>VZRF01015423.1:533265-593174 GCA_013396875.1 Vireo altiloquus | reverse complement strand
GAGGCCGAGAGAGCGGTGACGGCCCCTTTAAGGAACACGCGGGGCGGGGCCGCGTGGGGGCGGGGCCGGGACCGGGGCGGGGCCGCAAACAATGCCTGGAATGCGGGCAGGGAGCTCCCGGTGCCGCCGCGGGGGACGGGACGGGACGGGACGGGACGGGACGGGACGGGACGGGACGGGACGGGACGGGACGGCACGGCACGGCACGGCACGGCACGGCACGGCACGGCACGGCACGGCACGGCACGGCACGACCGCGCCGCTTTCTTCCCGGGGCAGCTGCTGGTGCCCTCCTTCCACACACCCTCTGCCATCAGGGAAGGGCTGAAAGCAGCAGAAAGGCGCAGAAAGGTGTTTCCCAGGGATGTCTCTTCACCGAGCTCTACCCTCGCTCAGCAGTCATGGAATCATAGAATAACCTTCCAACTGAGGTTATTCTACGTGAGGATCACCCCAAAAATCCCAACATGTGCCACACAAATCACAAACGGAGATACGTGCAAATGGGAAGGGTGCAAAGAGATTTTACAAGCAAAAGTTTGTCTGTAAATAGCCAAAGTAAAAGCCATGCTTGGAGGAAGAGGAAAGCATTCCCACTCAGCTCAGAAGCCATGGAGAAAGACCAGTGACAGGTTTCCCACATATCCAGGACTATCTCCAAGCATCACAGAAATCCCAGCCAGCAGCAGCAGCCAGCTGGGCATGCAGGTTATGTTTAGGGCAGGTCCTGGTGTACTTAACCAGGCTACAAATAAGAGAGGACTTGAACAACTGAATCAGTACAAGCACCCTGAAAGCCATTGTAGTTTATGCCAAGACCTACAACTGAGGCACCACATCAAGCTGATTTTTAAAACATTGTCGTGGTTCTTCATGAAAAGAAGCTATTTGCTCCAGCCTGCTTTTACCAGAACTAAAAAGAACTACAGAAAAAACACTTCTACCTATGGCTGGATCTTCTAAGCAGTACTGTTAAAACACAGTTCATGTTTGAGCTGTAACTGTATAAACAAACATTTCATCAGAAGAACAGGCCTGGTGCTGTGGTATTTGGCTGTGTTCTCTGGTCCAGTAAATGCACACACTGTGCCAATTAAAACAGCAGAGTTGTAAATTACCTTTATAGAGACTTGTCTTTCCTCTCTGCTGCCAGTGCATCCTGTGTCAGGTCGCTCTCTGCACATTCTGTGTTGAAATGCAGCAGCCTTTGCATCTCCCATCTGACTATAGACGACACAAACTGTACTTGATCAGACAACCAGACATGCTCAGCCATGGGCACATGGAAGGAAAGGAGACAGTATTATATATTTGTACAATGAGATTTTGCAATGTGACCCCCAGTGCCACAATGGTTAGATACAGCTCCACATAAAGGCATGAGGACACCCTCATTTTGGCAACAAAACTAACCAACACTGAAATGACAATGCAGGGGACAGGACAAACTGTATTTTGTCAGATATGATCTGCTGTGTGACCACAGAGGTAAAATCCAGCATGGATGCTCAATCTGTCTTCCAGCAGCAGGAGGAGGTCCTGAGATGAGATACTAATTTGTCTGCACCAGCCATAATTTGGGAACAAGGCAGATATTCCCCTTCAGCTTTATAATTTCCATTTTGTATGTCTGTTGGAATTGTTCACTTACAGAGCAGAATGACAGACTTGAAGTAGTGTTCTTGCCGTTGCACATGTAATTTAAAAATCTGACAGTTACTAATCATTTCTTATTTTTGAAGATTCAAAGTCAGATGAAGCAAGATGAAGATCATGCCACACTTAAAGACTATGGCAGCATAACACTGATCTTAATCAGTTCTTATATTCCTGGCACTTGCATTGCTGACAAAGGCCTCAGAAATGACAAGAAGAGACAAATTCCATTTCCTTTCTATTAGCCACAGTTTACAGTCCAGGTAAACTTCCTGAGTCTCTCTATTGTTTGTGAGCTCTAATTGTATCAAAGAATCCCAATTAAAAACTTAAAGGCTTAATCAGTTACTAATGGATCATCCAGAATTGTTTGTTTTGTGAACAACCTAAGGTGTTTAACTGCTCTAAGAACAGGAAAGCAGTGAAACATCAAAAATACTTAAAAATTAACTCCAAGAGAAACACATTTTTATAACAAGTTTATTTTCCTGCTGTGTGGCCATTATACAAAGTAAGCAGCCAGAGCTGCCATTTTGTCCTTGGGTTTCTTTGGGTTGATTCTTCCTCCAGGTCTCCGTCCTTTGCCCCTTCCCCGCCCTTGCCTCTTCCCTTGTCCCCCACGGTGCATGGGGTGCCTCATGGCCGCGTGTTTCAGCTCCACCAGATCCTGAAACACGGGATCACAGAACACACAGCCTGAGTGCTGGGTCTCATCGCCAGGTAAGGGAGATTTGGCCTTGTTGAAATCCACGTCCACGAGCGCCGCCTCACACAAGTCGCAGGTCTCGGGTGACACCCGGACCTTGTGGGCGTTCTCGAAGAAGTGCACGATCACATTGCATTTGTTGCAGGCCATCTTCCACTTGGGACCCGACGTCGAGTCCAGCACCAGAACTCCGTTCTCACACTCCACGCACTGTCCAATTCCAAGCATGCTAAGGGAGTGCTGGCACGTGGGGTGGGTGCACTCATTACAGCCCATTCCTGGGGGAAGAAGAGTGAAACCAGACCACCCTTTATCTCACTACTCACACTACCCAGTTTGAAGGAAGTGAGATGCAGAAACCAGAGACACTTGAGTATACTATAGATTTTCTAAACCACTAAAGAATGGAACAGCTCCCAAAATGGCAACTTGCCTCTTCACAGTTTCAGAATAATCCCCTGCTCAAAAATTTTTCTATAATGGTTTTCAGAATTGCCATATCGTGCCACTGTACAGTACAGGCAGTTTAGATTAGTGATGAAAACTAATTACGTTTCCAATTAAATGTATGGCTCCTGCCTAACTGCTATTTTATACTTGAACTACTCACTGTTAGTCCAAGATATTTTTAATTAAAAGATGGTAATAAAAAGATGCAGAAAAGCTTCAGTACACTACTTTAAGTAAGTTTCAGTCCCACAGCTACTAAAGTAACTGTAACTTCTACCTCTTCTTGTATCCTTCAACAGCTTTTGACACACCATTTATCTCAGTATCAAAACGTTGCTGAGACCTGGTCTTTGTTTATACTCCTATCCAAGCCTACTCAAATTTGCAAGGCATCAGTATTTTGGTGTCTTTCACTGTATGCTGAGTGCTGTGAAAGTCACCTACAGTGCATGCAGGTAAATTATTTTCTTACTTCTTTTATGAAAAAAAAATATTCAAAAATTCACTAACTAATAAATTTTGGTCATTAAGTTTAACATGAATTTTAGGTATCTAGAGTCTAATTTGAACAGCACTTTTTACTAAGCAACACTGATTTTAAAACTCCTAAAAAGCACATTGTATAGACTGTACCTAATTTATTTCAAGTGAGGGTCATACCTGCGTGTTTGCAGAACTCCTACCTTTTTTCATGTCCCTGAAGGGAGGATGGTTGTAACAGTATGGACACAGTGGATAGCTCTTTCCTCTGGATCCAGATGACCACAGCACCAGCTCAAAGTCATCCAGGGGACAGCGCAACTCCTTGTAGAGTTTAATGGTACCGTTCTGGGGGAGACTGTAGGTGTCATCACAGTGAGAGCAGTGCAGGCGACTGGGCTTGGCCTGGAAACAGAACACAAATCTCCTGAGCAACTGCAGGGTCAAAAGAGTTTAAAACATGTGGTAAACCCAGCTGGAGCTGCTCTTTGGTTTGCTCCCCAAGGCAAAACTCCACCAGCCTCTTTTTAGAAATGCACTCGTGAAAGCCACATTTGAACCCAAGATCAATACTAGAAAAGAAGTTTATACTCAAAGTCCCCCAGCAAGTAAAATTCAAATTCCAAGTATGAGGTAAACTGACCTGAATATATTTCATGAAACGATGGCATTTACCACAGCGGGAAAGGGGTTTGCCTGTGGCAGCCAAGGGTGAAAAAGACACTTCCATCAGTTCATCCATACCTTCAAAAGGAATAATCACATTTATGTTAGAATTCCAGTTCTAAAGAGAAAACCTCGCACAAAATCATCTACAGACCTGTGAAGAAGTGAGAATTAAAATATTTTACTCACAATGCTCTTCCTTGTCTACAAAGACTTTTAAAATACAGAGTTTTGCAATGAGCATGCACAAACATACAGGTTCAGCTAATCTCAAGTTTTCAAAAACTCACCACTGCACAGGCACAAAATAAACTTGAAGTAGAGTTTTGGACACATGATTCAGTCCATCTCCCTTTGGACAGGAAATTAATTTTACTGGAAACTTCCAGTCCTGGCATAACTTTTCAGAAAGTCTAACCTCTGAATGGAACCTAATATTTAAGTATTTTCTGTGCAACAACTAAGTAATTGTAGGGAACTTCACATGTAGAAAGTTTTACCTGCAATAGAATCCACAAAATAGTGAAATTTCCTTTTGAAAATGTCAAGGGTGTGCTCCAGGACCTGATGATAATTTGCTTTACCCAGAGCTATTAAGTTGAGCTGCTTCTCTACAGCACTGCGGATCGTAGGAAGAACCAATTCTGCATCTAACAAAAAACCAGAGACAACAGCAATGAAAGGTCAAAAATGGAGGTAGGAAACCCTTCATACATAAACTGACATCAAAACAAGGATTATTTGAGAGAGAAATGCTACTTACACAGTGACAACAGCCTTTGATACAGTAAAGGGAAAGGAAGGTTAAAGGATGGAAAGGGAAGAGCATTTAACTGACCTATTTTGTAATAACCATGAACCAGAACAATGCCAAGGTTTGTAGGCTTTAGTCTTCGACCACTCTCCACTGTGACATAGTTTCGCTGGCAAATGTTGTTAATGTGGACTGGAATACTGGCATCAGTTCCTGCCACACAAAGAAAAACAACAGATCCACCCTGAACAAAACAGAGTTCTCACCAAATGAGACTCACTTCTGGCTTCTCTGGTTTGTCAAATTACAGGGCTCCTAAGACTGCTCAAATTCAGATACCTTCTTACTGTTACCCAACTTCCAGAGAATAACTTCTCTCTCTCTCTAGTAACTCTGATGTTCCTTTGCAATTCTGAGAACTCTGAAACATATGTTTGAACCTTAATCCTTTCATCTCTTCAAAGGAATTACTATTGGGAACACACCTATTCTCATAGTTATTTACTCTGGAAAAACACACTAGAGTAAAAGACTCTTTGCTCTGACTGGGCAAATTCATGAGAAAAGAACCACATCAGATTGATAAAGGAAAGTAGAATTGTGGTAAATTGTATAATGAGATAGAGAAGGATTAGTGAAGAGAGCAAAGCTAAAGCAAGCTGTAAAGGCAAGAAATAATTTCTAAGAATGGGGAGGTGCTTCCTTCCACATATCAGCTCTTTCTGACAGAGAAGTGACAGAGATGTGTTATGAAAGGGTACTGCTTTGGCCAGAAACCAGAAACTACTAAAAATAAGGGTAAGAAAGAGAAAGGAACGTGGGGGAAGAAACAATCTACCATCTGCTGAGGGGGGGCTATGGGCATGGTGATTTGAAGGGGAAGAGATTATCACTGTACATATCCAAACGGATACTGAGAGCTCACTGCTGACAGAGTGCAGAGGAGTGATTCAGGCTCTGCACTCTTGGTGGATGTACCGCAGGACAAGCGAAGTCAAGCAAGTTCCTACCAATGCCATGCTTTTCCATCAGAGTGATCAGTTCTGCTTCTGTCAGGTAATCAGGAGGGCTGGTTTGCTTTTCCAGCAACTTTATTTCACCAATCGGAAAAAGATCTCCTTTCTCACAGTGGGGAAGGCTCTCTTCTAAAGGGATGCTGTGCCATGGCATAATTTCTGTGAACCCTGTAGGTAAAGAAGCAAACAACTTGCCAGTTTATCATAAAAGTCTCAGTAGTGCTGCTATATTCTTTTTTACAGAGGCCCAAGAAAAAACTTCTGCTTTTGTGTAATTTATCCCTCACGAGGCATTTACTGTCTATAAATGGTGTTCACACTGGCAAATATGGCATTAAATCTTTGAGACTATTACATGAAAAATAACCCTTTTTCTATCATAACTGTATGAAAGTTATGTATGAAGTATGGAAATTAGGACAAGATTTGGTCTCTGGTTTTGAGAGCTTAAAAAAGTCTTCACAATTGCACTTGTCCCTGAAACTTCACTTTTATATCCATTCAGTGTTTCAATGGGGAAAAAAATTATTCTGCATTCTATTATTACTCCTGATTAGTCTTACCTGGTGAAGTTACCACCTTTCCAACACAGGTAAATCTTTCAGGGCCAATACTGAAGGAAATGGTGGTTTGTAGGTACTTGCAGTCAGCACTGACAGTGGCAATGAAGTGCCGAGTTATGTACTCATACAGTCGCCACCCATCTCCACCTGGGGAGAAACAACACCTCAGTCACAAAATATAATAAAATTGCAGTACTTGGAAGCTACTATTCTGGGACAAATTTCTCCTAGAAAAGCATGCATTAAGCTGGTTTCTTTTTCTTGGCAGTACTGTAGTCCCGAGGATCAATTGCTGAAGCAGCTCTGAACTTCACTGCCACCAGAAGTTTCAGGGAGGATCAAGTTTGCTCTCTCTTCACTTCCTGCCACTCAAATAATTTTATTTTCTGTTGAAACTCGGTGATTTGGAAACTGGCACCTTACACCTCAAGTGATTGATTTCCTCACACAGTGTCCCAACACCACTGCCTCTGCCTGTACCTAATTCTGCTTCTGTTGCAGCTCTCATAGGGGTGATGGGAGGATGGTCTCCTGCATCATGGCCTTTCCTTGGACGATTGATGCCTTCTGATAGCAATGCTTTTACCTGGATGAAGAAAGAAATGGCTTACTCAGATCAAATCCGTAACAACATAAGATAAATAAAAGAAACTAGAGCTATTTAAAGTTTCTGAAGGCCTATAGGTCATAATACACCAAGTAAAATCTAGTCTAAAACACAGACTAGAGAATGATAGTACAGCTTTTGCTCCATGTACTCACGGTTTCTGCCCAGTAAGGATTATTGGCTTGTTGTCTCAAACATCCTTTTAGGTCAAAGTTTTCAGGATAATGGGTAGTTTCTGTTCGAGGGTAGCTGATATAACCCTGAGTGTAAAGACGCTCTGCTATTTGCATGGCATGTTGGGGACCCATTCCTAAGAGGGGACAGGAGGAAACAAAAATCATCTACACATCCCTCTGATCATGGTTTGCTGCATCTGGATGCACACCTTACCCGAGTGTTTAAATAAATTATGTTTTTTCCTTTCCATAAGACTTTTGTCACCTTGATCTTAGCAAACATTTCACTTTTGACAAGCAGATTTCTAAACTTGATCCTTTGCCCAAAATGATGTATTATTTGTTTTGTTTGAGAGACTAAAATATTTTGCTTTAAAACTGTGAAAATCTGAAATTTTGTACCTACCTAAAGCAGCACTGGCCACTCGTAGCATTTCTACTGTGTTCAGAGCCAGTGGTCTCTGTTTCACCTTCTCTTTTTTACTCACAGATTCTACCTAGAAAACAGCATTTTCACAGTAAAAGTTCTGACATTTGGTAAGTGCATCATTTCAGTCATGCCTGTAAACATGTATCATACCTACCATTGTCTGTTCTTATCATATTTGCTTTGTTCTCTTAAAACAGTAACCATCAATATATTTTTACTTTAGAAAATCTAACTGGAGATAGTTTTATCAAGTTCTAAAATTAAAGTCCCTTTGTGCCAGGACAAGATCAGGTCTATAACTAACTGGGAACACAGCAAGGCAGCTTACTACTGTCTTTACTTGCCACTTACCTCAGCAGCACATACTTTCAGTGCTACAAGGATTTAGTGCTCATTCCAAGCAACAGTCCTAACTATAAGAATGCAGATTTTTAAAAGCTTCAAGCAGCCTTTGGACCTTGATGTCTATAAGCACTTAAATCTAAACATACTGTCAAACAAGTATTGAACTGAGCAGAGTTATAAGTTAATTGGCTATAAAGACTGCACCATACACATGATTAAAAATTTAACTGCAGGAATATTGCCCTGCACATAATTAAATTCTGATCTATTCAATGTCTCATGGGAAATAAGAGATCTGCCTGGAGAGATCTGAACAGTATTTCCTAGCAGGTTCAGTAATGAAGAGCTTCTATCACAATCATTTCCAAAGTCAATACTAAGAGGAGGCTTCTGCTGAGATGACCACACCAGCATAGTATGATCTACAATAAAAAAAAATCTCTTGCCTTTTATTCTCATTTACACAAAGATGAACAAAGTAAAAACCAAAATACAGATATTCTACACTCTTTAACAAAAGCCCCAATATGCAGCAAATGAAATATTAAATTGTATTTCCTTTATATGAAATATGGATTTACTGACACTTGGTAAATATTCTTACCTTTGCTTCTTTTGCCATCTTTGTTATATTCAGGAACATTTGAGCAACCTCACGATCAAATACCCTCACTCTATCCCAATCTAAAGTGAGAGAATTTTCTTTTTCAGGGTTCACCTATTGGACAAAAATAAAATTAATTAATTCACACCAACTCTACTCCTAGAAGTGTGAAAATGTACACTCCCAACAAGAGTCCAGCAAGCAAATCCTAGGACATACAGGATTTGTTAGGATAAATTTAGAACCAGCCCGCACCAGGATACCAGGGCTCAAACATGCAGTTGTGCTCTTTTTCACAGGGGCTTTTGAGAAGGATGGACCACTTGGAGTTCTAGGGTCTGGGGAACGACCAGAACTATTCCTGCACTGAACTGAAATATTGTCCTTGTTTAGTGCTGGGAACAGTAAAGACTGAACTAGGCAGAAATTTGAAGTTTACCATTTTGATTTAGCAAAATCAATCATTTGTATTAAACTGTAACTAGGTCATGTTTAAAGCCCCATGTAAAAAAATTAGTATGTAGCGACCAACACAAGAGAGCACAAAATCCTCTGTAAACAGCACCAAGTAATTCCTAGCACGACACACAAGACACATCACAACAGATGACATCAGATGCCAGATTTCAGCTTTTTGTTTACTTTTAAAATATTTTTTAGTTTTTACTAAAGAAATGGCAACTTTTTACCATGCCATCTCTTATTTAATTGAAAAAACATTGCAAGCCATAAAACCTTGTTGGTTTGCTCTCAGAGCTTGGACAGCAGCGAGGCTGTAAAACTGCTCTAAGCTGCCAAAGTACTCTGAGGACTCAACTGCCAATTAACACAATGAGCATTTTATTCGCTTTAAAATTCCAATACTTAGCAATGCCAATGTTTGTTGGCAGGCTAATTAATTCCTGGATTCAAATTAACAACAGTCAGTCCAAGGACCCCAGGGAACAAAAGAGAACCATTTTAAGTAGTCTTTTTGACTGAATCCAAGCTTAGATGATTAGCACTGAAGAATTCTTATAAGCAGCAGACAATAAGCACTTTAATACAAAACTGACATCCTGGAATCTGTTCTTGAGAGTGGTGACACACATGTGAACAGAATGAGAACACATGAGTAAACTATAAGCATTGTGAATTCTTGTCAGCAGCTACAAATTTGTGAATGAACAAAATACAAATGCATTTCTTTTGTACAAACAAGTACTGTAAAACTTACTTTAGCTTGCAACACCCAGTAAGTCTCAGGCTTAAATGACTGGAT
Organism: Vireo altiloquus; assembly: GCA_013396875.1. NCBI lineage: Eukaryota > Metazoa > Chordata > Aves > Passeriformes > Vireonidae > Vireo > Vireo altiloquus. The sequence continues at coordinate 583,460 of VZRF01015423.1, read as the reverse complement.
TTTGTCATGCCTCTCAACACAGAATCCAAGCGTTGGAGTCTGACATGGCCCAAAGGAGATGAGGGAGCTGTCTAAATTCCCGTATTTCCCCTGAAAATATTTTGTCTGGAACCTAGGAGAAGGGGAGGGAGGAAACAAATGAGGAATATATGCATTAATATCCTCATTCCCATGAAAAGCAGAAGTTTTCATTAGCATACATGCACAAAACATGAGTAATCTATAAAATCATTCAGGCATTAGGAAAAGAGCATTCTGAGAAACACCATCTCTTACAGCTAATTAAGACATAATCATTTTGCCTCACACAGAGCTGGGAGGGGACACAGCCAGGACAGCTGATCCCAGCTGACCCAAGGGATATTCCAGATCATTGGACATCATGCTCAGCATATAGAGCTGGGGGGAACACTTGGAGTGATGGTATTTGTTTTCCCAAGTAAATGTAATGGGTGATGGAGCCCAGCTTTCCTGGAGATGGCTGAACACCTGCCTTCCCCTGCAAACTGGTGAATTAATTCCTTATTTTGCTTTGCTTGTGTGTGCAGCTTTTGTTTGCCTATTAAACTGTAAAGCCATGAGTTTTCCCACTTCCACCCACACAGTATTCTCCCCCACCCCCTAAGTGGGGAGGCAGTGAGTGGCTGCGAGGGCCTTGGCTGGGGTTAAACCAGGAGGGCACAGAGGCATTCCTGAACCTTTCACAAAACCGCCTGCAATCTGTGCTGTCACCTTGTAAAGGCACAGCCAATCCTCAGATCCAGCTCCTGGCGGGCATCCACGGACAGAGCTTCATTGCGATTGGGCTCTCCCAAGTGATTCATGGCATTGCAGATGTCTGTGTCAGTGATGGAACTGAATTTAGCTCTGTAAATCGTCCTCTCCGCGCCACGAGGTTTGTTCATGACAGGAAGAACAGCATCAAGAACCTAAGGAAAATCAGAAGCACAGTTAAAGAGGATTTGAAAGATAAAGGCTTTCTCTCTAAAGATAAAAATACTACTCTCCACAAAATATTTGTTTCTATGTCACTGCTTTCTTAATTCAGCAAGATGTCATGGCAATACATTAACTGACAAGCCAGAGCAGTACTTGTCCATCCACTCAAAAGCACATGAAGAACTAACAAAACCGAAGGATTTATTTACTATACAGCAAATGCTGGGAGCAAATCAGTATTCTTGGCTAAGGGCAAAGACATTCACCAGTGCAGCTGCAGCACCTTTTGGGAAACATGTACCAGTTTCTGTCTGGGTTTATTTTATTTATTGCTAAGTCACAAGTAATGATACAGTGATATGTAAAGAACTTAAAACAATTACTTGATAAAATGTGTTTCTTTAAACTAAACAAAAAAAACCCCAAACAAATACTCTTCATATAGACTTCTGGGAACAAGGTGTTTAAAAAAATCTTAGCAAAGTTTTAGTTCTATATCTTTTATGTGCAGAGACCAAATTTCTGCAGTAAAGCCTACACTTACAAGCAGCTCCTGTGTTCTAAAGCATCTAATTGCTTAATAAACGAAAGATAATAGAGATCAAGTTTTATAAGGACATAAAAATAACCACTCCAGCTGTGGAATACAGACCAATTCTCAAAGCACTGGAATGTTCTAACATTTAAGAGACCTGATTGTTCATCTGAGATGAGCAACTCCTCTGAAATGTATTTATACTCTCAGAATTCAAAGCAGGTGAGTTTTTCCACCCAGGCTCTCCATGCCCTTAAAACTTTTAACTTGAGTTTGAATTTTACTGTATACTCATAAAACAATGTATTGATAGTCTTGTCAGACAAATATATTACGGTATTGTGAGTCTTAAAAATGGAAACCTTACTTCAAAACAGATGTTTTCTCCTTCCTTATCACAATCCAACCACAAGACAATACAATCACAGCCTCTTCCCTCCACCTGTGAGAAAAATTACCACAGTTCTTCAGCAACTCAAAAAACCACCCCCTCTCTCCTATAGAGAGAGAGAAAAAAACCCACCCCCTCTCTCCCCCCTCTCTACCTATAGATTTCTTTTTCTGGTTCCAGCAGGGCATGTGAAGTGTGAACAGTAACCAACACAGAGTTATTTTAAAGAAGCATTTATAAGCTGTGCCTTGCACTTGCTGTTAAAGCTAAACTTGCATCCAATGCTCCAACTCTGAGAAGCAGGATATCAACAGTCAAAAAACTCAGAAGGCAATGGCAAAAGTGAATTTAACAAAGATTTCAGACAGTGTAAGAACAAGCAAAAATAAAATATTATTTATACTATTTTAATAAAATGGATCTAACTGTGACAAAAAGCTACTCCCTGCAGGGAAGGAAATTCTTTTTTAGGAACATAGAAAAACATAACTCTGAATACTACTCATAAGAAAAAATACCTGCAAAAACTTCACCATGGTCAGTTTGGGATTAGCTTCTTTCTTTTCTGTGGGAGCTTTGCTAAAAAGTTCTGCTGGATCCACTTTGTCCCAGCTATTATATTTTCCTGAAAAGCAAAAGTATATTAAGTGGAGCTCTGAAGACACATTTAAAAAACAAACAGCTTTACTTTGCAAAACCCTTGGCTTTCAAAATTTATATGGAAAACTTTCTACCCTAACACGTCTTGCTTTACTGTATACCAAGGGACCTCTTAGCTTTTTCTGAAGCGCCTGGCAGTCCTACAAGAAGCATTAGTTAAAATATCTTACGAGAAGGCAAATACCTATAAAATCCAAAGTCATGACGTGACCACACACGGATGTCATCTTGAAGTGGGCACTCTGTCCTAGAAAGGACCCAGTGTACTCATGCACAGAGCACGCACCGTTGAGTCCCTTGCGAGAGGACATGTTCCCTGTGGAAACAGGATCGTAAACATCAAAAAAGGAAAAACCCTAGCTGCTGAAACAAATTATTTTGTGTGAAATTACATGCCCCTTTCCTTAGATCTTACAGCTAGGGTCTTCCTGATGACAAAATTCTACTCATTTATCAAATGTTTATTTAATTAACAATCAATTCAGGCCTTTTTTAAAGTATATTTCATGTTCAAATTAAAATATCCATTATCTCCACCAGCCTTTCCCTCCCACCAGGAAACCTTACAAAAATACAGCTAGTTTTCTAGACCACACAGTAATAATAAATTTATTTTATTTTCCAGATAATTTATAAAACTTTTACTTCAAAAATCTCAGAATAACAGCTTGCTATTTGCTTGGCACTTTCCAGACACCGTATGCTCAAAGGCACACTAGAGCTACGCAAAATATCGAAACCAGACTCCTTTATTCTTGGACTGAACAGACATCAGCCAATAAAAAAAATCAGAACGTGATGGGACATCACGTTCTTTTACGAACTACAACCTGTCCGAAGCCACCGTTCCCAGGAGGCTCTGGCCCCAAAACAACCAAACCACTACCCAGGGTGTTTCTCACCCTCGCTGCAGTGACAGCAAACCCGGGAACCCGGCAGATGCCTCCCGGCAGCTCGCACACATCCCGGTGCCCCGGCCGTGCCTCCGGAGCACTTCCAGGGTCGCCGGCACAGCGGCGGGCACGGCACCCCTACCTCTCGAGAGGATCTTGGCGATGGACTGCGCCAGGGACGGCTTCTCCGCCACCATGAGCACGGTCCTCATCTTCGGCCGCTGCGGCGCGGAGCCGCGGGGACGGGACGGGCCGGCGGCTGCTGGGGCGCGGCGGCTCCCGCGCCTGAGGGGACAGAGCGCCGCTCAGCCCGCCCGCTCGGGGGCACGGCGGCACCCGCAGCCCCGCGGCCGAGCCCGCTCCCACCCGAGCGCCAACCACGCAGCGCGGCCGCCGAGGAGCCACCGCCCACTCCGCTCCGCCCCGCCGGGCTCGGCCGCGCTCCGCGCCTCAGCGGGCAGCCATAGCCGCGTCACTGCCGGGTCACGGCGCCGGAAGGCGCGGGCGGCTCCACAGGGCTGCGGCGGCGCGGGCGNAGACATACAGACACACACATGGACGGACACATGGACACACACAGACATAAACACACATACACATGGATGGACACACGGACGCACACAGAGACATACGCACACATACACATGTACGGACACACGGACACATTCACACACACACATGTACGGACACACACACAGGCATACACACCCATACATAGACATATATGTGCGCACAATCGTGGACACATACACGTACATACACATACACATACACTCACACAGACATACACATACAGGCTCACATATACACACACACACACATTCACGCATACATACATACATACATACATACATATATGTATATATATGTACACTCTCACACTTTCTCAGACCCCTANTCTCATACTCAGACCCCTTCCAGGGCTGGCGCCCGCCCACTCCAGCGCCCCCTGGCGGCGCGACCCCCTTGGGCTCTCGGCAGTGAGGCCGGGGCTGGCCCGGGGCTGGCCCGGGGCTGGGCCCGGGGCTGGCCCGGAGCTGGGCCCGGCCACAGCTCGGGTCACACGCGGTGCNCGCCCCCTGGCGGCGCGACCCCCTCGGGCTCTCAGCGGAGGGCCTGGGGCTGGGTCCGGGGCTGGGCCCGGCAACAGCTCGGGTCACACGCGGTGTCCTGCAGAAGGACATCGGCAAAACACAGAGCCACCCCTTCCTTCCAAAGCCCGTGTGCAAAGCCGTGGTGCGGGAAGTGCTGGTACCGCGCCGTACAGTGCACAGATGCCCCTCTCCTTCATCCACACAGGCGCACAGAACGTGTATCACCAAACTCCTATAAGAGAACACACACACAGATTGTATCTGCTCTGTTCGAGCAACATGGACCTCTGTGCCCAGTCCATCACTCACATTCCATTACAATAGACATGGAAACGCTTCAAACAGTGTTGGACACTGATGGCATCTCCTTCAGTGCAAATAAATTCACCTTAGGAGTTTTAGGAGCACCTGGTTCCCTTGCACCTAGATGAGATAATGGAAATAATATTGATTTTCGAATGATTCTTGAAAAAGTGCATTTTTTGTACATTAAATTTTCGTTGAATATTGATGGCAGAAATACGAAGAAAAGACAGTGGGAAGGGAAGGCCCAGGCCAGGAAGAAGCACACCCTTCCCTCATCCCACCTTTCCCCTAGGAAAAGGCAAGGGATACTTCAGCTGAGTTTTTCCCCTGGGGGCTACAGCTCTTTTCCCCAAGTCGTGGGGGCCCTTTGCCCTGTCTGTTGCTTCCCAGGGATGCTGGGCCCTGTTAAGGAGATTTGGTCAGCTGTTTCCAACCTTTCTTGCAGCTTTCAACTCTTCCATGCATCCTGATATCTATCAAGGGGAGAGCTAAAGAGGGAAGCCCCAAACTGATGGATTTTATAAGCACTTTATGGAAGAGCTCAGCTCTCTATTTTTACCCCCGTGGTTGCACATCGATCGCTGCCAATGTTTATAGCACTTTTCCCAGAGCTGCTCAGTACCATACAAACCCAAAGAAAAGAGATTGGGAAGCAGCCAGGATCAGGATGTATATCAGCCTCATGCTGGGTGAAATAAAAAGGAACTAATTCACCTTCAATTTGATTAGTAGACAATTAATAGACACTGAAGCTACTAGTGAAAGGAAAAATCAAAACAAACCCTTTTAATTCTTTGGCAATACTAAAGTTAGAACATATTAAAACAAACGTGTTCTGCTGTTTTGATGCCTGATTCCCTTTGACATCTGGGGAACATCTGGAACAATCAGGATGCAAGTTAAAACCAAGTCTTCAGATATGTCAGATACATACTTTTTAATTTCCTCTAGTAAAAGCCCTCTACAAAATCCAACCTTCCTTTTTTCTTTGAATGCTCAACAAAACATGAAATTTCAACTTGTGCTCACCCGGGAAAGCACAGTCGGGACTCTCCCACACATGGCCGAGGGGCTCCGGGCACTCTGAGTCCCCGTGTACCCCTGGGCTGGTGCAGACTCGTGCGTGGCTGTTCCTGGGGCGGCACAGAGGCTCTCCCGGCCTGAAGGGATCCCACTGCCGGGCACCCGCGAACCCTGCGGGGCCACCAGGTCACGCAGTCGCTTGAAGCGCTTTGAAAATTATCCGGAAAGCCTCACCCTATTCCTAATCCTCCTGCACGGAGCTGCATCAGTCCCAGAAGCGCGGAAGGGACCGCGACAGGAGCGGGACCAGGACCGGGAATGGGCCAGGTCGGCCACTGGGGGGCGCTGCCGCCGCAGGAGCCGCCCGCGGGCCCCGGGGCGCGGCCGCGCTCGGCGGGGACGGACGGGGACGGACGGGGACGGACGGGACGGGCGGGCACCCGCCCTGCCACCGCTGCCATCCCTCCCACAGCTGCCATCCCACGGCTGCCATCCATCCCACCGCTGCCATCCATCCCACCGCTGCTATCCATCCCACCGCGCCCAGCACTGCCATCTCTGCCACAGCCTCCACCTCTCCCATCGCTCCCATCCGTCCGACCGCTCCTATCTCTTCCGTCCCTCACGCTGCTCCCCCGACGCAGCCGCTCAGCTCCTGGCACACTCCTCTCCGAGCTGTAGTGTTTTCCCCGGGGATGAGCTCCCTCCAGCTGCGCCCGGTCGGGGAGCCCCGCGGAGCCCCGCTCACACTGCCGCCTCTTCGCAGAGGCTTCTCCCCGCTGCGTGCTACTGCCAGCTCAGGCTTGGCCGCCCTGTTCTCAGAAAGGCTTCTCACCATACTGAGAAGGCTTCAAAAATCGCGTTGCCAGACCTCACTGGCCCCTTGGCAAGCACCCTCATTTCCACAGGAGAAACTCCAGGGAGAAGAGTCCATGTTTGCCAACACACCAGTTGTCCACAGAGCTGGGGCAGGCTTCATCCAGGACTACTGACACTCCATCCTTTACTTCATCCAGCTTTGGCTGGCATTCCTTCATTTTTCCTTTGAAGAGCTGAAGGCTCTCCAGCTATACCAACAGGGCAGAACAATGAAACCCTGAAGTAAGCAGCCTCTCCTGTGGTTTTCTCAAAGAAAATGAAGTTTGTTTCAGGTTTGAATAATTAGCAAGATCTTGGTTTACATCGACTTGGTAAGTGTATCAAATCAAGAAAGCTACAGTTCTGGATAAGCACTTTGCACACTGTGGACACTTCATCCTCACCAGTCCTGTAGCCTTTTTGGCTCCCAAGATTTTCAACACCAATTATCCCCCAGGTTATTCCAGTGTATGGTTATTTAAGCAAAGCCTTCACCCGGACTGAGACATTCATGTTTCACTTGTCCATTCGGAGAGCTTGTGAAGGATTAGAGACCTGGACCTCGTTGTTCTGCCACTCACTCACTGATTTGCTTCAGTAACATGCCTTGGTTCCTCCTCTCACCTCCAGGATTCGACTAGCAACTCCCCTCTTCAGGGATGCTTTACTGATCCGTAGGCATAGAGCTCACTTTAGGAGCAAGAGAGAAAAAGCTACAGAAATATCATGCTCTCTATTGTAGTGAGCATGATCATTCCTGTTTCCTCTCCCTGGGCTCATTCTTGACCTTAGAGTAACTTTTCCCTGTTTGTTTCCAAACACACTTGAAAAGATTGTCATGAAATTAATAAGTATTGACAGGAGGGTCAGTCAGGAAAAACCACATCTGGATGGATACCACAGACATTAGAAATTATTGAAATGCTGGTCAGATTATTAAAATAGCTTTAAAAATAAAAACTAAATAAGAACTTTGAGGCCACAAAAATGTGCCTGAAATCTTGACTACAAATCTGGGCTCCAGATACTTCAGCACTGGGAAGGAGGAGACAGAGTCTACCACATACAGAGCAACAACAGCACTAGAGGTGTTTTGTGCTGGAGTGAAAGTTACGCTTGTGCCCCTTATAAGAACTTTAAAAAAAAAACCTAACTTTGAATAATAGAAGGGAGAGAAAAGGGTGAATGCTGATGAAACAGGATATTGTTGGGACACGCATGACACATTACACATCATTGGATCTTGACTGTTGACAGTTGTCCTGTCAGAACCCCAGCACTGCTCTGGCAGAACAGACTCTCAGGTGCTCTGGCCATGCTGTGCCTGCACTGGGTATTGACCATATTTGCAGTTTCAAAGTTCTTGTTCAAGTGATACAAAAATCTAGATAACAAAATTGCATGCCATGAACAACCTTACTGCCAAAAACTAATACCTGGATGTGAGGAAATACATAATTTGTAATTCATAACCATACAGGGAGGTTTAGACGTTGCGATGTTTACTGTCTATCTCATTATTCATGTCTCTGCTTTCTAAATGTCCAGGTTGTGTAAATTAGGGGTGAGGTAAATTCTTGCCTGTCACTTTGCAGAAAAAACTTTATTTTGAACAACAGTTTTTATTGTGTTTGGAATTTGGAATTTCTTCTTTGAATTGCATTGAGTCCTCAGTGCTGAGGGCCAGCTGATCCCAGCTGGAGCCAGCCAAAATCTCATCTTTGCCTGAGTTTTACTTTTCACTTTTCACATATTTTCATATGTTCTCTCCTTCTTGTTGCAACCACATTTTCTAATTGTCTTTCTGTATCCCACAACTTTGAAGTTAAAATGGTCCAAACAAGGGTAGCTACACTGCTCTTTCTTTGGATAGGGCCACCCCTCTCCCCTCAAGTCTAGGATCTCGTTGAAGTTGAAGTAGCTGTAAAAAAATTAAGGACCAGCTTTTAAAAAAAATCCAAACCAACAAACTCTAAGATCCTTTATTACGAGAAACTTCTCAGAAAGCAGTTCAAAATTACAATGTATTTTAGATTATACCTGCATGAGAGGTTCACAGGGCGTCTTCCTTCTGCTGGTTGACTTTGCCATCTACCCTAATCCCAAAATCTGTGAGTTGTGGGATTGCTACTTCCCTGCTTTTAACCCTGGCCTTTGAGCTGCGAGTCAATTTTGCATTATACATTTTGAGCTGACACCTGTGCTTGTGCTGAAGTCCAAATTTGCCTTGCATCTCTACTGTTTGGAGGTTGCTTTGGATCTGGATCCATGCCATAGCTCCCTCACCGCCAGCTCCAAGCACACACATAGTCTGGGAAAAAAGCTCCTCTTGTCAACCAACCTAGTGGCTTGTTGTAAAACCTTTTACCTCCCTCCTACAGGAGACAGCTCTGCCCTTGCTCTTTACAATTTGAAGTAAAACCAAAAGCCAGCTGGGTAGAACGATGGTAAAGAGGAAGGGGTCTGACATTTGGTCTTAGATACAGACTGTCCTGTTTGCAGCTCTAGCCAGCACATTGGGGCGTATGTTGGTACAAACTGTTCTCAAAATCCTCCCAGATACAGCCTGCAGGGCTCAATGTCCTCTTCCTGAAGTGTTGCCTGCAATCCACACTGGGCAATTTACACTGAGAAAGATTGGTTCCTTCTATAAGGCTCATGTTAGTGCCAGCCCAGCCCTGACCTCTCTGCACACTTCTGCTCAGTCCCAAGACACCTCTGTCCTTCCTGGGTCTTTTCTCCCCACTTCACAACAATTCTGAAAAACTGCAGCACAGTGAAGAAACCAAATGGGGAGATCTCTTAAGTGTAAACTCTTGAGGGTTTGATTAACAGAACTGCTGCACTGTGGCTCTGGCTTGCAGCAGTGTTGGCACTTTGTGAAACACATCCTTACCGTGTGTTTTACGACAACAATGAAAACCTCTTTACCTGCTTATTTTTCCTCCTGCTGAGGCTACCTAACTCCACCTGGATAGTAAAGCCTGTACAACCTCCATTCAGACTGCCTTCAATGAGTTTGTTAGCCCATAAATAACATCAATCAGCAGTTGTTTTTGAGGTAGGGAAGTAACTTGACAGATTCTTTCAAAGGAGAATTAGATTCCTGATTATCTGTGACCTTGCGTGTTTCAGAATCATTACAGCCATTACAGGACATCACTTGTCTTTACTTTGACTGTTCCTGCTTCCTTTGCATTCTCCAACATTTTTTCTATTGATTTTCAAAGAAACTGATGGGGTCACGCTGTGGCCCTCAGCAGACACAAATCCTTAGTGCCTCCAGCAGCTCATAATCAGCGCGTGGAATGAAAAGCCATATATCGCAGGACCAGTTAAATTCTGCATTTCTGCCTGGGAGACTGAGGCAGAAGCAACATTCATGGAGGGGACTTGCCAGTTAGGGCAATTGCCTGGAAAATGGGCTAACACCCTGGGGAGCTGCTGGGATAATTCAGCCTTCCTGGGACCCTCCTAATTGTGCTGCAGTTAAACCATCGCAAAAGCGATGCTCGGGCACCCAGCCCATATTTTCTCAGATTTCCTGATCGCCTGCCACAGGCACTTGGCGGGAGTAGAGCTGTAGCTCTTGCAACAAAAATCCTGAGCAGAGCGGAGAGCTCAGTGCAGTGACAGGGTGGTGTGACTGGTCCTGAACATTTTGAAACCACTCTTGTGTTTGCAATGCGATAACTCTGGAGGTATTTTAATGCGCAGCCTGCTGCCATCATGGTATCACCTGGAGTCAAGGGGAGAGAGGTTGGATGAGCCAGTGCAACACGGAGTTTTACACCACATTTACTGACTCTGAGCTTGAGCTGAAGTCAAAGGGCAGCAGTCACAAACACTTCCATGGGAGGTGCCTGAGGTAATTTTTCCATAGTTTTCAGAGTAATTCAACATTTTTGCAGAATTGTCTGGAAAATGTTGTGTGTGAGACACTCTCTTCCCATTTTCAAGCCTCCGTTGGTGCAGTGATGGAAGGGGTTAACTGGGAGAGAGGCGCGGGAATTCTAGAGACTTTTTCAGATACCTGGGGTACCTTGGGCTCCAAAATGCTGACCTCTGACTCTCTAAGTTTATCAGCACGTTCACTAATCAGGGGTGTTTAATGGAACAGCCACATGGATTCCTGGCATTCTTGAAACGTTATGACCCTGTCAGTTGTATGAAGACTGAAAGTCTCTTGTTTTTGAACTCACTAGAGTTTGCACTGTCTTAGAAGCCTTTGATAAATACTTGCTGGATTTCTTACCTAACTGCTCTAATCTGCCCAAGGTCATCCTTCCAGGAAAAAAAGGGTTTCATTCTGTGGGCATTCATCACTTAAATGGATCAAATTAATATTTTCTCTAATTCTGGAATGGTAAAGAGCATTGTGTGTCATGTTTTTAAAAAAACAGCAGATAAAAGGTTTATTTTCCTGTCACATGTGGGAGGATTTGTGTTCACTGTCAGTCTCTAAAGATCAGTAAATGTAAAATATTTTTCCATGAAAAAACCCTTACATTACTTAAATAGATCTCCCTCAAGTACCCAAAGGTTTTATCAACAGTGTCCATGTGCATGTTTTTCCTTCACAGTTCACACTAGAGAGTTTAAGCACAAAGGTCTGGATTCAGTTACAATCAGAGACACAAGCCTGGAGGTATGTGTGATCCAAGCTTTGTCCAGAATTTAAATAGACACAAATTCAAATGGGTGGAATTCACCATGAATGAGAGTATCTGAGTAAATTTTAAAACTGAAACTGGAATTTAGCTGTCACTTCAAGCACATTTAAAATTTTCCCTAAAGTCCAGGACACAAATGTAATAGCAAAGGCCAAATAAAATAGTTTGAATTTTGAGCAAGAAATATATATTTTTTTAATTTCTTGTGGATAAGCTCCATACAGAGCAAGCCTTGCTGGGCCAGATAAGATTGGATAACACTTCAGTGTAAGAAAGCCTTGTAATCAGGCTGCTGGCAACAGGCAAAGAAAAGAGACTGGAAATACCAAGAATTAACAGGTGACTGGATATGGATGGCTGTCTCTGCTACAAGGCATTTAAAAGCAAACAGTTCACATAATTTATGAATGGTTTCATAGGAGGGCTCACAGTTATCCAAGAGGCCATGCCTCAGCATAGCAGACCTCCCAGGAGACTTTTCAGGTGACTCTTCCTTTATCAACCTTATTTTATTACTCCTAGTTCTATTCTTCTGCTGTTTCTCATCATATCTCTCGATATTTTTAAACTCATCGCCTACTGGCAGTTTGTCATTAGGGTACATTGTTCAGCTGAGCTACACACCCTTATTTTGAAATGGGCAATAGCAAGAGCCTGACCCTTCCCAGGGCAGGGGAAATGCACATGAAAAGAGCTGAGGAGGTCAGATCCATGCACGGCGGGAGCTGAGGTGCTGCTGTAAAGACAGCATTGAGTAAAAGCCTCTCACTTGCCGGCTGACAGAATGGTCACCCGTGGTTCTGCACGCACCATCCTCTGCCTGTTGGCTTTTACCTGATGCTGTGAGGAGCTGAGGAATGGGGACGCACACTGAACAGGTTTAGATCCCCCGAACCTGACCCCGGCACCCAGGCCGCCTCCAGCTCACACGTGGCACAGTACAGCTACCTTGTGTTTCCTGATGAGCATCCTTATGTGGGCTCAAAACCTTGGAGGAATTTTGTAGCAGTCCTAGGGATAGCTTGTTCCTCTCATAATCTCCCCTGACCTAGCAAATGAGGGGCAGGGTGGGAATGATCTTTGTATCTAGGTCAGTTCTTAATATTTTTTTCCTTTACTGAAGAATCACTCCCTCCTTTTTCCTCTAGTTCAGATTTGCCTTTCAACTCTGGTTGAGCACTTGTCTGTCATTCTCTCCTGCCCTCTTCAGCCCAGGGCAGAATCATTTGTACTAACAGGATGGCACTTTTCTTCATTTTCTGTCTCACGTATTTCTTTTTCACTCCATCTATCATATCCCCACATCTGACTGATGCAATAAAATAAGATATTTAAAACCACAGAAACTGTGCAAACCAACTTTTTTTCCTTACCTAATGACAGAGCAGAAACCAACTGGAGACCCACTGATGTAAAACTTACTCTGCCTGTGGGATTCACTTACCTGTCTTCAGCCTCATGTTCCTCTGGTCAACGGAGCTGGTACAACCACTCTCCTCTCTGTCCAGCAACAGTTTCACCCAGTACAGAAGCCTGATGTTGGGCATAACTCTGCTGCCTCACCCCTCACCCTCCTTGGGACTATATTGCTATGAACACAGCATTCACAGTTGCCCTTCCAAGTGACTTGGTCCTCTGTTGGCCCACAGCTTCCCTGGCACTTACCCCTCACATTGTATGTAAACCCCTGGGCAAACCTTGCAGCCTCGGTTTTCCCTTGGGTAAGCGTCAGTCCAATGCACTAACTATTGCTGATAAAACCCTGGCACACACCACACGAAGCTTTGAGCAAAGCAAAATATAGTCATAGATGTAACGACTATCAAAATAAAACTCAAAAAAAAATTATGACAGTACAGGAAATTGCAGAGCAATGGCAACCACATCAGGAAAGCAGGAGAATATCACAAAGGCCCTGAAAGTCTGCAGAGGCCAGACAGACACATGGTTCTTCCTGACCCCTCTCCTGGCAGAAGGGGGAAAACTCTCCTCCTCCGCTCAGCCAGGGCCCCAGCCTGCTGTTAGTCACCCGTTTTGAACTTCTACAAATACATTAATTTAGCCAACTAGAGAGAAATAAAGCTTTTGAAAGAAGCAGCAAATAAATCACAGAAGCTCCATGTATAAAAACCAGGCAGCGTGACGTGACACCTCCGCACAGGGCGGCTGTGACCTGTGTTAACCTGCCCAGGCTCTGGCACTTGAAAAACACCAGTGAGAAAAGCTTTAGAGACAACAAACTCGGACAAGAACTGCTGCTACAAACATCCTCCTCTCTCCCTCATCAGGAAAGGGCTGGGAGGGCAACTCCAACTGCTTTTCTTCTCCTGCTGTGCTTGTGGACTCTGATCTACAGCATGCAGCAGAGCCAGGCTGTGGGCACACAGCCTCTCTCAGCTGCCGGTGTTTCAGCTGAGAGGTAGCTCTCCTGGCTTGCCCTCATTTCTCATCTCCACAACCTCCTCCTGACTTTTAGAGATTATTGCTATATAAGAGCTGAGCATCTTGTGTGGCATTCAAGAGGAGATGAGTTAGTTTAAAGCAGCAGAGCTTTACTGCGCTGACCTGGCTCTTCTAAATCAGACTACGCCACGAAGGGAGCAATCAACTCCAGCAAAGGGAAGGACAGCAAGCAGATTAGAGCTGGGGAATGCTGGAAGAGGAATCAGACAGGGGATGAATCTACAGACACAACAGCTAAGAGAGCCCTGGCTGCCAGACCTAGACTCTTCAATCAACAAAGACAAGTAGGTCCCGTATTTTGACCACGTACTTATTTGCTATTGCAGTTTCTTTGGCGTGCATGTGCAGGGAGGTGATGGTGCCAAACAGCAGGCAGGATAGACAATCAGCTTGGACCTCATCCCACCACTGAAGAAATACATGGCAGAGTGGGAAACCTGCAGGGAAGCCAGGGAACCCCCCCCATCTCACTCCTCTCTCAACTTGTCCTCCAAGAGTGAGTTCTGCTCCCCTGGCTGTACACTGAACACTCAATAATACTGAAGAAGTACTGAGTTTTATTCCTTCACATTTGTCCTTTCCTTCTTTGTTCATTTTAGGGAAAGGGCAGGAAAGCAAACTTTGTAAGGGTGTGAAACCTGCCCCTTGGAGGCTGAATAGCTTTCCACTCACATGACTGTTACTGATTTGAGACTCTCCAGCAAATTGCTCATTTCTAGCAAAGCCAGTGACGTGTTAATGTGGCTGTACCTCTGCTAAGGCTGCAGGGTACTTTGCTTACTGGTGAAACTTTGCTCACCTAAGCTTGAGTGAACAATTCAGCTGAAGTGAATGGTTGGTTTTGTGCTTCACTTGTGGAAGTGCTCCGAACTCTGAGGTTCCCCATTTGCTGTGGCTTGCTCTCCACCCGTGTTGCTTGTGTATCTGCTTGAATCTGCTGCTCTGATTCTGGTGTGCACTGTTAAATTGGAGCAGTGAGAGACTTTAAAGTAGACAACTTCAGTCACTGCCCAACCATTGGCACTCGTGGAAAGCACCGCGATCTCTGTGGCTCCCAGCAGAGAGGAAACTCAGCCAGAGGATGGATGGCTGTTCCAGCTGTGTGCTTGAAGGCAGAAGCTGCTTGCACAGCTCCTCTGCTCCAGCACCTGCAGAGCTCTCCCTCTTTTGCTCCTTGGACGAGAAGTTATTTTTGGCTGTGTTTTGCTATATTAAATATTAGCTCTAGGCTTTCCCCTATGTACCGTGTAATCCCCTTCTGTGTGGGTTTTATATATTGTTCTTTTGACATTATCACTATTGCATATTAATAAATTAAACTTTCAATTCATGTTACTCTCTTGGGCCAATGTATATTGCTAGGGGGTGAAAAGAAGGGATTAAACTGGCTTACAGTGTTCTGCTCTTGTACCACGTTACAGCAGATGCATAAGAAGGATCAAGAAGCTTTCTTGGCTCAGAATTGTTATATTAATAGCAGAATTGTGGGGTCATAATTTTTATTACACTCTTTTAATAAGCTATTGATGCAGACACATTTTACACCTATGGGAAAATATAATTATGCTGGAAATGTAACATTGGATGTTCTTAGCAGAATATCACAAGGTATTAAGAGGAGAATGAGTCTTCAGTTATGTTGAATGAAGTTTTAGCAAGCCTAGTGGGGAGTGAAGGTTCAAGATAGAGAAAGAGGGGTAAAGTCGGCCTGAATGTCTCTAAGTCTGGGCTTTAAGTTACTGATAAGTGTAACCATTGGAGAGCTGGTGACGGAGTGAACTCCCCTGAACTCCTCAATAGAAGCATATGCAGGTGCATGATGTGATGCTGCACAGAGTCAACAAGCTCCAAAAATAAGAATACTGAGAACAGCGCCCTGCAAGGTATAGATTATGCTTGGGCTTCAAGATATATGTTGCATCTCTGCCTTAAAAAATGCAGCGTTGAATAGCGGAAAGGTGAGGCAGGAAATGAACCAATGTCAGATGCAAGAGCCCCATCAACTAGTTCCAAAATTAGGGAAAAGTTAAAGCTGACTAAAAGATTGTCTTTGTGATGGGGTTTGATGAGGTGAAAGATATTAGGTACACTATGAAAGTTCGAATAAAAAGCAGAATGACAGAGTTGAAAGCCACAGATGAGGAGAGGCAGAAAGCTCTGAGGTGGGCAGCTACTCTGTTAACTCTGATGCACCAGGGGAGCCAGTGCTCATCCAGATGCTCTGCAAATGCAGCATCTGTGCAGCCACCTCCACCCCCTCAATTAAAAAAAAGAACAAACAAAACAATGGAGCTGAAGCCACATACCAGAAATCCCACACCCTGTTAGGCTGTAGCAGGGTGTTTGCTGGAAAAGGTGATTGGTTTTGGACAGATTTGATAGTCCCTACAGCCATTCTTACTCCGGTTTCATTTATGCTCAAGTAACAAACACCCCAAAGCCCTGCATCTGCACTGTCAAATATATTCTGTCCATGGTTTAAAGACCTTCCCTTCAGCAGATCA
Organism: Vireo altiloquus; assembly: GCA_013396875.1. Classification (NCBI taxonomy): domain Eukaryota; kingdom Metazoa; phylum Chordata; class Aves; order Passeriformes; family Vireonidae; genus Vireo; species Vireo altiloquus. The sequence continues at coordinate 567,121 of VZRF01015423.1, read as the reverse complement.
GATTTCCTGATCATCATACAATGTCTAAAATGTGTACAGTGCCATAGGTAGACAAATACGACTTATTTTTACTGTGACTGCTGTTATTTTAACTCCTGTAGCACTACAGATATGACAAGCTCTTTACAACCTTTACAGGAAGTCAGTTCCTTGCTCTGAAAATCTCTCCAAGGTTAACTCTTGGTCTTAATTCTTATTTTGTGGTTTAGCACTTGTCACCACACAACAGCTGAGATACAGCCTCTTTCTACAGACAACTTTATATTTATGTCCCAACCAGTGACTCCTGGGCTATGATTCCTGCTTGAAGTCCTGTCAAACATATCTTAATTTGTTAACAGTTTTGCTCCACTAGGCTGACTCTGCTAAAAGGCTATAAAAAGTAATAGTCCATTTGTGAGTTTACTGCTATTAGCTACAAGTGTTAATTCATGCGCAAAAAACTACACAGCTGTATACCTGCAGTGGGTAACAGAGGAGAGGAGGTTACACACCGGGTGAGGAAATTATTCCCGTTGTAGATTTGGTGCATATTCATCTACAAACAGTCACCTCTCCTGCCTCAAGACAGGAGCGATAACTTCTTGGTTTTAATCACACGCTGCCAGTTCTAATTGCTTTACAAACAACATCAAGGGGAGGGTAATTGGACCCTTCAGCTTCTCCATCATAACAGCGTGACTACTCCAATAAGGAAAACAAATCTTCACCCATTCCAAAAGCTAAAATAAAGCAAGTGAGGGAAAGGGAGACTTCTAATTTCTGTGCAAGTTAACACCCACATGTTAATGCTTAATTAAACGAGTAAGAACAGGGGTGTCCCCAGTGAGTGACTTGCCAGGGGATGCACAGACAAAACTATTGCATTTGGAAAAGCACAGCCTCAAGCCTGCACCTGCTTTCACACAGGTCTTTCCTGCAAGGAAAGATGAGCTCGTTGCCACATTTCACTGCCCTGCTTACCAATATTTTCCTTTCCCCAGGACACAGAGAGGACAAAGGAGCCTGGCAGGTGTTGGGCAATAAATTTTTCTGCAGAAGTTCCTGTTGTTTCCCCAAGCACTGACACAGCAGCCACTGCTCTCCTGCCTCAGCACTGCCTGCCAGCACTGGGCAGAGCCACCACAGGATCTTTGCAGCAGGTCTGCAGCAGCAGCAGGTCTTTCTGCAATACCCCCAGGCAGGATGGCATCACCAAGCACTACTCTCAAGTTAAGCCCTAAATGAACCCAAAATATTAGGGATAAATTTTTTTTGATAGAATTTTGCAGAAGTCAAATCCATCAAGGATACCAAATGAACTCCATGTTCCCTATCCTGTAGGGCAAAAAGCTATAATTTCCTAAGATGGTTCTTAATTTCATACCTTTTCAAGAGATCACAGAATGAAGAAAGCCTGACAGCTCAGCATCCCATTGCTTCAGCAAAACAATTACTCAAATGGATTGCAAAACTGCATCAAGGAAAAGCCCCAAGCCAGTAAAGTGCTGTATGTGCATCCAGCCTCACCGGTGTTTATAGGCCATGCTTCTGGAGAAGCATTTTCTGGCTTTCTGGGCACCTCTACATCAGCACAGTAACACCAAGACATTTTGCCTGGCTTTACATAGGAAAAATAAATGTGGCTGTGAAGATAAGATAGAATAGGAAAGCAAAAGGACTTATCATAGTTAAAACAAGACTCAAGTGAGACCACATGGAATGAGACAACAGGGAAGCTGAACAAAGGAAAATATTAGAAAAATGCAGGTTGTATTTGGTGGAACAAGATCTTGAAAATCTGAGGATGTTTGCAAAGCAGTGCTAGTTCCTGTGGATACCAAGTACTAAAAACCTGCCAGAATTTGTTATCCTGAGGTTTTTTTTTTTTTAAAAAAAGTAACAATGGCTTTAATTATTTGATTTTTAAAAAGTAGCAGCCCTCTGGACAAAGGTCTCCAGAAGAAGAGAAAAACAGGTTGTGACTATAGGTGCTAAGAAAACAAAAATAAAGCAATATGCATGCAAGAATCTCACACTACATCACATAGATCAGAATGCTCACAGGGAACATTACTTTGACTGTCCAGTGTGTAGAAGCAGGAGACATTGAACATATATGCTATATTTTAGCATAGATCTGGAGAAATGTTTATAAGCCCTAGGGAAATTATTCTCACCTCACCCTGTGAAAAGGAGAAAAACAGGGCTAGTTCTACGACACAAGTGTCAGCAGTGGCATGTAGACACCTATTTTCTGTGTGCTCAAGCCTTTTTTATGGTCATATGCATATAAACATCACAGTGCCTTCTCCTTGTCAAATCTGCCCTGACTGAAACTGACCTGAAAATACTTCCTTCAATACTTAGACCCTGAAAAACAACATTTGTTTTGTCCAAACTTCTTGCTCATTCTTAAATGAATTTTAAGAGGGTAACATTTAATGATGTTTTCATTGAGTTCCATCTTGTTTGCGTTATGTCACAGAAAAATGCACTGCAGAAAGGTTCTTCATAATGCCATTATGCTATTAGTGATGGTGGGAGAAATTGTGATATTTGAGTATCAACAGAAATAGCTTCATTGGCTTTTCATTGAGTTCCATCTTGTTTGCGTTATGTCACAGAAAAATGCACTGCAGAAAGGTTCTTCATAATGCCATTATGCTATTAGTGATGGTGGGAGAAATTGTGATATTTAAGTATCAACAGAAATAGCTTCATTGGCTTTCAGAAGAGATGGGGAAGGAAAAAGGGACAATCAGCTGATATGTCAAACATCCATATACAAATGATGATTCAGAGAAGGGGTATGATGGTACTGAGGCTAATGAGACACTACAGATAATACAAGAGACACAAAATCGAGTTCGTTTTATAATCTGAGTATATTATAGAGCTAATCAAGAGGAAGGAAGAAAACAAATCATTGCTTGTAGAAGTGGAGAAGAGGAGGGAAATGCCAGCGGATGACTCAATGCTCCTGAGTCATTCCAGTTCCAATTATCCACCGACCTGCCCAGGGAAGTTTGAAGAGCACTTTTGAGATTGTTGTAAGTCTGCCCTACACTTTCTTGACAGAAAAGGCAAAACCAGGACAAGAGACAGATTTCTAGATCTGCCATTTACAGCCAGGGAAAAAAATAGAGGGAGTCTTGGCTGTAGCTGGTGGAGATGGCTGTGCCTGCTGCATTAGGTGTGCACTCACATCTGCCAACCTTGCTCTGTTGACTAAAATTTTTTTATATAAACAAAGGTTTGCATGTAGTGGTCTTTTAATAGGACAAGATGTTTGCTTTTAAGTTTACATCTTTCATCACCCTGCTTTCCCTATATAGGAAGGAGCTTTTAATGCTTTTACACTTTCTATGCACTCTCCCAGTAGCCAAACCTGTGAGAGCAGCAAGCACCCAGCACTCAGACAGCTGAAAGATTTGAAAACACCCATCCAAGCTTCATATCTGAATACTGGAAATGAAAATGAGTCAGGCTCAGGGTGCAGCCAGCTCCCCATATCTGTCAGAACAGAACCCAGCGCAGTGAAAATCTGCCGTTTCTGATTGCCTGTCTGTGTCCTGGGCTCTCCTGAAAGCTTGTTACTAAGTGATGAAAGTTACAAACTGTTTTCATGCTTTTCTTTCCAAATTTCACAGAAGCAAAGAAACCATTTTGCAACTTCTGTAACAAAGCATCTGATGTTGTTTGGTTACATTGAGTACCTGCACTGGGTTTAGGTTCTTCCAGGAACACGATTTGAAAGCTTTTGTAACCGGAACTGAATCATCCTGTATCAAGTTAAAGAGAAATTCACTAATACATAGTAGCCTTGTGTAGACAATGCATTATATTAGCCTGTGTGTCTTGTCATAATATATTCCAAGTGACGTGTGATGATGGCAAATCTGTTATCCATTAAAAAGGTGCTGAAGACCAGCTTGTCGGAAGACATTTTTTCCCCCAGTTTTACTCCTCATTAGTTTTTGAAGCCTGGAAGTTACAGAACAAAGTTCATGTTAAAGGCTACCACTAATATTATCATGCTGCTTTAATGCTGTAGTAATCAAAAATGTGAAAACTATATTCCCAATTCCTAGCACCACATTTTTATTCCAAACATTAGAAAAGCACACACATCCTGGAGAGAAAAATGCTTGCAGCTGACTGATATTTATCTGAAAAGTGTGATTTCCTCAAAAGCAGCTTCGTGCAGCTTCCTGCCTGCACGGCTCACACTGCTGGGGCTCCAGTTCAAGACTTGCACACTCTGCAAGTGGACACTAAGGGGTGTAAATTCATCAACTTCTGCTGAAATTTATATTCACACTCTGCCATAAAGTGAGGTCAGGATAAGACTGCACATTTCATATAGAAGTGCAATTCTATTTTCATGTGCTAAAAAGAGTTGTAGAGGTTTTGTTTTGTTTTGTTTGGGGGAGGGGTTAGGATTTTTTAATAAAATTACAAGGAAGCAGAATTAGGTTTCTTCTCTGAAAAGTTCATGGATGTTACTCTCTTTTTTTTGGTGTGTTGTTTTGTTTTGTTTTTGTTTTTTTTTTGTTTTGTTTTGTTTTTTTTTTTATTTGTTTATTTGGTTGGTTGGTTGGTTGGTTTTTTTGAGGAGGAATTGATTTATATTTACACATCAGACATTTTCCTCTGATTGAACTGAGTCAGGTTCCTCCCACTCCAACCTTCACATATCAAAATTTTAGAACTAAATTTTAGAGCTTTCTCTTTATATCAGCTAGCAAGATTTTTTGGCCATCCACCTAGTCCTTCCTCTGGGAGTTCAAGATTCATAACAAAAGATTTTGCACATCCATCATTTGGAAAAAATGCTTCCATGCCAAAATTTTCCAATCATCTTCACATGTTGCTTCTATGCCTTAATACATCTGGTGAAAAGTATATTACTGACTTCCATGGAATCTTTTTGAAGAGCTAGCTCAATGCTATAGGTCAGAATTTGTGATGATTTAGAACTATTTTCTAAATCAAATGAAGACTGTCAAAGAAATTAGTATATATTAGAACAAGATCAGTATAATCCTGTTCTGCATGATGCTATTAGGAAGTGCCAGATTGGAGATTAGCAGAAGTAGAAACTTGTGGAATTCAGAGTTCCCTGGCAAAGTTACAGTCCCCGGCTGCACTGAGGGCAGGATGGAGACAACAAATATCTGATAGAGAAGGTCTCTGCCAAGGACTTGGGCACTAAATTTCTTATGGTATGCACACGGTTTACAGGCTTTGCTTGGTGCAGATAGCATGTCTCCCAGAAAACTGTATTCCAGAAAGTCTGCTTTTAAGCACTCAGTAGTCAGCATTATTCAGAGTTCTCCCCACCTGAGAGACTCACCAGGACTGATGCCTGCCCATGCATCTGTGCACAGCTACAACACGAGGAGTGAGCTCTGTCATGGTAACAGAGAAGTGACTCCTGGAGCTTTCTCTGCTCCCATGAGAAAAGTAAGCCTTGGAAGAGACCCTCAGAAAGATTTCCTGGTCAGACACAGCTATTCTTCTTTCCTGAACAGCAGCTATTCTAAAACATTTCATTGTAAGGACAGCCCTGGAGAGCACATGGCAGCTTTCCAGTACCAACATGCTTTACTAAAGGTAAAAGAACTTTATCAGGTAGTTGGGCTTTTCTGATCTATCAAATGATTGTTTGAAAATCCCTCCGTATTTTTGTAAAGGTTTTTAAAAGTACATATTTTAAAAGAGGGAAACACAACAGTGGAAGACCTCTCTGTGACAGGGCTCCCAGAAAGAGGATTTTACACTCCTCTTCCCCAATAGTCACGTTCAGCCCTGCTCTTGCCTAGAAAGTGCTAGAGACTTTTGCTCACATCTCTGACTACAAGCAAGTTCCAGCATCGTTTTAAGGGGTGGGAGCTGACAGCAGGCACCACCTCCAGATAGGACTGTTTATGCTGATGCAGGATAAACGGATGGAGATCTCCATTAATTGTAGCCAGTGGGGTAAAGCTGGAAGCGTTTCCTTGCACGGAGAGATAGCAGTGCAGGCAAGGAGCACAATGGGAGCTGCGCTGTAGCTGCAGTCGGCTCTTCGCAAGGAAGGTTCCTGCTATTAATACCATGGCTATCACAGCAGATAACACAGTAAAAGGCAGCAGCTTGCAGAAAGGCTTAGGTTAGAGTAAACTGAGGAATACTCTTTGGATTACAGTGTGGGGTAAAGTCCACAGGGCGTTCTCCTATCTCTGCAAGCCAAACAGCCGTGGTGCAGCAGGACCATCCTGCTGTTTGTGCTACACTCACACTGACAGGCTGCCCTGCCCTGGGTGTAAAACAGCAAGAGCCAGGCCTGTGCCTGCCTCAAGGCACAGGGACAAGGAAAGGTCAGGAAATGGCAAAAAACCTGTTTGTTGATCACAGTGTGCTGGGACAGATCCTGATCCCTCCAGGGAAGGCAGGTGTCCTGTGATCTACCATGAAGGGCAGATGAGCTCCCCCTGAGAAGACAGTGATGGTGACTGGGACCAGTTCCACCCATCCCTGGCAGTGCTCATGGTGGCAGAGAGGTGTTGTTTGTCTCAACGAAGATTTGAACCCTTGGGAGAAGTGCAGCTCTTCTCTTCATGCACCAGTCTTTCCTGATCTACTTTCAGTTCCTTCCTGCAAAGCTGCCCTGTGCAGCAGGCAAGTCAGGGATGGAGAACTTCCTCCCCTGCTTGAGCCCTTTGGAAATGGCTAATTTACTACAACAGGGAGAGAAAGGAAGAAGGGTAGTGAAACACAGCCCAACCTGGGCCTCGGGGCCATCTCAGGTTCAGGAGGAAAGGAAAGGACAAAGGGCTCAGAGACCCTCCAGTCTGGCTTTTTGCAGGACCTCAACATATCAAAATGAAACAGGCCTCTTTTTGCCCCTGGCTGTTCCTATAGTTTAAATGCTTTAACCTTCAAAGGTAGCATTCAGGAACCATGGTACTTAAGTGTTAAAGCTAACTTGGAGGGTACTTTTGCAAAGTGGAAGGATTTTACAGGGGCTTTTACCTACCAGACTTGCATTTCATTTCAGCACAGGTCATGTGCAGTGCTGGCTCTGTATATAACCTGCCCATGGTCCCTCATCTCACCAATTTCCTCAGTCTTGTCCTGAGGAGATCAACAGATTAGGAGTAAAGAATTGAGGCTTCTTTCCCCGTGGTGCTGAGTGCCCTCTGCTCCTCGTAGTCCTGATAGAAAAGGTGCTCAGCACTGCTGCAGGAGGCAGCAGTTCATCTCTATCTGTGCTGCTCTTTGCCCTGGTCTTAAAGGTTATTTCAGACACTGGACAAGAAATGGAGAAAAGCCTTTCCCTATCAAAACTCATCAGAACTCTCCTCAATTTTGTTGATCCCAGTATCTCTAACCACAAACTGTGTTCATTCTCAGAGCAGGCCCTGCACAGCCTTTCTTCCTCTTAAACTTCTTCTTGCTCTGCTGTTAAGAAAGCCCACATTAGATGCATCACTTTCTCTTTCCTCATGTAGTTGCTCATCCAATTCTCTAATTCTCGTTGTTGATCTCCCTGCACTTCTCTCTCATTTCATCTCCCCTATTATTTTCTGTTTCCTTTGTTCACTCCTATATGTACAGACCTACAGAAAAGGCTCTCTTGACATAATCAGCCTTGTGCCTCTTCCTTCCTGTTGTTTTCTAAACTTTGCTATTTTTCTACATTCAACAGCTTTTCCATTCCTCTCATGGGGCTTGAAATGTCTCCTTTCCATAAGCACTATCAGAGGTAGCAGCAGCCTTCTCACAGCCAAGCTAAAAGGGGACCTTTTTCTTCTTACACTTGAAAAATCACATCTTCCCTGGACACAGGTCAGTGTTCCTCTTTCCAGACCTCCTCAATGACTCATTTGCCTGCCTGATGCTCAGACATCTGTAATTTATCTTCTGTCCTGCCAGCACCCTGGCAGTACCTGTGGAATTCTGTCCATCTGCAAAGCTTTATTATGCAATTTTTTTCTCCATATTTTACCTACCAACAACTATCTCTGTAGGTGACACCCCAGTCCTCCAGCAGCAAGAAAGAAGCTTGTAATTCACCCGTTAGATTCTGTTTGCTGAGCTCATTGAGAGGATACGTTTTCTGATAAGGAAATGTCTACATTAAGAACAACAATCAATGGATTTGTTTCATGCTCTGATTGCCATTACAGTACTTAGGTTTGGGGTTTGCAAGTCACAACCTGCATTCCTTATATAACACAAATACAGTAGAATTTCAGCAGCAATCTCCCTCGGACAGGGGAAATAGCCAGCCCTGCATGTGAGAGCAGGTTGGGGAGGTGAACATCTCTGTGTGACATTACAAAACCAGTTTTCCATTGTGGCACAGCAACCAAGAGCTTTCCCATGTTCCCATGACTGTGTATCACAAAGTGTGTAACTGAGCACACAGGCTGCACAACCAACCCCAATGCCACATATCCAGTTTCAGAAAAGCCTCCAAGAGTAAATCTATTTCAGGTTCTTAGCTAATTCTTCTCCAGCACTGGAAAAGAACATGTGATGTTCCCACTTAAACAGGTATAACAAGTTAAACGTACTGCCACCAACTCTTCAGCAAAGTGTCTCCTACTCCTCTCATACCCCCATGATTTTACTGTTTATGATTTCTCAGGGCAGAGGAAGCTAAAGCAAGAGTTTAATTATATTAAAAACCAAAGCAAGAATTATTAGGAGGGGCTTAATGGCATGTGAACACAGACTGCAGTCAGGTTCCGAAAACCCACAAGACATTTCCCCATTAGTAAGGTGGTGGAGCAGAGGTTGCTTGTCTGCCTCTTCCTCCAACCATGAAATGCAGCCAGGACCCATAAGCACATACAGGAGTTAAGACATATGCAAATTGCTTCTGGAATAAAAACAAAGATGCACAAGCAGAGCAGCCTTAGGCCCAGCCAAGTCCCAGGTTAACCAGCCCCCAGCACTCTCCACATGCCTCTAGACAGCCCAGGAGCCGCCAGGCTCTCAGCAAAGAGCAGACACTGCCTGAACTCGGCATCCCTGGATGCTCCTGTGCTTGAGACATGAGCAAGCCCCACAGCCTTGGCATCCCAAGAAGCCACAACAGCTGCCCAGAAAGGAGAAAAACCTTTAAAATGCATTAACTGTCTGTAGAGCTGCATTAGATCACTACTAACAAGCCTAAAGAGGTTTTCAAATCAAAGGTGGTTGATAGCATTTTGCCTTGGTTTCCCTCTTCATCTTTTTTTTTCTTTTTAAGTAGCTTTTTACAAAATAATATTCATCTTTCCTAAATTGTTGTTTTCCCTCTTTTTCTCTTGTTGGTTAAATCTGGGCTGAAGTTTGATTGCTGTAGGACAGAGGTATGTTAGGAAATTTGATGCAAAGGACAAGAAAACAAAAATCAGAGGTATTTGGTCTGAAAAGAGGCTTTGTCCAAGGCATAATTCTTGTGTGTTTAAGGACAGAGTAATAGATTTGGAAGGATAAGTCATATATCTTAGGATTTTCTTCCCTGCCCCCTTTGATTGATTCATTCCAGTCTCTTCAGATCTTTGCCTGTTCCCACAAACCTGGAATCTCAGGATTGTTTGATTAAGTCATGGTTACCATGACAATAAAAGTGCCTCTGGCCAGTTTGACCTTTGACTGGATTCAATTCACTGAGAGAAATGGACAGAGACTATAGAAAAAGCTCCAGCTTCATGTCCACTACTGCATAAAATGGGCTCTCCCGCACTTTCAGAGAGTGAGCTGGCTGCCCTTTTAAAAATATAAATTGGGCTGGAATGCTTTGGAAGGCATTTCTAAGGTTTTGGTAAGCAATTTCTTGGTGAATATCACTTCAGATATAAAATGCACACAGTGGGATGGTCGGAGACTTATTTTAAAATGTGGCGTTTAGCACAACAAAAGCAAAAGCTGAAATCAGACATCGCATGTCTGATCTATACCCACAGAATTTTAAAATCATGTCATATCCATATCCATCAAATATTTTATAGGTATTTGCAAACACCTAGCTCTATGTAAGTATGTGCACATGTATAAAAGAAGATTTCAGACTTAGGGCTCATTTCCTCTGATCGTAGCCCACCCCACCGCTGCAGGCATTGTGCTGCTGTTGCTCATATAGATAATTATTCCTTTTCAAATACCTTCATTGTAAATCCATTTCAGCAAAAATAAGGGGTGGGGGGGAGAAGGGAGAGATTTGAAAATTAAACCTGTTATGTGGTTTGTAAATGGGCCTGACAGAATGACAGCCGAGTGGCCGTTACAAGGCAATTCATGCATGCAAGATTGCCAGATCCCTGGTGGGAGAGTACGCGGTGCCCGAGCACATGTGGGGGCTCTGCTGGCGCTGCTCTCCTCCTCCCCGAGCTGGGCAGTCCCCCTGCTTTACTGCTTCCGCCTTGCAAAGGAGACAAATACATTCTTTGGTCTAGCACAGAACAATAATTAAAGCCAGATAAAAAGGGGGCTTGCTTCTGGAGCCACTGGCTCCCCAAAATGCAGGTGGCAGGAGGAATCAAGGGCTCGAGCCATTTGGGAAGAGTGGGCTTCGCTGGGCACACCATGGAGAGAGCAATGAAGAGCTCTTCCCTGGTATATCCAGCCAAAGTGAATGTTAGCCAACGAAATGGCACAGAGCCAAGCAGAGGGAAGTAAAATAAACCCAGGCACTGTGAAAATGATGGGGAAAGGGTGTTAGGGCTGGGGCAATAGCTGCATTGACCTTACTTGGCTAATAGACAACGCTCTTTTAAATGTCTTTTTCCCTAGTTTAAGTAAATCTTTTTTTTTGTTTGATTTATTGCTCATTTACTGTCATAAAGTCCTTCCTTCCTCTCACCTAGTTACCTTGAATTCTGAAGCCATGGGAAATAACTGAAGGGGATTATTTGAGCCCTCCCACAACAGCTTTTGGACTCAGAATCCTCCTGTTTCCATGCTGGCCCATCAGGACCATATCCTGTCAAGTGGCACAGTTTCAACGAGTTCAGTAGAGAGCTGCCATTGTTACAGGATTTTGGTTCCCAGACCAAGAACTGGAAGAGAGATTTGTCTGGGAGGGAATAGGGAATGGAGGATTTTGTTTGTCACTTTTTTCCCTCTTCTTTTTTGGTGAAAGACAACAGGGAAAATATCAAGAAATGTATACAGGAAAATGATACATCTGAAGAAATCTGTCCCTACTGGAAAAATCATTTTTGCCTCCAAGAGAAGTCAAAGTAAAATTCTGAACTGCACTTACCTGACTTTCAATGAAGAAAGCCTCCTAGAGACCTTCTGGCTTTGGAAAAATGTATCTGAATCTTCCATAGTTCATAAATTAAACTCTTTGATTTGGATGAGAATGATTTCACCTCTGAAGAAACAGCAGGCACCTACCCCACTGGCTTGTTCACCATCCCCTGCTACAAGATGGGAGAACATTAACAAGCATAGAATATGCCTGATCCATCTTGGTCTTTCCCTCCCCTCATTCTTTTGATGCTGAGTGCTTCCAGTTGTGCCAGTCTGTAAACTCTCGGCAGTATTTTGTATTTTCCTTCAGTCTCTCTCTCCCTCTCTGTAAGATTTCACCAGCCTATTAGTGCTAGAATGTGAGTGTTTATTAAATCCAGATATCTATTTATCTATTGCTCTATCTTTATGCAATTCTTATACATGTATGTCTGCTGAGGCATGGTCCTGAGTATAATGTTCCATTAGAGTGAAATGTTTACATAAAGGAAACTGAGGAGTTTAGCTATTATAAACCTGGACACTGTCAGTTTACTTACAAGAATGTCACATGCAGCCCATGGCCAACCTTAAATTGAGACCCTGTCACATCTCTCCTTTCAGATCTGTCCCTTTATGTCTTCACTTGTGGCCCTTCACAGACATACCATGGATTAGTTCAGATGCAACAAGAATCTTAATATCAGCAAGTAGCACGATTGTTGGAAACACACCGTGTCTGTGCAGGGTGAATATCAGACCATTCCTTTTTTCTGAGAAGATACCTATTCCCATAAACTTAGCAAATTATCATGTAGTCTGTTACATCTGTCTCTCCCTCAGAAATAATTTTACACACAAAAACAAATTTTTCTTCTTTATTGAATGAAAAACTACATGACAAGCCCCCAGTCTCCATCCACGGAAGGTAAACAGGGATTTAAGAAGGGTTAGAGGAGTAGCAAGGGTTGTTGGATGAACCAGAGGTACCTACCACACAGAAAGCAATTTGGAAATACCTGCCTTTTCCTACAAGCTAGATCCTCTGCTCTGGGAAAACACATTTTATTTTTAGATCCAGTAAATAACAAGATGTTAGATGACCACCAAAGACAGGTATTGCTCTGTTTAAAAGCCTGCCAGCTAGCCATACTCATTTCCAGAGTAACTCCTGGCACGATCACTAGCTGGTGTGATTTTAAACATGAGTGCCTGGTTGTGGCCAGCAACGCCTTCAGCTGAGGAGAGGGAAACTCAGCCTTTTCCCCCTCGTCCCTGCTGCCGGAGCCTGCTGATCGCACGGTGGCTCTCGCTCCCAGCAGCGATGCTCCTGCCTGCCCATTCCGCAGCCCAGCTCCCTCCTGCCTCACCCCTGAAAGGCAGCAGAGCTCTAATGACCTCCCATGCACTTACATTTAACTGATACGTTTTTGAAAACAGAATCAGACCTCACACATCTACGACCACTTTAAAAGGCTTCTCACCACACCTTCTGCTCTCTGTTCTCTACACTCAAGTGGAAGAATGGCACAAAGCCCCCCTCTCACCGCCCTTTTCACCTAGTTCCTCCCGACAGCAAGAAAATCTTAGAAGAGCCAAAGGAAAGCTAAAGAAACAACTCTGGGTCCTGCCTGCTCAGGGAACAATTTCCATGTCTGGCTTCTGCTGCTGCTAGAGGGCTGGTTGCAGCTTTACTACCACTTCTCTCCCTCTGTGTCCTGTGCTTTCCATGTATCCATGAGGATTTTGGTTGTTGAGTCAAGCCGGTCAATGGGAGAATCTTTCCATCACCAATTCCCCAAGACTGTCCTTCTTTCCATCTGATGCTCACCCACTCATGAAAAGGGGAAACAAAAAAAAAAAAATCACAGAATCAGTCTTGGTTCACCCTTTCTTTCTTTGTTACTCCCACCCTTCAGTTTTATGGACTATCTTTTATCGACCAGTGTGGCCTGAGTCATGTGAGGACAAATTTGCAAGGATGCATTAGACACACCATGGGTCACAAAAGGTGCATGATCAGAGGTTGAAGACAAACGTGCATTGCTGATGCCTTACTGGGGCTGCTCACAATTGCACTGGTTAATGTGAGTAGTCAAACTTGGGCAGCAGCATAACAGGCTCTACACACTAAAATAAACAAGAGCTCTGTGGTAATGAAGCATGATATCCCACCTTAGCTGGTACACCCTTGTACCATCTCTGGGACAGAGAACTGAGATGATGTGCTATACCTCTGGACACATAAAGCAAAGCCAAAAAGGCTACTATCTAAGGGCTAAGTCCTTAGATAAGTCAGTAATAAAGAGGGAAAGTAGTCGGGAGGTTTTAATCATTGATTCAGAAAAGCCACAACCTGATAAAAATCACTTCTTGGATATAAATCCAATCTATGAATTATTAATTGATAACAGTTTACTAGGGCAGTGCTCATGTTGAGAGGTTTTACACCAGATCAGGTACCACCCTGTGATATCACTCTGTGCCTTTTCCTTTGCCAGGTGTGCAGCAAAACCTCTGCTGGGTGCTCTGGGGAACTCAACATGGTATCACAACCATGTGGCCATGCCCAGTGCCTGATGAAACCTGAGTTACTGTCCTTTACTTACTCGGATTGTGACTTCTTCAAATAAATAATTCAGTAAGTTGTTTTGTGAAAGTAGACCAAAAAGACAGCTACAATCCATTTACATTCAACTAGGGGAGCACAACACACTTTTCTCCACGAGCTCCTCTGCTTTGTTACAATCCCCTCCTTCCCAGCAGTCATCTCCAGGGCTCTCTCTGTCCAGCACCACCTGAACCCAAACGAGTTCTTGGGAAATGGTTTCCCTTCCCCAGATGAAGACCTCAGGTACTGGTTGGTTCTTACAAACCTCATCCTTTTCCCTAATTATTCCCTTCACTTTCACAATCCCATTTCTTGCCCATTGCTCCTTTTTTGTCATCTGTCCCCTAATACCTCTTTGGTGACTAGAAGAGAACAGAAGCAGAGGAGATGATTCATACAAACAAAATTGGGGGTTTAACTTTGTTCAGTTCTGCATTTTTTTCTGTAACAGAGCAGAGGAAACTGCCAGTAGAGCCTCCCAACCAGTTCATTCCCTCACCACCACCCCAACACTACCCCAATTTTTCTGCAAGCCAGAAGAGTCACTGTTAAGAAGGTGGTGATTTTTCTGTCGTTCTAAGCCCAAAGAAAGTCTCTGGCTTGGCTGCATGCAAGGTGGAAAATTTAATTCTCTTCTCTTAACTGCTTCTTCACTGAATCTATGCTGCCTGCTAATCTCCTGCATCCCTGTAGAAAAGTCACGACTGAAGACTCAAGTTGTCAAAACATCACTCGTCTTTTCCACCAACGCTGGTGGAAGCATGGCTGTGCTCAGCCAGAGTGGAGTTGAGCGGGCTTTGAGAAAGTCCCTGTTTCCAATTTAGCACAGCTCCCAGGAGGTATTACATTTCCTGGTGCAGAGCAGAAAACACTTTGAGATCCTCAAGCACAAAGCCTTGTTGTTTTATTCATTTGTACTGCTGAGCAAATTCTCTTTTCAAGGCTTCCAGTGGGGAAATTTCCTCCAGTTTCTCCATAGCAGAGTCCAGATTAAATCTACCTTTACCCTTTTAAAGTCTAGAAAGCATGATTTCTTCAAAGGCAGCCTTTATTTCCTGTACTCCTGGAAGATCCTTTTAATTGCAAGAAATACTCTTCCTAATTACAAAAGCATTTGAGTTCATCCTCTATTCTGTTGTGTTGGCAAAGCCTCTGGAAGAGTTCTCCAACCTGAAGCTTCCAAGGAATCTGTTAGGAAACCCATCACAGCTTCCAGATAACATGCTGCCAGCTTTATTAAAAGAGCAATGCTTGAGCAGGCTCACGCTCGCATTGCAGTCATTCTTGGCACTCCTGCAGCCTCCTCCATCCAAGAATTCTGCAGCGTTCATTCCACTGGCTGCCTCTTCCTACCAAACCCACAACGAATGTACCAAGCACCTCCTAGGATCACCTGGAGCACCTCACGGATTGCATTTTTACAAAGACTCTGATGTGCTTCCCCCTCCTCCCCAGGGAGCTGAGCGGAGCAACAGCACAGGAGGGAGTTTTGCGGCAGCAGCTGTGTCAGGGTGGCTGTCTCATGATCCCGGGATAGCCTCGCTGATGCCCCACATGTTTAACACAACTCTGTCCCCAAGCACTGGGCTACATTTAACCAACCAGATCCCAAGGTTATTCTTGAATTTTCTCCAGATTACAACCAGGGCAAGTTTGCTGCTGCTTCAAAACAATGTTTCTCTGATTACAACCTAGGCTGACAATTATAGTGATTTAAACCCTAACTAATTGTGAAGTACTTTGATCATGCTTAGCACAACTTGTGGTTTGTAGGCTGAAAATAGTTGAAAGGAACTCTTGGGTTCACAATTTCCTTGAATATAAATTTTATTTTGATATATAAGGTATTATTTAAATATTAAAATTAAGCTTGTGTTTGTTTTTCCCCTCATTCCATTTCTTCTTTGAATATTATTGCTGGTATAATTGTCTCTCCCCGAGCCTAATATTTACCACACAATTTGTTTTAGCTTAAACCTACTTTCTTTGTTCATTTGTTTTATTAAGAACAATTTTGTAAAGGTGTTGTGGTTTTGCTTTTGGGTTTTTGTTTGGCTGGTTTGGGTTTTTTTTACCCATGAAAGTTTTGGTTTTGGCCTTTTTTTTTTTTTTTGTGTTGTTGCTCAGAGAACATGGGTTGGTAGCACAAATGGCTTTCTCTGAGGCACAGAAAAGGTGTCCAGCAGCACTTGACTGATTCCAGACAGGGTTACTGAGAGGATCTCTGCAGGCTTTGCAAAAGTCCCAGCAGCAATTTGCACTGCACCAATTCAGCCATGCAGTTTTTGTTAATATATGGGCAGTAAATCCTTCTCTTTCTCTCTCTTTGCATTTTTAAGAGTTTAGGACACTTGTTGCAACATCAACAAGCTGCATCCGTTGGTTGCAGCCGAAGCTCCTCTGAATGTTTCTTGCCAGGCAGTACACATGGATCTGCTCTGCAGGTCACATTTGCCTGCAGCATTCCTCGAGTGCAACTAAAAAGTGGTGCAAATGCTGATCCTCTTTAGAGGAATTTTATGTTTCCCTCCATTATGTTCTGCTGCTTCTGCCGTTCCTTGCACAAGCCTCCATCCAGGGCAGCCCTGGACCTTTTCCATCTCCAGCCAGTGCATCCTTGCTTTCAGTGGGGTTGCAGGTATGAGGGCTGGTTCAAAGGGAGGTGCACATGTTGGCCCCATCCCCAAACTGGCGCCTCTCTGCCTGGGAAACCTGAGAGTTTCTGTCCTTGCTTATGAACCGTGACATCTGCACATTCCTCGGGCGCTGACCCCCGGGGGCCAGAGGTCACCCCAAGGTCAAGCAGTTTCCTCTTTCACCACCAATAGAGACCTTGACTAGAGGTAAATTATGTTGCAGTTTAAGGAAATAATTTGAAACACTCTTGTAATTATAATAAATTTTGCTGTTTACATTTTAATCTTCAACCCTTTCAACCTCTGGTTCTCTCGTTTAAGAAAAAAAGTGGGGAATTACATATTTAACAGAAAAACTCCTGCCATGGTGGACAGTTGAATACATAGCTGAAGTTCCAATAGCACAAATGCTCCAAGGTCTTTGTCTGCCTTCAGCATGAGCATGCACTTTTGTAAGTGCAAAATCTACTTAATCTTCAGATAAGTATGTTCATGCAGCAAGAATGGAAACATAATATTGTGTCAGGAATGTCACGTGATTCCCAATTCTCCACGTTGAGTAACTGTAAAGTTACTTGAAGAAAAATCTCGAGCACCTTACTCAGGCAAAATTCCAGTTGACGCCAATGAAATTTTACAGTAAACCAGATTTTGACTCATGGCTATAGCAAGAGCAGCTGTTTTATTGAGCATACATTGTCATTTGATCATTTTCTCCTGCAGCTCACAAGTGCTGATGGGCTTGGAAAACCTTTCTTTCAAAGGAAAATTATCAAATAATCTCAATAAAGTACTGTTACTTTTCAGCTGGGTACCATTATTCCATATGATATTTTAAAACAAGATCCTGGACATGTACAACAATTCCTCATTTATCCAATACACACTGTTATCCAAAAACTAAATTTAGAGCAAAGCAAACAAGAAGCAGAGCAATTACATCAGTAAAGTCTACGGTGATGTACAAAGTTGAGAGAATGAACACTTGAGGAAAGCAGAGAAAACAACAAAGATGTTTGGCACAAATGAACACACAGGGCTTTCCTTGCAAGGAGATCTGAACTTTGTGCCAATCGTTACCCTGAAAGAGAATGCACTCAAGTTCCATCTGTAGGTGTGGGGGCGATTGCAGTCCTACCTCACTCTGAGGACCCTGTCCGAGTGCTCCTGGAGCGTTAGCATAGCACAACGAGGCCAAGGAAGCAAAGAGAGCAAGTGCAGTTGAGATCCACACTCCACGACCTGTGTTCTGTCCCAGATGAGATGTGTGTCTGAGGGCAGGCAACTTCGCTCGCCTGCTATAGAAACAACACTTGCAAAGGAGATATAATAATCACCTTCATAAAATGCCTTGACATTTACAGTTGCAAGCTGCTACTCTGAGCAACATTGTGTCTGTGTCTGTTATTGCAGAGTCCATGTTTTTTGAGAACCTTGGATAACAACAGCTCATGAAGGGATAAACATGGTGTTTAACAAAGAAAAAAACCAAAATGCAGAAAAATAACACAGGCTAAAGGTACTCACTCACCAGCAAGCAGAGAGGAACCTGCAGCAAGGAACAGTCAGAATAAAGTGATGTGGGGCCTGGACCTGCCAAGCTTAAAACCTAACCCCCAGTGCAGTGGGGCTTTCTGGGAAGGAGTTCCTATAATGGGAGGCTCCGTGCAGCTAAGGGGCATTGCCTGCTGTAATGAATGGCTCACTAACACCAGGTGATCCTAAAGCGTAGGCAAGATTATGCACAACACAGCTTACTGGAAAGAGAAAAGGGAATATAAGGAATCCCTGACCAATCAATTTTTCTGATCTCCATGTACTTGCTCCTGGGCTTGCTTGTGTGAATGAATGGTCTCTGCCACAGGAAGCTCCTGCCTGTCAGTGCAGCTCTCTGCAGGGGCAGGGCCGAGGGGCCCCTTCGGTTCATCCCATCCCCGAGCACAGCCCTGCTTGGGGCAGCAGTGCAGCCCTGGCTGCGCCGCTGATGCTCCTTCCCCACACTAAATTCTGTGAGCTGGGCAAGTGACGGACACACAGGGAGTTGTTTCTCTGTCCTCAAATGAAACAACTTCTGGCTTGAAGAAGTAACTGTGGCAGAGAGCAAGAGTGGATCTCTTCCTCTGCAGGAGAATGAGAGGAAGGTGTCTCTGCTTGAGAGCACAGGGAACAGCAAGACACTGCTCTGAAATGTGGCATGATTCTGTAGCCAGTGAGTGCCACCGTGCAAGACACGGTCTAAATCTTTCTATCCTTTCTTTTTCATCCTGGGCTCCCCTTCTCTGGCCACCTGAAATAGGGTACCAATATCTTGGTCTTTTGTCTTGCCTGAAAAAAAGAATCTTGTAGCAAGCACTGAGGGAAGTGTCCTGTGTTTTTGAATAGACACTCTTCTTTGAGACACACAGGCAGCCTCCTCAACGAAAACAGTTTTGTCGAAAAGTGCAGTTCCAGTCCTCACCCTGATCCACATCAATGATTTCAACAGGAGATATTGTTGGCTGGGTAGGAGCTGGAAGCTCTCCAGATCTCTGTTCTGGACTTTAGTGGAAAGTCTGTTTCTTTAGCACTCTGGTGCACTTTTTGTGCTGCATTGACACAGCCTGACAGTGTAATTGTACCCGCATTCAAAATCAGCAGCTAAAGTCTCACTGCTTTCAGATGGAAACCGTTACAAGCTCTTAATCTTAATGAAGTGTCCAAATTAGAAATTAATCAGCCATCCATGTTCAAAGAGTTGGAAACAGTGATACTCTGTGTCTTCTTAAAACATGACAAACGAACCGTTTCTAAACACAGTGTATAAAACAAACCTGTACAGAAAAGCATTGAGCTGGTACACAGGCAGTAAAATAGAAACTCCTCTACATTGGATAGTACCACTAAAACTGGTCAGTTCCCAGATCTGACCTTACAGTCTGTGTAGAGTATGAGAAATGAAACAGCTTCTGCAGTCCTCACTTTCCATTCATAATGCCCATCTGTTGCTGAGAGATTTTTGAAAAGCAAACTCCATCTCTAAGTGCAGAGGATGTCCCGATAATAGCTGGAATATGACTACAGGGACTGAGAGAGGTTTCCCCATCCTTAGTTTCTATGAGTATATTAAAATAAAACAGTCTCTTGATGTGGGACAAACCTAAGTAGATTATTCTTTTGGTGTACTGTGGCCATGTCTAAGTTCCTCTGATGGCAAGTTATCACAGAAATTGTGCAGGAGTTTCCAAGGATCCTCCCACGGAGTAGCAAATATCTGTCATTCCTATCAGTAGTACTCAGAAAACTCAACAGCAGTGCTGATCTAGGGTCCCACTGCACAGATGTGCATCAATGGAAACGGTATCAGACTCTTCATCAAAATGAAATGTTTTAGTGTTTAACTCCTTTGAGATTTTGGGAAACAATGTCAAGGAAGGAAAGGCAAGTGAAAACCTGTCAGTAGGTCGGACCATGTATTTGTACAGCCTTGGGCTGAACTCAGAATCCCACAGTTACTTTCCCCACAGGAGATGATGTCTCAGTCGAATTCTAGAGACATGTTTCTCTGGGGATTCAGCCACGGGACTCCTGTCCTGCATTAGCTGCAAACATGGGACTAAAGGATATAACTGAAATCCAAGAAGCCTGGACTGTGGACACGCCGGATTATGAAAGCATCAGGGTACTGTGATCATTGGCAATCTCAGTGACAAGTGCTAAGAACATGTATTTAAGCAGATCCATGTTCTGAGGATCCTCTCATTTACTTTTCTGTTGACCAAAACCCAGTTTATAAGATTCATGATTGAAACTTCAGCTCCTTTTCCCATTTTCTGTCCAGAGTGGAGACCTGTATGTCCCTCACACAGCTAACCAGAGGCCATGGATATGATGAGGAGAGATCAAGATGTTTGCTTTTCTCAGGAACATATAGGAACAGGACTGGTCACGGTAAGACGTTTCTGTGGTTTTATCCTGCAAGAAGGAAGCAAATGTCCCAGAAACAGACTGACAGGATCTCAATATTACTCAGAGCATTTTCTCTTCTTGCATCTAAAATACATGATCATGCATGACCAAGTTGTAGTCATGTCACAATAGGGATGGTCTCCCATGAGGAGATGGATGGAAGGGTGGAAGGATATATGTGGAAATATTCCCCTCAGAACCTTTCTACCCAGCTGAGTCAGATCTAAAGTGCCAGTGATGTCTGTACAGCACAGGAAAAGGCAAATGGAACTTCTCTCCAAGAAGTACCCAAGTTCTTTCCCTTTCTTAGCAGAACAATTTTAGAAACCTGCTCCTTCTCTATATGGAGACATCTGAAGTTTTATTTTCTATGTCACTGTGTGAAAGTTTTTAGGTTGGTCTGGATTCTACTTCCATTCTTCCTTTCTGGTCATTTGTTTTCTTCTCTTACTCCCCTAGTTTTAGTTCCTTTCTTAGAATTGATTACTATATCTCTGGCTTTCATTTTAGTTTAGTGATTAGAAGTCTACCAGAGCAGGTTTTGCATCACAAAGACTCAATTTCATTAATTCTAGCTACTTTCTTGAAATAGCAAAATTAGCTCTTAAAGTATTTTGGTGGATATTCAAGCAAACTCAAAACTCAGCTGGAGCTTAGATATTCCTGTGGACCACAGCAGAGCACACTGAGGAAGGGAATGGACAGAACAGCTGATTAATCTTTCTAACCTCCAGATTTCTGTCACTGTCTTGTACTCAGATGGGAAGCTAAATAGGCTGCCTGCCCTCAGTTGTGCTGTTGTGGTCCCCTGCAAAGCAAAAACCGGTTTTGTTGAGATCAACTCCTTGCCCGAGTTTTAAAGAATCGCAGGAATGGGAATGGTCAGTCCCAGCCAACACTGAAAGGAAAAGCAGAACAGAGAGAGAACGCCATGGCACAGAGGAGCTGAGCTGACATACTTCGTGTTCTCTTCTGCCTGACCCCAAAGGGACACTGAGCTGTTCAGCCAAGGCTGCCCACAAGAATAAAAGGGTTCTAATCCCTGTGGTGCTTGTACAGGATAAACTTTGTCCACTCTCTCCTTTATCGAAACAGCTATTCCTCTCCTGAATGAGTGCAAGCTGCTTGGGCTCTGACATTTCCCTCACTTACCCTTCCTGCAAGACACAAAGTTCAGGAACCCACTTCTGCTTCTGTTCAGGTAGTGCAGATTATTCATGTATCTGTTGTCTGACTTAACCCTTTTCAGCTCCTGTATCCCCATCAAATGCAGAACTTTTGTTCTGCTGTGTACAGCAGTTGTTGGGAACTAGCATGTCCTGATGCACTTGACATCTAAAGGAGGGAACTTCAAATTTTCATGGGAACTGAAAAAAACATGGTAGAGAAAAGAAGGATTTCAGTCACATCTCATATACAAGGGTTGCCTTACAATGAGCACCTGGCACCAGAAGCCCCCACCCCATCCACTGCTGGGAGGCATGGTGGCAGTGCAGGAACAGCGGAAATCTCACCAGGACAGATATTTATGCGAGTGACCTGTTCAGTCAGAGAAATAATTTTGAACAAGAAGACAGCTTTTTTCAGTCTGAAGAAATCGGTACGTTCAGCCCAGCCACTATTTATTTTATAAGTGTCCTACATACAATGAAAGGAACAATCTTTCTTACCATCTGCCTTGCTGAAAGGCACATTTTGTGTGTTGAACAGTTTCAGAGAGCTAATGGCAAAGTGCACATTACTAGCCCAGCAGTGAAAGCATTTGTAAACATCATCATCATCAAAGAGGCCTAGAGCTGCAAAGGCTGTTTTTTTGCCTTGTGAGTTTATGTCTGTAAATGACTAATTGGTAAAGTTTTATCTGCAGAAGGTGATTGGTGGTGGAAGATATTTACAAGAAAGAAAAGCAGGAAATAATTCATCTTGAGAAGCTGAATCTAATGTGGGATGTTCGTGAATTAAATTGGGATTTAAAAATGGGTCTATTTTCTTTATTAAAAAAATTATAAAAATATAATTTTACTTTTCATGAAATGAGAAATGGGAATGGACAGCCAGAGGCTGTAAAAAACTGGGAAAACAGGTGAGAGTGAGACCATATGTCTCTGGCATTTAGATCATGCAGGAGACACCACACAGGAGTGTTTTGGGATGGAGGAGCTGAACACTTGCATCACTTGCTGCACTTGCTCTTAATTCATTAAAACCAAAGAATATACCACATTTTGAGGGAAACAACAGCTGCACTGTGGAAAATAACCGCTTAGATTTTGTTGAATTATTTAGTACAATCTCCAAATATTCTTTTTCTTTTAAACAAAACCAAAAAGGAAGAAAAATGTATTTCTGGCTGGAGAGGACTATTTTCCTTTAGTTGCTAAAGACGTTTGAGATGAGCTTGGTGTTTAGTCTCCACTGCAGGATGTATTGCTGTACCTGTCTGAAATAGCTCTTATCAGGAAAATAGTGCTCACTACCTCTGCTGAAAAATCAAGAGGTGACTCTTTAAACCAGTCATATGACCTTTAAAAAGTACCCAAAATAAAGGAACAACAAGGATGCTGGAATCCCCGCTAGCTAAACAGCCTCCTTTCATTGGGTTATGGATGTGTTTAACTAATAGAAAACATTGCCCAGTCTGATTCCTATCCTAGAAGCAAAATAGAGATAATTTAGTATCAGGAGTGATTAATGTCATTTACTTACCCATTTTGTTATAGCTGTTACTGAATTTAAAATGCTACTCACAAATTAAATATTTTACAACCATTTTGCTCCTAATTAGTTGCAGATCACAGATTTCCTTTAAACATAATGGCTGTTTAGGTGGTGGGGTTTGCAATGCACATTGTTTTTTTACAATCGCTTCTGACATTTTGAGAATTTGTTTAATTTTGATTAATTTCAGTTAAATGATATGAGAGTGTACAATGCCTTTGGAATGGTCTGTTGTTTCAAAGTGTGGTTTAAGTGCACAGCATCCTTTAGCTATTACTTTGCACACTTTGCCATATACATGTTGCACTTTAAGAGTCTGAATTAATGTAGCTTAAAGAGACGTTATCTTGATTGTTATTTAGATCAGGATAGTTTAACTTACCGTTAATAAAAACAAATATCCTGTCACATAACGACCCTTAACTTTTTAGGGATTTCTTTTGATGATATCTTTTAATGAAAAGTTTAATTTGAATGAGAAATAGTGGAGTAGAGAGTGCACCTCCAGTATATGAGCAGCAGAGAAAAGCTGGTTACTTTTTTCCAGCAGCTAATGAATAGCAATTTTAGGATGCCAGTGACTTCTGAAGGTTGTGCTGAAGCCAAGGTAGGTCTGCCAAGAGACAGGTAAAAGTAGTAAACAAATTTGATACTCTATTTGAATCTTCCCCAGGTAGAACAAAGTTTATGTGCATACTTGGAACAAACCTTAATAGTTTGTTTAAACTGTTACCAAGGTGTTCTTATTGTGTGGCGGTTTTTTTGTTTTGTTTTTGTCTTCTTTCATTTTGTTTTGTTTTAAATCACAGCTGTTCTATGCCTTTATTCTCTTAAAAGTTTACATGGCAAGGAGAAAAACTGTCTGAACTGGAATGTAATGATGACTGAAGTTTCCACCATCAGGTCTTAACAGAGAAAATTTTCTCTTAAATTCTGGGCTTTTAAAGGGATTTTGGCAGTGTTCACAGCACCGAAGTAGTTTCCTTCTAAGCTTAGATCAAAAAAATGTGCTATCTCTGCCACAAAGGCACATCTTCATTGGTGATTTTAAATCAAGTATTTGGAAGACTTGCTGAACTGATTCTGCCCTGGGAATCTCTAGTTCCCTTTTAATATTGTCCACACAAAAATCAAAGCTTCCTTGAAGGTAGTGCTAATTCCTCGCAGTTTTAATCTGCCTGGTGGAATTGCCAGTCATGAAATCCTTCAAACCTCCTCTGACCATTTGAGTAGCTGCTGTCCTTTCCTCCCCTTCCTGCAGCAACTCTGCCATGTGACAACCTTTGCCCACCTCAAACCGTGTGTGATGTGCTGCAGCTACCACGCACAGGCTACAGTTGCCTCTTCCTTCCCAAATTCAAACATTTGCTCCCTGATCACCCAAATATTGATTTAAACAGTCTTTGATGTCATTTGTGGAAAAGCATTTGAATGTTTTAAATGTGGACTCAGCCCACTACAAGGAATACTCAGAGGATTGAGACAAACAGGGACCCTTTGCACTCTGTTAGCTAATGTCATATTCCCTGCAGCATTTGTTAAAATCATTTAGTCACAAAGATAACAGTGTGGATAAGGAATATTTTAAAATGTTTTGAAAAGACACTGTTATCTGTTTGATCTTAACAGATGACTTCTACAATCTGAATTCCATCTCCCCAATACAAAAAGCCCCTATTCTGTGAGAGCGTTTATAGAGAACTGTACGGATCTGAATTTGTCCTGGGTTTGGTCACAGGCTCTTGACCAGTTTGAGCTCTGATTGAAAAATTAGTTCTTCTTGTGGGTTGTTATTTTCCAGGTACAGATTTCAATTAGCACGAAGAAGCTCTCATTCTCACATAAATGTTCCCAGGTCCAGATCAGTATATTTAACCAGGACTTCTCAGCTCCTAGGTGTATAAACACCAAAATTTCACTGCTATTTTTCCCCCATTGACATGAAAGGCAAACATAAACATGCTCAAGAGTTAGCAGTGTTGACTGAAATATTTCTAAAGGGTCTTTTACACCTTAAGCACTCTCTACTTTCCTGTGGTTAAATGCACAATGTGTGTGAGATATGAAGAAAAGAAATTCTGTAATTGCAAAGATCATTTTTCAAGGCTTGTTAATTCATTTATTTAATTTTCCCTCTTGTGCCAATAGAGTCTTGCTCAACTAATTCAGCATCTTTCATTACAAGTGAGGAGTACTAAATTGTAACGAAAGGTAGGTGCTCTCATTGGTTAACCAGAGGAGCCTGGAAACTGGGTGTGAACTTATAAGGGATATTTGAAATATAATTGAACCATTAATACTTGATGTACTGGAATAATTGGCACACAACTTGAGAAAAAATAATTTAGCAAAATGCCAATAATAATTGTTTTGGGTTTGCGAGAAGAACAAGCCACACAGGTTGTAAAGGAAGGGGAAATTAATCTTGAAACAAAGTTTTTAATAAACATTGTTTAAAATTAAGCTTCACTGGTGCTAGTGAGGAATACAAAGATTAAATTTAACATTGGAAGCATTCACTAAGTCTGCAAGCTTAAAACAAAGTTATATTGGTTAACAGATAAAAGCAATGGAAATGAGTTTTCAAGTCAGTTCTAGACTGCAATTCAGTAGCGAGCCAAGCAAAGCTGTGAAGATTTCTATCTGCAGTTTTCTACTTCGTTTTGAAAAGACAGTTTATGAGATAGCCAAACTAAGATCACAGCCACATGTTCACCCTCCTAAAACACCCTAATTTAAACTGAAGCTTCCTGAGCCCTTTAAACTAAACTGTTTGATAAGCAAACCATAATTTCATAATTCCATTCACAAAGATCAGCTCCTTTTAAATACACTAAGTGCATCTGCACAAGTGTTTACTGGTGGGGTTTTACAGTTAGAAAAGGGGAGGCTGATTTCAAAATTAAACAGAGAAACAAAAAACTCTAACTCTGCCCAGAGACTGCTCTGACACCTCAACAAACACTGCATCTTCATGTTTAGCACCTATATTACAGATACCAAAAGAAAGAGAAAACCTTTGTAATTATTTCTTTTCATATTAAATTCTTAACTCAGAAGTGAGATGTGACCCTTAGATAAATCTCCCATAATACCTCACTGATTCCTCCCATTTGGTCAGGACTAACAGAATCATATTAATTGGCAATTCTGCTTGGGGGTGGGAAAGAGGTGGGTTTTTCTTCAGTTGCTTTTCTTTAATGTCAAACAGATTAGTGCCCTAAAATGCCTGGGAGATAAATATGCTGCAGTTTTCAAACAAATGAAATTCCAAAACAGTTTGTTAAGGTGAATTCAATGAATGAAGGAAATAACCATCCTTTTTTTCATGCTCTCTGAACTGCAAGTCATTTGCTTTATTTTATTTTAGGTTAGTGTTGAAGGATTTTTTAACTATTTGGGGAAAAAAAACGACTAAGAAACAGATTTGGAAAGAAGAAAAGAACTGAATCCTATGTTCTGTTTCTGATTAAGTTTTGTGAATTGTCTCAATTTAAAAAATAAATAAAATAAAATAAAATAATCTGAATGTTCTTCTTGACACTAAAACAAAGAGTACTCTCCTGAAACACTGAGAGTGTAGGTTTTGTAGCTGTAGTGCTCTCTTAAAACAATGCCTCAAATCTGTCACAGCCCAACTCCCTCTTCTCCCTGCCTGTCTGAAAGCATATTTTAATTGTTTGATAAAGCAAAATGACCTTTTAAATTTTGTTCCAAAAAGAGCTTAAACTACAAACTCACAGAATTTTGGAGATGAGCACGTCCTAGGGGTTTTAGAAAGGCATTTTGTTTTGTAAATATTTTGTTTTTAAATGTACATACAAAAGCTTGGAGAATGTTGAAAGGATGAACTTCCTTAAATTATCTAATAATGAGGAAGGTTCATTCTATTTAAAATCTTGCTTGTTACTAAAAAACATGAGATTTCCTAAAAAAAAAAAAATCGTCCTGGAAAACTTCCTATTGCAAATTCTGGACAAGATAGAAATAAGTGTTACACATTAGTATGAATTAATAAAAAATGTTTGGGCAGTTTGCTGAAATAAAATAATTAAATAAAATTAGTAAGCATTTGAACTAGGATTTAAATAAGAACTTTGAACTAGGATTTTTACACTAAACTATATATTAAGACCTGCTCTTTAAATCTCATCTTGAGTATTAGATAGAAAAACAATTTTAAATATTCTTCATGGTTTTTTTCCATGTACCGCTCCACTTAAATTATCTCATTCAAAGTAGTGCACTTTTGAACCACTAAACTCATTCTTAAGTTAGTGTTACACTGATAAACTAATTTCAAACAAATGTTACTCAGTGCCAACACACAATTTCAACAAGAAGAAGAATTACAACAACAAATACCAAACAAACTATTTGACTGCTTGAGCCTCTGTGAAATCTGAGAAAGGTGGATTTCTTAAACAATTATTATAGGAACTTCGGGTTGTTTGTTCGTTTGGAGATTTTTTCTGTTTGATGCAGACCTTTTACTGATGAAACACTTTCAAGTTGGGTTTTGGTTTTAAATTTTAGATTAAAATGAAGCTTCAAGGCACAGCTACGAATTTTCTTTTAAATGATGACTCAAAATTACTTGCTTTCTAAGGAGAGAACATAACTATTTGCTTTTATACCCATGCCAAACTTCTGCAGTATTTCTTTGAGCTAACCTTTATCCCCTTTCTGGACTTGTATTGGTCTCTGCTAGAAAGCAAGTCAGCTGTAATTACTTACAGGTGAGTTATTCCATCCTAATGAAATAGCTCTATGAAAACGATGTTATTGAATTGAAATGTAGATGGAAGAAACACATTGATTTATTTTGCATGGATTTTTTAATGCTTAACAATTGCTCCCTCTCCCCTCAGTGCTAAAGAAATTAAGATCCAGCAGAGAGAGAAGTGAACGTGAAGTTCACTTGTAACTTAGACTGGTAGAGTTTTTGCACAATTTGAGGACAGAATGAAAAATAAACTTGGCTTAATAGTTTCCAAAAAAAAAAGTCACAATTTTTTATTTCATAAAGCCCAGTGCTGGTCACAGCAAGGCACAACACGCTTCCACTCTTACCTTCACCCTGACATTAACTGAAAGATGAATTTGTTTACTCTGTTGTGCTTTTTTAAAAAGTGTGGATAACTCCACCCATAACCCTACAGCTTCCCACTCACACAGTCCTTTTTAACCTTTTAAGCACTGCTTCTGACCCTCCACCCTCCCTGCCACTGGAGCAGGCATTTTCAAGCCACATCCATTTTTATTGACCAGAACCACATTGAGACCTCCAGCTTCCAACTGCAGCCACCTCTGAAAGTGTCCCCAACAGCTGTAAAAATAGGGGCTCTTTCCACACCAGTCTGACACTGCCTCTGCCCTGGGCTGGCAAAAGGAACCAACTGCCCCCTGCATTTATCTGCAGGGAGGGGTGGCTCTTCTGGGGCTCTTTTTCCCCTGTCTCTCCCTATATAGGTATATGTTCATATATATATACATATATAAATTTTTTTTGTGCTAGGGAGGGACAGGATTTTGTTTTGTTTTTACAGCAGCCATCCAGAGCCCTGGGTATTGATTTTCGGGCACATGAAAGGGATTTTTTACAGGCCTTCCCTGTGGAAGGGAGCAGCAGTAAAAGGTGATACCACCCACTCCGAAGGAATGCTGTGCATGCAATTAGGAGCAAGCTCCCAGCCAGGGG
Organism: Vireo altiloquus; assembly: GCA_013396875.1. NCBI lineage: Eukaryota > Metazoa > Chordata > Aves > Passeriformes > Vireonidae > Vireo > Vireo altiloquus. Next base: position 538,314 of record VZRF01015423.1, on the reverse strand, counting down.
GTTAGAATTCAAAGCAAGGGAAAAGCTCCCCACCTCCCACAAACAACAAATCCATTAAAACTACCAAAGCCATCAATACTAATCAATGCATCCAGGGGCCATTAACTATTTCGGTACTCGGGGTTTTTCCCCTTCGCTCCCTCACACTCCTCCTTCCACTGCTCCGTAGTCCCGGGGGCTGCACCCCTGTGCTGAACCCCTCCACTTTTGGCTCTCTGACGGATGGTTTGACCACTTTTCCCCGCGCCCGGAGCCGTCCGGACACTGCCGGCTCTGCAGCAGCCTCATTAAATACCATTAAGTGCCACTGACTTCAAAGGGCTGGTCAGGAGCGGCGGGAGCGCGGGGCCGGCTCCGGGCGCTGGGGCAGCGGCCCCGGGGCAGCCCCGGCAGCCTCCTCCCCGCGGCCCCGGAGCACNGAGGAGGGGCGGGGTGGAAGGGGGATAAAAAATGCAGAAAGGAAGGAAATGGAGGGAGTGAGAATTAGACTCACTATAAAACCTCCTCATTCTGATTTACAAAAGAGGGAGGGGGGGAGAGATGGGGGACGAGTAAAGAGGGGGGAGAAGAAAATGTGAGCCGAGGAGCACAATGCCTCTCTTTCCTGTAGCGGGGATGTGTGTCGGGGTCTGGGCTGGAGATGGGTTTAACTACGGGTCCGCAGCCGCTGTGGGATCCGAGGGCAAAAGCACATCAATGTAAAACCGATGGAATTAAACTGATTTTTGCATTAGCTGCGTCCCTATTTTTTTTTTTTCCCTCCCAACCAATCCCTCATTCATAACTCGCATTTAGTGACTGGTTTTCTCATTGCCGCTCCCCTCCCTCTCGGACACTGTCAAGTCGAGCACAAGAGCCTGCTTTGTAGAGGTTTGATCAGGAGAGAGATGAGCTCTTTGGGCTGGCTGCATTTCGGTTACATTCAATCACTTTTGAAGCTATCGATTGGATATGTTTATGGAAACATGTAAGGTATTTTTGGCCATCTGCTAGCTAGGAAATTACCAAGATTATTTATTTTTAGTGAAAGGTAGGAGATTTCTCTGCCTTTCTTGCTTTCAATCCTGAAGATAGGAAAATATCCTGAAGAAAATATTACATTTTTATCACATTAAAACGATTGTTTGGTCTAAATAAAGATGTAGTTGGTGGGGGTGAGTTTGGGTGCATTTTAAACTTTTAGAAATCTTTTCCGACAGCTTTTAAATTACTAACATGTTTCGGGGGATGCTTTTTTGTTGTGAATGGTGCTTTTGGTTTTGTTTGTTTTTTTTTTAACTTAAAAATCCTTTAACAAGTCGTGTTTGTTGAAAAACTATAAAATTCTGGGGAAAAATATAGAAATACTTTGAATTTCAGTGATTTGTAAACACATATTTGCAGAGAGATATACATACATGTAATAATTTTAAACTGTTTTATTCTCAGGTGTCTGAATGAAAGTCCATTCAAAGAAAACTTTTTTTTTGTAAACTGCTTGGGTAAAAATATGGGAATAGGCAAATCTCCCACATTTAAGGGACAAGTTTTAGGATAATTCAAATCAGTGTTTAAATAAAGGGTTCACTTAATTTTTCATGTTAGTGTGTTAAAACGGAAAAGTCAAGGTAGCTGTGCTAAATGAGAAGAGAATTACTATTTAGCTGAGCTCAGAGGGGACTTTGATTTCCAGCCCCTCTGAAGGAGTGGTACTGATTTTTTGAAACTGAAGCAAACCAAAAGTCCAATCTGTTTAAGTTTAAACATGAATAGTCAATGCTGCTCTGTGAACATTTTATGAATCTATTTGTTCCTGTCCCCCATGGAGTTTTATCAAAATTAGTTTTGAATTCAACCTTATAGTTTTATCCACAGAAGCAAATGTTTGCAGCTAGAGAGCTGGGAATAAAAGACAAAACACAAACCCCAAATCTATCCTTCCTATATGTAGCAATCTTCCACAAAGATGAAGTTTAAAGTTAATTTATAACTACTTCTGTAAATATCTTTGGAAACTTCTGTGAAAATTTTCTTTCCCTCCTCTCTTCTCTTTGTTTCTGCCTGTCACCCACACCCACAAAGCATATGCATGTTCAAGACCTAATTAAGAAGGGTTTATATGAGTTTGTACATGTGTTTTCACACAGACGGTAACGGTGGAGTGTGTTACTGTGCTGCTCGTGTGGGACTGCATTAACCTTGCAGATGGGGAGAGTATTATGAAAGAAATCGTAATTAATAGCATTAAGAAGCTGATTAAAATAAAAACCGCGTTATTGCAGCAGGGGTCTCATTAAGGAATAGTCATGCCTGTCTGCCACAGATTTAAGAACTTTCAGCCACAAGGCCTTGAACTGAGGCAGCTCCAGTTTAAGCAAACGCAGCAGAGACTCCACCCCCAGTGACATCAGATTGAGTTACACTGCAAAAACACCCCAAGATCTGGAGAAAAGAAAAAAATCAGCCTTTCTCCCTCCCCTCCTTGATGTTTAAAAATTATAAAAACGCCATTCTTCTCCAGCATTGGACAATTGCAAGAAGCCCTTCTTAAAAGCAACCTAACAGGAGAACAAATGTCTTTCCTCAGCCTTCCTTCCGAAGGGAGGGGAGAGTACAACTGCACATTTGCAGCAAAACACCACCAAAAAAAATCCAAAGAATTCCCCAGTGTGCCCCAGCCCTGAAACAAAAATTAAATCAATCAATCCAGCATTACAACAGAGCAATCCTCATTTCACAGAGCAGGAAGGAGCCCGTGGAAAGGGCTGTGGCGCACAGTGACAGATCTGGGGCTGGGGACTGAGGGTGGGCAGTGGGGACTTTTCATTAAATTTATTTGCAGTTTGTTCAGAGTTAAACTGACAAACCATTTCGGAGTTTGCTGTAAAGTTACACATTTTTCACGTAAACATCCAAGGCAGTTGCCTTTCTCTAGGATGTGTCATTTCCTGTGTAGCTATAATAATATATTAAGTAAAGGGATAGCAATGAATTTACATATTTACATATGTATAGACGCAGTGCATAGGAAAGATGGCAGGATGTTGTGTAGATACAACAGCAGAAATCGGCAGAAAGCATTTTGTTAAAAAGTTTGGGAAATGACCACATTGAAATAAGAAACAGGCTTCAAATATTCTTGGCATTCATGAGAAGTCTGGCAAGGAAAGATTTACAGAGAAGTGTGTGGGACAGGAAAGACTCAGTGTTTAAAGATTCGGGAGGGTGGATGTCATGCTCAGGACACAGGTCACCAAAAAGAGCTACAAAACCAACTCAGTTCTTACCTGCTCCCCATGGGCTTTATTTTACTCTGAATCGTGCAATGCTAAACGTGTGGCAAAGCATAACGAGACTCTCTGGCGACTGATAGCGAGCTGAAGGAATTAACTACAGGGATACAGGGGCTCACCTTTGCTCCAGGAAGGACATCTTTCTTTTTGCTGTAAGATATCTACTTTTTTTTTTTTTTTTTTTTTTTTCCCCCAAGCAGTAAAGTATCAGCTCACAAAGGAAGCGATATAATTAGTGCTGGTACCTACTACAAACTCGGATCTCTGAAGAGAGACCAGTGCCGCTTTTCAAATGTCTACCATTTTGAAATCAGAAAAACATTTTCTAACAGACAGAAGAATCCCTCTTGAATCCCCCCTGGCCCTTTTGAATTCACGCCCTGCCTTACATCAAACGCTTTTTTGCTGATTAACTGCACAATCAGGTCCCTGCAGATCAGGGGAAGAATGGAGAAGAGAAAAGCAACCTCTTTTCCAGAGAACAATACCATTATTTCAGCTCCATTGGACAGGAATGTGTGATTTCACAGCCCACTGCCCTTCTCTCCCATCTCCAAAAACACTGCCAGAGATCCACTGCTCCAAGTCCCCACCCATTAGTACCCAGATCCAGCATTTACAACTTGGGTTCAATGTTTGTGCGTGGGGGGTTACACACATATATGTATACATATATGGAGAAAATATCCAAATCGGAACCAACTCCCAAGCCCAAGAATAGATACAAAGGAAGTTTAGTTTATTTTTAAAAATAGCTAATATCCTTCTTCTTGTATAATGCAAAATTTTAGTTCACACGGACACAAGTTATATTTTTGGGCTGAATTTGCTATGAAGGTAGTGAACAAATGAAAGGAAAGGATATTTGAAAATTAAAATAATACAACAATTTAGAAAGAAATATACTCCTTTTTTATTATTATTTTTTTAGACAAGTAACTTACTAAAATGCCAGTAAATACAGTTGAAGAAAAAAAAAAGCTCTCATACACACAAAAGTGTATGAAAGTTTAGTGCTTTCTCACAGCTTAGTTTGTTTGCTGATAAGTTTGTCTCACTGATGTATGGAAACATTTCAATTTTACAAACATCTGTTGAAATCAATTGCTAAAGAACTGAGGAGCTATGTATTAGGAAGGGGAAGCAACTGCACAGTCGTGAGTTTGTTAGTTAACAATATGGCAGAAACCTTTCCAAAAAAGAGACTCACCAAGACCTTTCCCTGTGAGAGGGACTCTCAGAGTCAATGACTCTCTCAGTCTTTTTTAATGTTTCAACGATTCCCGTGTTTTACAATTTGCAGGGCAAGAGAAATGCTAGAGATCTTCCCTCCCTAGTCCTTAAACTTTGATATCTCCTGATTTCAGCTCAATCGCGCGTACAAAAGGAAAAGCTCTTGTCATGAAAGTGCACTGAAGTGACCTGGTGTGTTTCAGTCGGTCACAATTAAATCCCCTGTTTGGCTCAGCCCGCGGCTGCGGGAGGAGCGGGAGGGGAGCGTGGCCGTGCAGGGCGCTGCCCGAGCAGCCTCCCCCATGGGCACGCACCCTCGGAGCCCCCCCTCCGCAAACGCTCCCCACCCACAGCAATAATTACTATTCTAAATCTGACTAATTTAGCAGTTTGTTTTGCCCGGGCAGAGGTTGCTTTTCTAATTGCGGGGAAGAGGTCCAGCTTTGAAACCGAAATAGACACAAAATAGTTGCAACCTCTCGGGCAGAGCAGATTCCCCCCCGCCCCCCCCGACCACACCTCCCCGATCCGGGACGGCTGGGGA
>VZRF01015423.1:495321-525829 GCA_013396875.1 Vireo altiloquus | reverse complement strand
TTTTTTTTTTTTTTTCCATCAGACAGCAGAGCGCTGGTAAACACCATGCAGAAAAGCCGTATTGTGGGGTTACAAAGTCTGGGCTGTTTAAGGAGCTCTGTCATTCCTTTTAATGGAGCTCACTGACGCAGATCTGGGTTCTGCCAGCCGAGGAAATATTGCTGCTGAGAAAAGGGTTATTGAAACCCACAAACTAAATATTATAAGCAAGAATCAAATGGCAGGACATTCTGGAGTGTAATCCCTCCTGATTTCAGGAGAAGGGGAACGTATTGGTAAGTGGCTGTGGGTGACAGAATTCCTGAGCTTGGTGGGTGAAACACACTTGGGAAGGTGATGTTTTCAGAGAGGATTATCAACCCTTACTCTCTGGAGTCTCACACCTGGACAAGTTGACTCTTGCATGGAAGCAAGAATCCCCTTTTTCTCTGGACAGATTTGTACAAACTTGCTAGGTAGACTTAAGGAGCCAGGACTGGAATGCTAAGAATTTTCTCTCTTAAAAAAAAAAAAAGAAAAAAAAAAGAGAGAGAATTAAAAAGGCAACACTTCCCAGTTTTAAAACAATGATAAAATTATTAAATAGGATGGAAAACTCTAAATCAACTTTCAGCCTACAGCTGTTTCCAAAGTGTTTGCATTGACCTTTGGTAATAGTGTCAATTCCTCTGCAGAAAATATATTGTAGACTATATAATGTATTTAATTGCAAGATGGCTTTTAAATGGTCTCCTTTCCTCAGGCTAGAGGACTGGCTGTGACCAGGAAAACAAGGCTGGACTGTGCCCTTCTATGTTTTTTGTGATTGTAACTGAGATGAAAATTTTAAAAAACTGCTTGCCCCAGTGGCATCTTTAACCACAAGAGAAACAAACAAACAGAACAGCAACAAAGGGAAGGAGAAATTGCTCCCTAAGCTAAACCAGGGAAGGCAAGGTCTGATCTCATGAAGAACTGAGGCCTCTCAGCTCACTATTTTATTTATCCCAAGGCTTCAGTGTAAGGACACTTCAGTCTATTTGTCTCCTAACATCAGAAAAAGGGGACTAAAACACATAGAGTCCCCCACATGCACTGCCAAAAAAAGAGCTTCCATTATTGAGCAACATATAAAGTGTTATTTCCATACTAGTCTGGGTGACATTTCCATTTAGTTTCTATAACTGTGATTAAAGGCAAGAGAGGTTTCTAAACATATCTAGAGATGCTGAGCCTCACAGTGTATAAATAGCATGCATTTCATAATCTCGTGTTTAAACGTTTATTTTAAAATAACCCCCATATACATTCCAGAGAGTCTCCCTGCTATAGGACATAGTGCAACCCAGGCTCTGCATATCATTTGCAAACTAGGTGGAATACTGTTGGAATACTATTGGAGGCTGATTCACTCTTTAGTTTTCCTGTTTTGTTAAAAAAAACAAACCAAAAAAGGGAACGTGTGGGGAGGCCTGTGCCAATACACCACTTAGAGATAAGGACATTTTTGAGACACATCTAGGCTCTCAGCACAGATCCAGAAACATAAAGTAACTTAATTGCCTTTGCTTGGAACTTGTGGCTGATGTTTCTAATTACATCCCTTACCCTCTCCTGCCAGTTTTAGCTTCTGCAACTACTGAAGTATTTAAGTTGTGAGGAAGTCGTCAAATCATTCTTTCCCCCACACTGTCCATGCATTAGTAACATCACTTCATGTGCACATTGTGTGTTTCTACTGTAAACTTGTCAGTGGGTTTGTCTCTTGGGCCACTGGAGAAGTTAAGTTGTGTGTATTATGTCTAAGTCTTGTTTGAGATAACATCGAGGCTGAAGAGTGGAAAAGACATGGTAAACAATAAACAAAATAGACTGGACGGGAATAGATGGAAAGGTAAGGCTGAGCCTAGTTGCATCTTTTTTTATGTTCTCAGTCCAACTGGATGTCTAGGTTGCAGGGATTGTTGAGAAGCAGTGGCAGGATTAAACCTGAGGTTTTGCCAAGGTAATGAGAATACAGAAGTTTGGTAAAACTCAACTCTGAGCTGCTTTCAGCAATTTCTGAGAATGTGGCCTTTTAATTGGTGTGAGCAAAGATTTAATATAAATAAATAATGTGGAAAAAAGATCCCTGTTTTCTTCCACAAGCATCACAAAGGGTGGGGAGAAGGAGGGGTTAGGACAGATTGGAGATTTTGTTTATTGGGCATTAGAAAAAAAAAAACAAATACTGAATGGAGCTTGCCCAGTTCCTTTTTCTTTGGCAAGTCAGGCAGCATCAAAGAGGATGCAGGGCTGCCTCACACCAGCATGCCAAAAGCCAGGGACCTCTAATGGCAAAGACCAGATCAATGTGGCATGGATAAATTAGCCAGGAATCCATGAATTAGGGGATTGTCCCTTCATTACACTCCTATTTAATCCACTGGAAAGCAGACTGAGGACAGAGAAGCTTAATGTGACAAAATCATGACCTGGTTTGGGATGGCCTGGGAGTGAAATTTCCCTCCCCTTCCTCTGGACTCTCAAGTGTTCCTACGTGACGAATGCTCTGGGGCAGGTTAGTTGGGAGCCAGAGTGCAGAGGAAGAGTCTAGTTGGCAAAGCAGCCCTGAAGCTGGAAGTGTCTTAGCCCTTCCCTGGGAATAATTTCTGTGGCTGTTAGCATGTTCAACACTAAGCCAGCCCCAGCTGAAGATTGTGCCTTCCAGCCTTGGACAGAAAAGGTGCTGGGGAGGGGGAAGAGAAGAAAAAGCCAAACAAAACAAGCTAGGGCAAAACACGCGTGCGTCTCCAAACACTGTTTAACCTGTGTGCATAAATGTGAAGTCAGTGCTGGAGAGCCAGCCCTGGAGATCCTGTTTTGTTTTCTAATTTTTGATGTGTATTTAATCCCGTGATTTCCAATGGAGGGAGGGATATTTAAAACACTGGGCTCTCCAAGTAGGACAGCCCTATAAAGGAAGTTCTCTGGGGGCTTGATGCCTGTTACTAAGAAGCTCAAAACACAACTATCAGTTAATCAAATAAATAGCACTTCCCAGCCTCTGACAGCTAGGCAGCTAATTGACCAAGGCTATTAATAAAGGAGAGAATTTTACACAGAGGAAAGTGAGAACTGGGGATGGAGGTATAGAAACCTGGATGAAATCCATACTGGAGTTAAATGTGTCCTGGGAGAAAAGGGGTAGTGCCTGTGCATGGATTTTGTGGGTCAGAGATTTACTCCATTCCTGCATCCCCACTCTCCCAGGAGCACATGCTGCTGTGATCCATAGGGGCAGTGCACTGCTTTCTAACTTTTTACCCCTTCCCCATTTGCAGGCATGGAATGAAGCTCCCTCCAGTCACCTGCTGCAAGACACATTATCCAGCTTCCCAACCTTAAGGATGAGACCCTATCAATATTGCCTCTGCTTTTGTGATCAGGGTAGTAGTGCAATATTGCTTATAGGGTCTTTTCTTTTGAGGGTTATTCTTCATGGAAAGAAGAAAGCCACAGCAGGAAAAAAATAATCCCATGTACCCACCAAGTTAAGGGAAAAGTTGTGAAATGCTGAGTGTTATTAGATAGGAGAGTAATTATACAGAGATGTTATTTGTGACAAATAATCGTGCTATTCTGGTGACTCAGGTTGTGAGTAATGGGCATATTTTTGATGCTATCACACAGGATTCAAAACGGCCCCGTGTTTAAAACACAAGCAGTGATTGAAACCAGAGAAACCCATCATGGCTCCTTTTTAAAATAGTGTGAGTTCTAAGACGTTTGAAGGGTGTCTATATTACATACTGATGGTAAACACCCACCAAAGGATGGGAGGAGATACATAGCCATACTTGCTGTTTCTGTGCCTGATCCCAGCCCGAAAACCAGTGTGGTGCGAAGCAAAGCATAGCACAAAGAGGCCGAGGCTCTAATCCCAATAACCTCCGCGAAACAAAGCTCGTGCTTCTTCCCGGCGAGTGCGGCCCGCCGGGCTCCCCGACCGTGCCCCGCACCGGCGGCTGTTCCAGGGTCGGGCGGCGCAGCGGGGCCGGGCGCTGCCTCCGGCCCTTCCCGAGAGCTGTTCTCTGAGGTACGTGGGAACAGAGCAGGGATGGGGGTGTTAAATCTCCTCTCCGCTTTGTGAGGATCAGCTGGGGGCTGACAGCAGCCGGGATGGCCGAGTGGGTGGCCCTGCCTTCCATTTCAGGTGGTCCCCGCGGTCCCTTTCGGGACCTCAGGGGCCCAGGGAAAGGGGTGGTGGGAGGGGACTGAGGGCCGGATCAGGGCGCGGCGGAGCAGCCGCTGCCGCGGGGCTTTCCGTGCCGGTCCCCGGGCGCCGCGGGGCCGCTGCCGCGCTTCTCCTCGGGGCGGCCGGGCTTGCCTCGCCAGCCCGGCGGGGTGCGGGGCAGGGCCCAGAGCCATACGGCGGGGCCATGTGCTCTGCCTCTCCGTCGTACGGCTGCCGCTGCCCTCGGTTTAACTCCCCCCCACCACCCTCCCCCGAGCTGCCCCCCAGCATCATTCCAATGGGAGGCGGCCAGCTCGGGGACAAAGCCAGGATCTTCCCACCCCACTCGGGCGCTCCCTCCGTGCCCCCAGCCCGGCAGCCGCCGCAGCTGCTGTGCCAGCGCTGGGACCACCGGCCGGGCTGCCCCTCTTTCCCTGTTGCACTACTGTCACGGTCGCAGCGAGCAGTGCAATAATGAAAGGGCGTCAGTGCGCCGGGGAGCGGCGAGAGCCGGGGACGAGCCGGTGACAGCGTGCGGGGACGGGATGTCCCGCCGCCCCCCGAGAGCCACCTTAACGGGGCGGAGGGGGATACACACGACACTGATGGACGGACTTTGGTTGTGCAACTTTCTTTGTTTAAACACGCAGCGGCGGAGAGCGTGCGCGCAGGGGCAGGGCAAGGTGAGCGGCTCTGCGCACCCCTTGCCCCGGGCCCGCCGCCGCCGCCGCCCGCCCCGCCGGCCCCGGCCGCGGATCCCGGGGCAGCCCCTCTGCTGTACCCGACCAACACCAAATAAATAAAGTCACCCCCGAGTCCCCCTGTCCCTGCTTTTTCTTCCTAGGGGGTTTCTTGCAGGTCAGCAGTCCCTCCTGCCTCCCTGGCAGCCCCTCGCAGATAAAAATCCCCTGGACGAGTTTTTTGCCCTGCCATCCGGTGTGCTGCTCACCCGTTTGGTCTTGTGGAGAGAGGCCGAAAATGCGAATAGGAAACGAGCGTCTTCCTTCACTATGAAGCCTGAAAAACTCGAGTCGTGCCCTAGTACTGGGTTCAGCCATGGGGGAGCACAGGTAGAGAAGTGAGTGTGGGACGGGAGGGGAAGGGTTTGCAATAATGGAGATAAGAACAGTGCTTTGCATCTGGGAGCTGTGCTGGGAAGGCCAGGAAATAGCCATTTGATTATTAGTGGCCATGGCGAAATGGATACTTCTAAAAAAGAAGGCTGGGGAGGGGTATTTCCTTTAGCAAAGGACCTTTCCGCTTTGGCCTTTTGAACCTGTGCTTCTCCCTGGCACTATTTCTGCTTCATCATGACTTTTTGCAGAGGAAGGTGAGTGCAGAAAGCAGGCTGGCTGTCAGAGAGGGATGCAATCTAATCCTGATGAAAAGGCTTTACAGTCTATGCTTCATTTCCTATTTCTTTTGGGTCCTATTTTCCATCCTTCACATGCACAAGCAGATACAAAAGCTGAATCCTTCCCTGCAGTCTTTCTCCCAGGGAAAAGTCAGCCCCCTCCCCAGCTTCACCTTCAGGCTTTGCGCACACAAAATGGCTGCAGCAGCCTGTGGGTGGGCATGGAGAGCTCAGGAAGCTGCTTTTCTTTTTCCCACCCTGCCTGCCCAGGAAGCCCTTCTGCTTTTATTTTCTGTGGCATTTTGCTCTTGCATAGCTCTGTGCAAATCCAAGGGGGTCTCCAATGTGTAATCTATGCATGGAATGGGAGCTGGGGAGGGAAATGGCCAGTTTGCATGAGAAGGGGACCTGTCGGGCCCCAGTGTTTATTTTTTTGCTGACCTTCTGGGGATATGGTCAGTGAGAGCTGTGACAGCTGCTGGAAGCGGCAGGGGCTTTGAAGATTGTGAAGGTTGTGACCTCGAGGCCCCTTTCCTCTCTCTGTCCCAGGAGCTGCTGAGTCAATCAGGGAAAAGGGGAGGTGAAATGGGGGCTGCTCTTTAGCCATTTTTCAATCGGTGAATGAAACAGGAAAGGACAAATGCAAGAAGAAAAAAGAGCGATTACTTCCACTTTGGTGCATTACTGAGAAGGGGGAATCTCTCTTTGGCAAAAGATTATAACAATAATGGGAAACCACTGTGCTCCTAAGATCCAGCACCTTGAATAAAGGATTTAACTGGGCAAGGAGCTGATGGCAGATCAATAACAGTAAATTAGGGGGAAAGCTTACAAACTCCTTTTGGTTCAAAGCAAGAGGAAATCCACCTCTCGTTTTCACCAGGTATCAGCTCTAGATATAGCAGCAGCAACGTTCCCAGCTGGCCCACAAGCTCCCACCATCTCCTTGACCCTACACTAACACATCTTCATCTTTGCTGAGCTCAGCTGAACCCTGTGGCTGAGATTGCAGAGGCTGCTGAGAATGGCTGCACCACACATGCCAAAATAAAGAGACAAAGTACATTGTGCGGGGCTGTATCCTTGATGTGCTCGCCCGTGCTCAAACGGCACAAGCTCCCCTGGCAATCGACACCCCTGGGCAGCCCACGAGAGGGCTCTCACTCAGCCCCAGAGCCCTCTCTTAAGCTCAGTGAGAGGGGTTTAAGTCTTTTTCAATTTCTGGATAACATGATCCTATGGATCTTTCCTTTTAAAATAGTAATCAGAACAGCAAACAGAGCACCCGCCTTTGGTTGACCAATACACAACAGAGGCAAAGAAAGCAAACAGCAGGCTTTTCACTTAGTTTACACAGGGGGCACTTAAATACTGTATTGGTTACATAATACCATTTGGGGGTTGGGGTTTTACACATTCTTCTACTAAATATATTTGTGAGATTTGTTTTAAAGTGATCAACATAAATCCAGCCACAGCTTTGAGGCTATGATTAGACCTAATACCACTAGGTAGCTCACAGCATACTTACTGAAAACCAAGGCACAATGGAATTTTTTCCCTAGACCTGCTCATCAGCACTATGCTTGCTCCACTGCAGCAGAGGGTGTACATTGCCTCTAGAAGGGCTGCCATAGACAGCCACTTCCCTGCAGGAAGCACAAGCTGCTGGGTTTTAGGGCTATATCCTGCCACTGCTCCACATCCAGTCCTCAGAATTCATCTCAGCACAAACTGGGCAGGACATGTTCTGGCCATTACAACAAACTAAGTGCAAAGAAAGCGGATGAAGCATATAAAAAATCTAAATCCTATCTGCAATTGATCAGGAAAAAGGTATACACTGTTAAATCCTCTGGACAACCCCATTCAGATGGGGTACCTGAAAGTACATTCCCTTCCTGAAAAGCCCTCCAGTAAACATCCTGTTTCCATCCAAAGGGAGTAGCAGGTGGCCAAACTGTTCCACTGGAGGCTTGACAATGGCATTATCTATCCAGCTTTTCAGCTGAAGCCTGGCTAAATCTGTACACAACTTCTGAGACTCCAGCTAAACCCTTCCTGGGAATGGAAAGCTTCCCCAGGCAAAGCCTGGATCTAGCAGCCCTGCGTTCTTGCAAAGGACGCATCCCTCTGCTCAGAAGTGAACAGATGGGGAGAAAAGTCTCAAAGCATCAGAGCTTTAAAACAGTGCTCTTCTCTTTAGTGTATTGTCACCAGAAGCTCCATGGGCAGGGATCTCTGCCATAAGGAACTAGCAGAACAGCAGGTGGGTGGCTAATTGAGAATGGAAGTTCCTTAGGGCAAACCAAAATAGTCTTTGTGGCACCGCATGAAACTAGGTACGGTGCCTGGGCTCAGACACCAACTCTGTAATCACTCACCTGGGAGGTAGGTGAGCCTTTTACATGTCTTGAGACACACAGATGACAGGGATAAGCCGCTGTCACGGTGAAAACTTGAAGGTATGTATCATTTTGCATGAATGTAATGAGTCAAATGTTTTAAAGAGTCACCCTGCTACTACTACAACAAATAGCAGAGCCCTGCCTTCCTCGAACACTGATATGCTAAGAAGTAATGCCTTTGCCAGGAACCGCTACATCTTTGTGAGCAGTTTACCCAATTAAAATCTGTAGTTACACTGAGTCCAAAAGCCACCATCACACAGTGCTAGAAACAAACTGGTTTGTTCCACCACTGTGAATTCCCATCATATTCCAGAACAAATTTGGGGGGATGGCCATCTGGGTTTACACAGCCCTCTAGCACAAAATTCTGTTACTTGGTTTTCTATTCACAGCGGATACACCTTTAACATATCTCTAAATTATTTTGAAAAATTCAAACAAAAGGGAGGCTGTGCTCTGAGAGGAGAAAATCAAAAACTTCCCATTCTGAAGGAAAAGGGGCTCTCTCACCAGCCCTAGAGAAGTATGGAGGTCACTTTCACGTGCAAGATGTTTCAGACACCAAGAAGGAGCAAAGCTAAGGATTTCTCGCTGCCTATCCCCAAACACAAAGCTATTCACTTAGGACATTTACAGCAGTGTTTGAAACAAGTGAAATGGTAGTTTTGGTGTTCCCTGGTTGAATCTGTCTGAATTCTGATCAGATCCCTTCTTCCCCTCCTTTCCCTGTACATGTGCAGACAACCATATTGAATGATAAACTTTTACAGGAAGACAACATAACAAACTGACAACCACCAATCTCCTCCCCCAAAATCTTACACATACACAAGGAAGAAAAAAAAAAAAAAAAAAGAAAAAGAAAAAAAGAAAAAAAAAAGCAGGAGATAATTAGGGGTGGGAGAATCAGGATAATACTTAAATCGGGAAAAGTGAAGCCAAACTGTTTTCCACTTGCACTTGTATTATGGGAGCCAGTGGGGTAAGGAGTCTTCTTTAAAGTCTGGACTAGCTGAATGAATGGCTCTTGGCACTACAGCGGGTGGGGAAAAGCCCCAGTCTGCCTCCCCTCTCCGGCGGCGGAGCGGTTCCCCGGGCCGGGGAAAGGCTCGCCCGTGCTCCGCTCCGCGCACGCTGCCCCGACGGCGCGGCGAGCACCGTACGGCCGGCGAGCGGCACAGGCAGTCCCAGCCGTGCTGCCGCCGGCAGGAAGAAAGGGTTTCGGCGCCGGGGACTCATTTTCGGTGCTCGGCAGAGGCCAGTGAACCGCAGCCGGCTGAACCCGACAGCTGCTGCCGGGCGAAACCGGCCCCCGCAAATTGTTTGGGGGTTCCGAAGGTCTCTGGCTTGTGGCTTTTGAGAGGACCCCGCTGACAGTCGGTACCGCCGCTTTGTTTGCAGGCTCTGACCAAGAGGAAGGCTTCAAGCCCGAGGATCTTCCTCCACTGTGACACAGGGATGCAGAGGGCGGCCCCCCTTCCGTCGGGGAAGGTGTGCTTGAAGCCACTGCCTTCCTCTCCGTGAAAGGCTGTCCCGTCCGCCAGTCCCAGCAGAAACAGGAGAGAAGAGCTCTTCCCAGGGAGAACAGGCTCAGGGCGGGGGCAAAGGGGACACCGGCTAAAACCACTTCGCGACATAGATGTCTTGAAATTTTTTATTAACTTAGGGGCTCACAATAACATAGATTTTGTGGGGGGGGAGACACAGCAAGAGTAAGTATTGCTCAGGCTATTCAGTCACAAATTTCTGATTATCTCTGCCCAGCATCCAAGAACATCCTTCCCTGGCCCTTCTCTATTCAATTTAAACCCACCGATGCACATAAATGCCCCGGAGACCAGCCTGGAGGGACCCCGCTGCTGCTCCGACCGTGCCGTCGGGAAAGCCCCTCGGGGGCTTTCGGGGGTGAGCCCGAAAGACGCTCGGGGGTGACCCCGCCGCCGCACTGTGTTTTCGTCGCATTTCCCGCAAAGAAGCGAGTGATTCTCCCACCTGCAGCCAATCAGTCCCGGCGGCGGAAAGCACGGGGCAGAGAAAGGCTGCAGGCGTGGGGAACCCCTGTTACCCCGCAGCTTCGAGCAGGTGCTACAGCCCCCCGGGCAAAAGAGGCGCTGGCTCCCCGGCAGGATACCCTGCCTCCCTCAGCCGGGCGGTAGCGGCCGTGCCCAGGCTCCCACCCGCGCCCGGTCACCCCGCAGCCCCCGGACAGCCGCACAAGGACACGCGGAAGCCCCCGCCTTCGAGGGACAGGGTGGCCGTCGCCATTTTAACCTTCTCCGAGCAGGCCCACAGCAGAGAGGTAGCGGGTGATCTTCTGTCGCTCTGCGGGGCTGCGGAAGAAGGATATTGGGGAGGGTAGGGATTCACCTGGGCAGCCCTGGGCATGTCACCCAGTCTTCCTGCTAGCTTCTTGGACATCTGCCCCAGAACCCAGAGCACTGCTCACAGACAAGGCAAAGAAAACCTATCATTTTCTCTTCCAGATGGGACGAAGAAGTACCGACACGTTTTGGGGATCACTCAGTTCTGCAGCTACAAACTGAGTGCTGCTCATCAGTCCCAACCCAGTACCTTAAGCATAGCTCTACCTACCCATTCTAAAAGATGCCTGGGCTTTAGCTAACACTTTATGAAGATTGAATTTTGTTTTAGATTAGGTATTAAGGAATTGTTTCCGTATAAACCATACTGTCTCAGACTGAAAAACAATCATTTATCCTTCGGTTTCTTAAGGCATCAGATATAAGAAAATATGATCTAGTGTCAAGGTGGTTTTCTGACAAGAATGATCTAGACAGGGCAACTTTCCTATGCAGAAGAGCACAGAAAGCAGGTTGGAAAGAAAAGCGACATTCAGCATTATTATTATTTTCCCTTCAATGCATCTTTTAATGTGGCATCCCACTCAGCACCAGCCTTCCCAGAGTCGCCCCACGGAGCATCTCCTCGCCGGTGGGGCCAGTGTCCTGGCACGCAGCCGGCGCAACCTCCGCTGCCGGAGCTCCGCCGCGGGGTCCCAACCAGGAGCGCGCTGTGGGCAGAGCAGGAGGTGCCCCGGCGGCAGGTCAGTGCTGAGGATGCTGAACCACCCTCCCCTGGCCAGCTCCCATTGTAAGTCCACTCCACGCCTGCGCCGTGCCCCACGCAGCCCCCGCCCCTGCCCTGCTGAGGACCGCCGGGCTCGGAAACCCTCGTTCTCCGTCACTGACACGCATATTCACTTTGTTCTGATGTTCCCCACGCTCGGGGCCCCACCTCCCCACCCCGGCAGAACAAGAGCTGCGGGGCTCACTCGCTCCCCGGCTCGGCTTTCGGGTGTCGCTGGGGAGGAAGCCGGAAAAAGCTGCTATGTCAAATTTCCAGTCTTGGGAGGGTTCTCAGGCTTTTCTCTGCTACCCACCCCCTGCTCTCCCGGAGGACGGTGTCCCTTCAACACCATCTGCCGCTTCCAAAAATCACAAGTACTCCTACCTTTTTGAGTAGGGAGGAGGGAAGTTGTACCCTCCCAGCTGAGAGGGTACAAATCTACCCCTTAAAGAGCGAACGCCGCCGGTCGGATCGCCCCTCCCCGCCTCTTGCCGAGCAGTATACCTCCTGTCCTGGCGCCCGGCTTTAGCCCCGGGAATGGCAGTTTTCCCAAGGGGCGGCACGAAGCACTTTTTCCCCCAGAGCCGAGACCGAGGGGCTCCAAGGCTGCTGGGACATCTTAGGCAAGATTTCAGCTAATTGCTTACAATAAACAGCGCCCATAGAGAGAGACAAATATTTTAACATTTTAAACTATTTTGCCCTGGAGACTGAAGTCTCTAAGCTCGACTGAGAGCCAATCTCACCGTAGGTTTGTATTGCTGAGGAAAAGCAGCCAACATAAACCTGTTTTGCTGTGCAGCTTTATAGAAAATTGCCTGCAGCTCGACAGTAATCATCTGCGCATCCTCACCCAGTGAAGGCAGAGGTAATGCGTTCAAAAGTATAATATTTGCAAGAGAGAGCAGATGGTGCTCCCTTGGGTGCAATTTCAGGAGAAGCCTCGCATTCTGCACTTCTCGAGGTCTGTTTTACCCGCACAGGTTTAATGCAGTAAGAGCTCTACTTTTCTTTTCCTTTGGCGATGGAGTCACAAGCACACCCAACGCTAACCCAGTGTAGGATGTTCCTGGCACGAGTCATGACCCTTCCCGTTTTGAACAAGCAGGGAGGATACAAGCAGAGTAGACAGGTGATTAAACAAGTGCCCATGTGATTATTTTACCACACCACCTTCCATGTGCCCGCCGAAGCCAGTTACTGAGCTAGATGGGTTTGTACTAGGATGGGAACTGCTGGGGACGCATTAAGGTGCATTTCTGTCACAGTGTCAGCAGCAGGACAGGGCTGGAAGCCCTCTCACGAGCGGTATGAGAGCACGGTTAGAACACCCCTAAGCACGAAGGCCTCCGGGCGTCCTTGATGCGGGACAAGCATTCAGGGCATCCGTGAGCCTCTCGGCTCCCTCTCCCGGGCAGGTACCGACTGCGTCGCTGCTGTGTTTTCCCGGCACAAGGAGGCACAACGATTCTGTTTTGCAGCCTTTCGGGCTCTTGAGCTACCGGGCTTTAAGCTTGCCGCCTGGCCAGAGGAAGTCGGGTGAAGGCAGCGGAGGAATCGCCCTCTCCGCCGGCCCATTGGACACAGGCGCAGCCTCGTCCCTGGGCGTCGGCCCTGCGGCCAAGCATCGCCGCGCCCAGCCGGCGAGGAGCTCTCCCGGGGCAGACGTGCCGCGCCTAAGGACTCCTGCCGGAGGCCGGGCCCGGCCTGCAGCCGGGGGCTCCGGAGGGGACGGCGCACGCCGTGGGACCTCCCCGCTCCCTCCACGCCCCACTGCGGCGGGCGAGGCTGAATAAAGAGACGCCGATCGTGCCCGGCAGAGAGGAGAGGGGTGGGGGCAGAGTGAGCCGTGAGAACAGTTTCCCTACAAGAATGAGGGTCTCTTGGCATCACCCAAGGATCACCGCTAGCAGCGGCTGGCACGCAAATACTGGGACCAGGAATCGCGGAAGGCTCCTGTGCGAGAGCATCTTTCCGCTAGACATGAAAGAACATCGGCAGGCGGCGGACGCCAAGAAATCCAAATTGCATTGCCGGGCAGACATGCAGGGGGAAAAAAAAAACAACCTACGTTCTTTTGGCACATGAACAAAGCCCTCGGCAACAACTGCGCTGGCAGGAAGGGAGCTGAACCCGCCGCTTGCTCTCCCCACTGAGGACGGCTGGTGGGGCGCGACGTGACCCACGAAGCCAGCGGGAGCTGCATCCCCGAAGGATGGCTGGCAGAAGTCTCCCAGCGGCTCGCAAACCGATACCGTGTCGGTAAGATATGGCAGCACGGCTTTCATCCTCATGCCAAAGGGAATCCTCGGCGGATGGCACAGGATCTACTCCAGGGGAAGCGGTCCAGCAAGAGCCGAGGAGAGCCAGGTGAGCTACGTCAGGGACGAGAGGTGTTCATGTAACTACCACTGACGTGCAACCTATTCTAGCTAGGAACAGATCGTTTCGTTTTAGCTTTTACTGTCGAGATCTTGCGAAATACAATGCGTTTTGTTGTACATGACAGGACAAGGAGAGCTCCCTGTTTAACGATCCTTTTGTGCGCTTTCTTCTACCACCGAGCAGAAACCGGTATTTAATTTTACAATACAGATAATTGCCTTAAACGTATACTGTAAGCAAACAGACTTCATCCTTGGCCGCACTTCAACGATCCTAAACAAAAGTAGTAAACAGAAACGCCTGAAGCACCGCTTCAGAGCTTATGCTAATGTTTTAAACTTCCTTTTCTAATAACCGAGCTGTACATGACTTGGCAGAGCGCACCTAAGGAGGCACGGCCGCACGGGCGGTCTTGCAGCAGCTGATCGCCTTAGCAGTGTAACGCGGGGGAAGCGGATGTTATTTGTTTCCCCCCGAAGAGTATAAATCTGCAGCGATCAAAGCTGCTCTGCCGAAACCCTGCCGGGCTGCCAAAGGCACACGGTTCGCAGGCAGCCGGCAGCGCTGGGGAGCGGCGCGGAAGGCGGAGGAGCAGCGCTGACTAGCGGCCGCCGCTCCCGGCTCCAGCACCGAGAGAGCGAGAAACGCGCCCGCCCCTTTCTCCTCGGAACGGCCCTGCTCGCATCCACCCCACGCAAGTTTTCATACAGCTCATCCAACAGGGCTGTTCCCTAGGCAGGACAGAGCAGCCACCAGCATTTAAGCGCACAGAAAAGAAACTCTCGTGTAGGGGCTCTCTACGGGCTGCCGGCCTCCTTCCAGGCTGCGGCGGCCGGACAGGCAGATACGGCTGTGAAGGCATCAGCAGAAGAAAAATAACAACATCGGGCACTTACTGCGTTTTATGTTCAGCTGTGGTCTGAGTTGCACTTAGATTGACTCCACCTACTTCTATTTTCACAAGTACAAACACACACTTGTACTACTAATGAGTACTCTCAGAAAATGAAGCTTAGGTGAATTAATACATAACCCCCACGAAGATCAAGCAAGGAGCCATAGATCCGAGTCAAAGCTCCTCAGTCCTCCAGACAGCCAAAGCCAGCATCCCCACATTATTTTTACAATTAAAAAAAGGCACATAGGAATCAATCAGGCAGCTTTACAACTTGCACACATTCTGATTAATTTGTAATGCATTTCGTAAGGGTTTGATACCCCTGAGATGTCATACAGCTTCTAACACTTCTTATCCTAATGAAGCAGGACACCATTTTCCCAAAGGACTGAAGACAGATGAATCCCTCACAGAACAGCAGCTTGAATCAGTATCAGAGCTATCAAAGGATTTCACTGTGAACTTTATGCTAATTTAGAATTAGCACAATACCAAATACAGTAAAAAGGTTTTTATAATCAGTTCAATTTGATGCAATTTAAAGAGAAAAAAGCATTGAATGGTGCAGCTGCTGAAGTTTACTTTTCAAGGTGCTCACTATACTCCCTCCTCTCAGCTCATACACACCCAAAGTAAACCAGTACTGTCCTCAGAGAAATGGGCTGACCATGTCTTGATCAATTCCCACACATTACTGCAATTACAGCAAGTTTGATTCAGGAAACAGATGAGAAGGAGCTAATGCTGGGTTTCCATCTTTTGCATAGAGAGTAGAAAGAAATTATTAGGTGTAAATACCTCACACCCTGCTAAAGAATTTATAAACATGGGAGCACTAAGATGCTTAGAATGTCCCTGGAAGGAAAGGGAAGAGGTATGAAACATTTATTCCTTTAGAGTCCTAAGGTTTTTTAAAATGTTTAAAGTTCATTACCGTTTGTGACCTGCATGCATTAATAAACCCTAAGGTAAAGCTGGAATTGCCTTGTGTTTCCTATGCAACTCCAAGTTGGTGAGGTTGAGTGTTTTATTCATCCTTGAGGAAGAAAACCATCCCCTGTGCTTCCTACCCCACAGGGTAGAAACAAGCACAATAAAGAGGAAAGCAGTTCCTTAGCTTGGAGTATTCCTGTTTAAGGGTAACATTTATTTTTTTCTTCCTTAAAAAGCTTAATGACCCAACCAAAAGTGCTGTCTTGTAACCCCAAAAACATGGGTTCCTGAAAAGCAGCTGATGAGTCAGCCATGTCATGAAGTAATTATTATCAAAGACAATTGATTAGTGGCCCAGCGCTGGATTACAGGAGATGTTTTTGAAGAGAAAATTGCAAAACCAAAAGGGCACAGATGCAAACTCAAAACTAGGGAAGAGGGGCATTAGCATCAGGCACCCTCCATACACAAATCTCTCTCAGCCAGTTCCCTGCTGCCAGCAGGGAATTTAACAAAGAGGCAGCAAGGAAGCCAAGCAAAGAGTCAGACACCAGCAGAATGCTGCTGCTGGAAGAAGATACTAACACAGTTCAGCCTCTGTCTAGGACAGGTGTGAAATGTGGTGTATCTACAGTGCCAGCTACTGCTTCAGTGCTGGGGAAGGCAGGCAGAAGACAGAAGATTCAGCAAAACTAACAGGCTTAAAAATACTGCTGAGTAAGAGTCATTGTTACAGGCTTGTTTTGACTGTCTATTTTTCTCTTTAAAAAGATATGCTAATTTAACCTAATAAGAACAGATATAGCCAATTAGTATTCCCAAACACAATAAATTAAATTATGGTTATACCATTTAAACACAAACATTGGTTTATATTTAGCCTCCACATTCAGAATGAAGAATCAATGAGCAGCACATCCAGCCTGCAAGAACCAAACCCATTCATCCTGACTGAGAAGTCAAAACATGTGGCAAGTGTTCATATGCTGAGCAGTTGTACAGAGCTTTAAAGAGCTTCCAGAAACAGAGAAAAAAATATCTGTAGGCACACACTTGCCTCCAAAATTAACACATCTAAGGAACTCTTTGTCATTTCACATTGAACTAGATATATACATATGTGTAAAATGCACTATTTGACAGATTACTTTCAAGACAAGAGTAGTCTTTAGCAACTATTCCTGCTGAGAACAACTATAAACACAGATCCCTCTAATTCCTTCCCCAAAAGCCTTTCTGGTTTATTAAAGGAAGAGTACAAAGCAACATTGGTGCACCTTTTCAAGTTCTTGTAGTAGTAAGCAAGAAATGGGAAAGCGTCTGTCAAGTTCTTTGAAATAATTATTTCTTGCTAGCATCAGAAATCAAAATAAACAGTTTTCACTTAACCTTGAAGCATATAGAGAATTTTGACAGGAGGTATAAAATTTATCACCTTAAAATAAAGGCAAATAAAGAAACAAAACTGCATTCCCAACTTGTATATCCACATCTCTCAGTATTTCATGTTTTACCTTAGAGGTAAACAGCTTTAGGCAGACAATAAAATCATATGGAAAACAAACACCACCACACAGCAATACAAAAAACTGAGATTCTCTAAGTCTTTAGTCCTCATCCACAGGGGAAGGACTGAAAAGTTGAATTATGAGCAGCCAAAGTAAATAAAAACACCTGAATCACACTCTAAAATCTCAGTACTTGCACATAAGCACAAGCCACTATTTTTCACAGCTATAATTTTTGCACTTCCTACATTAACATTAACCAGAATTTAGCGTGCTAGGAGTACCAATAGTTCTTTAAGTACTATATTAGACCTTTCCAAACTAAGACGTACTTCAACTGGACTTATTTGAGAGCCCTTCAGAACAACATTTATAATGATAAAAACTGGGGAAGAAAACCCAACCAAACAAAGCCCCCCAACTATTGTGACACATCCCCAAGTGAAATATTAAGGCTGACTTTTACACTTTGGTCAGAATCAGAAGTGGAGGAAACTCAGTTTACAGGAATATTGTTGAACATGTCTTTAAATAGGGCATTCATGAGTATATTCCTGTATGGCAGCTTGGTTCTTTATGAACAGAAGGTACAAATATTTTTCAAAACTGAGAACATACTAGAAAGTATGCAATAAAGACTAAAAGTCAGTTTTTTTGCAGCCTTACCAAATCAATTTGGCTCAAATCCAGAACAGAAAGCCAAAGATCCAGTGAGATCCCACTCAATAAGACTGAAAACCACCTTTGCTAGGGACAGAAACATCCAGGCACAGACAGTCCTTGGGTGAGGATAGTATCTGGCACACAGACCAAGATAAGCCCCACAGCTCTACCCCTTCTCAGCCAATTTAGTATTCCAGGTGCACAAACACTGAGCCCATATGGTACAGGCACAAAGCATTTTAGCTCTTAGTGACAGAGAACTCACTGCCAAGATTATTTCTTCCTCCTGTCAAATGTTATAATATTTTTTGTGTTTATGTATATACCACCTTCAAAAGAAAAGCTCTCCTTCTTAACAAAGGGACGAAAAATCTTGTTTATGCAGGTTTGGTTTGTTTTGAAAGAGTTATCCTTTACAGCTACTACCTCAATACCAATTAGTCAGGAGTATCAGTGAACCTGAAATATTAATCACATGAAAGTTTACTTCTACTACAAAATTCTACTTGCTTCTACTAGCAAAAGCCAGTCTACTTAATCTCTAAAATGTCTGCAATCCTTAAATACACACATGAAACTAAAATTAGTAGAAAAACATTCTTACCTTTTTCTTTGAAGAAAAATAACGAGGTACACAGAAATGCTGTTACGGAGGTTCCTTGTTCCATAGGGTACAAAGGATCTTCCCTAGTAGGACACCCTTAAATAAAACCTGGAGCCAGCCTGACCAGCACTCCTGCACGAGGTGCACACAGCAGCCAGTGGATTTGTAAAGCTGAACTCAACTGCCTGCTGCACCCTCTCAACACAACACCAACACTGCAGCTCCTGACTGAAGCTGTAAGAGCAATAAATCAGTTTCCTGCTTCTTTAACTGACTGACTAATGAGCACCATAATCAGTAAACGATTTACACATGGAAACAAGAACACGTGAAGGTTCTGATTTTTCTCACTCATTTGGTAAGCTTTTCAACTTGAAGCAAAATCGCAAATAAATTGTATTTTGAATTTTAATCAGTATTTCCAGTAACACCATGTAAAAAACACACTGAGGAATTATTTCTCTTTTCACAGAGGAACACAGAAATTCTTAACTTGTTCAATGAAGATTCCTTGCTAGCACTCCAGTGCATACCATTCTGTCACAAATCCATGACCAAACCATTGTCTCAGATTTTTTTTTGCTCTTCTACATTCACACATAAAAAACCCCACACAGGTATACACCTCACTATATATTCACCTGGATTGTCATACTGATCTTGCAGAGTGACACAAAAGTAAGCCAAATTCAACTGGTCCTTAGCACAATAAGAAATTTTTATAAAGTTCTAATATTAATTAAGCAAGCAGCAGTTTTCTGCACCTGTTCATAGAGCAGAGCAGCATTACCAATGTACAATCAGCTGTACCACCACTGTCAGAAGACCTGAATTTCTCGAAGTGAAAATATTAAAATTTTGTCTTCTTACTCCAACATACACAATATTTTCAAGTCTTCCAATACAATACTGAATGAAACTGTCAGAAGACATTGGATGCAATTTTCAAATGGATACTTCTTTTAAACCCAAAGGTTGAATAGCTGACTCCCAGTCATTCAAAAGACAGCATATTTCAGAATCATTTTTCCCTTTCTAGACTCAATCCATCTCCTCACCAATGACATTCTTTCACTAGGAAGTAGAAATCAGTTTCCAAATATTTAATTATAGTTGGAAAAAAATTACAAAATACAAAGTTTTATTGTACTTGAGACTAGAGAAAAGTGTTACTTTCATTTTTCCATTTTCTTCAAATCTGAGAAAAAGTAACAAGCAAACAAATGACAACAAAAACTAACAGATATATGAACTAGTTTCACCAATAAAGCTTGGAAATTCAGAAAGGATTTCACCAAATAAATGTCAATGGCTGAACCTGGCAGAAGCCATTCCCCACAGAAGTGCTGCATTCCTAGAATGAACTAATGCCCTTCAGTAATACAGTCAGTCACTCAGGCAAGGCAGGACTTAGAAGAGACCAAGGATTAGCATCTCCGAACATTGGAGTCAAACGAAGCATTTTGGATCCTGTGTCAATTCAGAGCTCATCATGTTTTGCAGGGTCCAGACTGGGTTTGATGAAGACTCCCTCCATGGCTTTCCAATAGTTGTGGTGGTTGGCAGCAGACATGCCATGAACTTCCCGCTGACCTCTAATGGGGTGGCCGTACTGCTCCCCCGTGATGGACAGGAACACCTCAGTCCCCACGTGCTTGAAGCGCACAGCATCCTCCCGCTCCCAGTAAGTCCCACTGCACTGCACAATCCAGAAATCCAGGTCATCTCCTTCGCCATCATCCCCAAAGGCACTTACTTCCTGTTAGAGACACAAGCTTCCTGAAGTGAAAGCGTAAGCAAACACCTCCCAGACACACACATATCAAGCACAGACTCAGCAGAGTTTAAAGACACGGATGGGGAAAAAAGTGCTGTTGTTTTACTTTGTCAACAGTCACCAAAGCCAGAAGCAGTAAAGTTCTACCACTACAATCTGAACACAAAGTGCCAACAAACTCCAACCTGTAATCTGAGCAAATAGTGCTAAAAGACCCCCAAACAAAACAGAACCCCTCAATGACAGCTGACATTCTTACATTAATGATACTATATGAAGTGTCTACACTGAAAAATGAAACCTGGGGGAAGGTTTTAGAATCAATCTTTCCCTTAAATAGTTATTTTGAAATGTTATTTTTTCATCCTTTTTTTTAATAATCAGGTTATCCAGACACCCTACACAGAGCTGGACCTTACTGTTTCAGCCATTTTACTCACGGTTAAAGAAAAACCACCTCCACAAAGAGTCAGATCTTCCACGTTTGAATGTAACAATCTATTTACATGGCCTGATGAAACACTGACATGACTAACAACAAAAATCTTCCAACAACTGCATTATTTAAGAGAGATTTTAAATCTTGGAGAAGTATTTGTTCAAGGACAAGTCTGGGGCTGAATTACAGTTATAAACTACTCTTCTAGATATGTACAAAATTATAAATAAATACAATTGCAAGAGCAGATTCAGTTTTCCTGTGGAAGGAGGACAGATAAATAAGAACAGTGAAATAAAATAGGAATAACAAGAAGATAACTGAGACTAAGAGACTGGATCACCAAGGAATTTGGACATAGGAATGCCTAGAGTTATAAGACATGATTAGCTGCCTTGCTCTAGAACAATCCTCACAATGCTGAGGGAGAGACTCAATCTCCTGCATCTTGAAAACACCCAGCATTTCAGAACAGTCTTGCCAGTAGCGATGACGAAGAAAAGAAAAATGCAGATTTGTTAAAACTACTGTGAAATACCAATACTGGCACATACTAATTCTTACCCCTGTCAAGAACTGAAATACATCATTTCAAGATGCAGAAAAGCATACACTTGAATCTGGATATGCACAGACATACTGCTTCTGGCAGCTGGTACCCAAATCTGATTCTGAACAGCATGCACTATTTACACAAAAGCTTAAGGTTTAAACCAACTCACTTGGTTATTGGAGAGCGGTGATGGGAAGTGGTGAGTGTGCAGATTTTTCCCCGTGTTAACGTGGGTAAGTCGTATGGCTTGCCCACATTTCACTGGTGTCCCACGCTGGCAACTGCTGTCACTCTTCCCACGGATCCGCCAGTAGCTGTTGGCATCATCTGAAGCTTCAACTCCCGTCACTGACTGCTGCCCACTTCCTGTTTGAATAGAATTAAATGACACAAGACTTATCCCGCCTCCCCAGTTCAAAAAGACATGAGAGAACTAAGGAAATGTGCATGAATGTTCTCATGCCTTCATGTTTACAAGATGCATAATTCTCACAGTCCATTTACCGACTGCAAAGGGAATGCAGGTACCAAATAATCTTTCAGATCGAAGCAGTGAAACATAGCATGTGTTAGCAGATGCAAACTGTCAAAGGTCATGGTGAACACACAGAAAGAAAATCTGATCCATGACAGGTACTATTTACACCATCCCACCTTTATCAAAAATACCACCAAGGTCTTTGTGTCCCCAAACAGACCAACACCGTCGTTACCAGAACAGACACTGGGAAGGTACAGCTGAGGCCCTTGACACAGAGCAGGGCTTACCTCAGGGACGAGGGCAGCGCTCCCCTGTCACAACCCGACTGCAGGGCCCACAGCGCAGCTGACACGCCTTCCAGTCCCGCAGGCCTCAGCATCCTCCTGTCCCTGCCTTGTCTCCAGAGCACCCCTACACCACATCCCTGGCCTGCCGCTTCCCTCTGTGCCAAGGACATGAACCTCCTCCTTCCCGCCACCCTCACTGCCTGCCCACCCTCACCATTTCCCTGCCAGCTCCCTGCCAGGCACCGCCTGTCCCCACCCCGCTTCCTCGCCCCCCTCACAGCCCGTTCCCCGCCGTCTTCTAGCTCCCCGGCCGGGCCCTGCTCACCGGAGCCGTACTTGACCTCGTGCGAATGGAGCCGCACGCTGTGGCGGGTGTTGAGCAGTTTCAGCACCGAGCCGCAAGTCACGGCGCCCGGCGCCGGCTCCCTGCCGTGGCACAGCCCGGGTAGCAGCGCCAGGAGCAGCAGCGGGAAGAGGCGGCGGCCGCCCCGCATCGCGCCGCACCCGGCCGACCCTGCCGCCCCCTCAGCCCGGCCGCCACTGCCGCCCTCAGCGCGGCGCTTCCGCTCCCCCGCGCGGGCCCGCCGATCGCCCCGCCCACCGCCGCAATCAGCCAATCCCCGTCCGCTCCCTGCGCCGCCGCGCACTTCCATTGGGCTACCACGAACCGGCAAGGGAGGAAGTGGCCAATCAGAGCCTGCGGCGTGGCGGCCCCCAGGGGAGGACGCGAAGGAGAACTGCGGGAGCTGCTCCCTCACGGGGCCGGGTTGGGGCTGGGGCTGCGCTGCCGCCGCCCCCGGGCGCCTTCGTCCCCGGGCTAGGAGCGGAGTCCCCTCCGGCTGCTGGGCACCCTGGGGCAGCGCTGACACGACTCTGCAGTTTGCCCTTGCTGAGAACATAGGAGGAGAGGCCAGGTGTGTAACTGCTGCCCTCTCGTCTAACGTGGTCTGGGCTGCATGAAAAATTATAGCCAGGTCAGGCTGAGGGGTTGTTAAAGCGCCTTGAGTGAAAACGTGCCGTGGGTAGGACTGTTCAGTGATGATCAGAGCCGGGGAAGGACAAATGTCCTCACTGCGAGAGCAGTGTCAGAGACAAAGCGGCTCTGAGGTCACAGCCCAGGTAAGGGCAGCGTTTAGGTGCAGCCTCGGGGGCCGCAGTTGGCGCTGTCAGGTCAATCAGCCCCCGCTGTGCCAGTCAGGCCACTTCTAGCTCTGAGCTGGCACATTTAGGTCTGCTCCTCCCTGCAGTTCTGGCTCTCAGAATGGAGTAGGTATCTACCCATTTTGAGGGTTCACAGAGAAAACCAACACGGTGTTGAAAAACAAAGGGAATTAATGTTTATGAAATGACTTGGATGATAATACATCACAGCTCCAGTAATTTCTGGATTATATTAGAGCTTCTAATTATAGGGCATAAACACTACACAAAGAAGAACTAACAATGGTTGCTGTAACATTGAGCTGTAGCGATAGCACAACATCTTTGCTTTTGGATACCAAAATTCACCTTCACTGTGCTTCAGTTTCTTGCAAAGTTCTTATAACAAAGAGATTATTAAGTTCTACTTTGTAGAAAAAAACACCTGCATAAATTAACATACATACTGTCCTTTATTGCATGGTTTTGCAAACTGAAGAAATACCCCCCCCAAAAAAATCTCAATAAGAGGCAGCCATGGACAGAGGACACTTGAACTTGTACATAGTTCATTAGCTTTTGCCTCTGAAACTGCTCATAGGATTCACCCACATACCACATCACAGCCTTGTGTGAGTCCCACGTAACACTGTGAAGAATGCAAAGTAATTCCAAAGAGCAAAAGATTTTGATCTTAGTGGCAAGAGAACAGGTAGAAGGGCTCCCGTCTTGGGACTTAAATCTTTGTAATAATGGTATTTTGTCCTTGCAACAGCAAAGAACTGAAACACTGTGCTTGATATTACAGGATGATTTAGAAAGCACATTAGTGTTGCTGGGTAGTGCAAACATCATAAGATGCTCAGCTGACTCTCTCTTCCACCAGTCCTGAAGCTGCAAGGCTTTTTCCTGCCCATGTGATACCACTCAATTGAATGGTTGGGTTTTTTTGTGCTGGCTTTGGCCTGTTTTCCATAGCTGTACCTACACTTAAGAAAAATCTCTGGCTTAAATGCCAGGTCAGCATTAAAAGAAGCTTGAGTACAGAACTCAATCACATACACATGTGTCTATACACACACACACACACATAGAGTATGCTTTTCTCAGGACTAAAAACTCATTTCCCAGTGCTGGAAGTATAAAGGTTCACTCACAGAAAAGCAAAAGATCCCCCACTGATAGTCAAATGTCATATTTTTATGTCCTTCTAAGCAGCCTTGCTGTTTTAACTAAGGCAACAGCTCACATTTGCTTCTGTTGTTATAACTGGGGCAAAACCAGATGTCTGTGCCATTTTAGCCATTTTAGCCGTGGAAAATCAATCATATGGGGCTTTAGCTGGCACCTGTCTATCTTTCTGGGAGGTCGCTCAGTCTCAGTGCATTTAGTGCCGTTTACATGGTGCTCTCTACAATGCTTTTCAGTCCCACTTTAGAAACATAATTGGGTTAGAACGGTTGCCAACAAAGAGCCCATCAACGCCAAACACCCACGGCAATTAACAACCACCTCATTTCGACAGGGCCCTCTATTGTTTCTGGTAGATTGCTGTAAACTCCAGGTAAAATTGCCTCAGAAATTATGTGGCTTCACATTGGTCATGGGAACATCAGCTTTTTTTGATAGGAATCTCTTCATGATTCTTGTTTATGCACACAAACAAAATAATTCAAAACAGCTGTAAAAGGGGAGAATGTAAAAGGTAACTACAAAGCCTTCGATCACTTAACCCCCCTCCATCCTTGTGCACAATTGATTTTCAAGCATTTTGGAAACTCCTACCATTTCCACTCAGGTGCAGCTGTAGGTATAACCTGGCCCTCCCCGAAAAAATGACTGAGCAGTGCCAAATACTTTTAGCATGCAGGAATGAAAAATCTGTGGCACAAGAAAATTTCAGAGGGTGTATGCTGACCCAAAGCAACAAATTTTCGGAAAGGGATATAGTTTTTATGTTTGCCTTTGTTTAAGATTTATTTATGTTTGCTTTGCATAGCTAGAGCAGTTACTGACAACTAAGGCAGCAGAGCTGGCAACTCCTGGGCATGATCTATATCCCAAAAAGCACTGGTGCATCTTTTTGTATAGACAGCCCTTGATTTACTGCAGCAAGATCTGGGTTCCTTCTCAGACCAACACAACCACAAGCAAAATGGACAGGGACAGTTCTGAAGCCATTAGTACCTGATAGAGAAACAAGTCCACATGAGCTCTTCCATTGGATTTTCTCTGCATCTGGTCCCTTCTCTGATATCAATAAAGACGAACTGTACTGAACTCAAGAGAGTAACTGCAGACAATCAGGTCTGCAAAGATTCTGTGGTTTTTTTTCTGTCTCCTTCTTTCACTCCACACTGAGGAACAGCTGGTTATAAAACTCACTTCAGATGAAACATTTGTCTCCACCGGCATGCCTTACAACAGAGCTCTTCCAACTGTGACCCCTAAGCCTCATACAAACAGTGAACAGGAGTAATAATGATAAAATGCTCTCACTCGAAGAGAAATTGAAGTGACAAAAAATGGCTTGCCAAAAATTTATAGAATTCCAGTTTCTTATCATTCAGCCTCAGTTGTTTAAGGACTAGATAACCAAAACAATTTGCTTAGATTTTTGCATTCAGTAGATATAAACATAATGTAAGAATAAGCAGAGTGAAATAAGCAGAAGAGATTTGACTAGAAAAGTATTAACATATATATACATACGTATTTAAATTGAAGGTTTTTTCATCTGGGGGAGAAAAGTGGATGTTTTTTAATTGCTGTCTTCTATTTCTAGTCTTGGAGGAAGAGAGGATTTCCTGGAAAGTTCTGCAGAGTCCTGGTGATCTGTGTCCATCACTGTTGCTATCTCTCAGCCACTCTCCTGACTGATGCTTGCCCTTCAAGAGCAGGGGCTCTCCCCTCAGAACCCCAAAGGAATTAATCTGCCTTTCCATTCAATCAACTGAGATTTTTCACGTTTTCAGTGATGCTGGGAGGTGACAACAATCACTGTAAGTGATCTGCCAGATTAATTTACGTGTGTAGTGACGTTGCTGAGGTGCTCCTGATGTTTGCATTAATTCCTTTTTTTTTCCTTAACATAAGGACCTGCCTCTGGTATCTTTAATTCATTTTAATGACTCCTGATCAACATCTGTAAAAATCAGATTCAGACTTAACTCTGCTGTTGTTAAAACAATGTAAATTGAAGCTGAGGAAGTTATTTAGAATTTGTAGGCATGGACTGGAATTGTTGTTTTGATGACTAGCTTCTATTTTAGAATAAGAATGTATGTTACATCAGTTCAGGCAGCTTTTAAAATAACTTAGTTCTTCATGGAATTTGAAGAACCTCTAGACATCTGTTTCAGTGGTAGGTAAATATTAATGTAATTCTGAAAATTCCACTGAACATCTATGCATCTTTTATATAACCTGCCCCTTTCTGACCTCAACAAAGATAGTTTCCTCTAGGAACCTTTATCCTAAATACCAAGAAATGAGCTCCAGATAGTATAATAACTTTCAGAGAGGTCAAACTGAATTCCTGATGCAATCGAACAGTTAATGGAATCAGATAGTCTAAGTTAAGCTATTAATGTGCACAGTTAAACAGTACCTATTTTGGACCCATCATTTAATTGTCTAGAAGTAATAATCCCCATCTCAACTCTTTTTTCACCAGGTGTCTTTGTATATTTAATAGACCTCAACATCAGGCAAAGAGGCATCTGTAAAAGGAATGTGCAGGCTTGACATCATCTCAACCCCAGTTAGAAGACACAGAGGCTGTAGCTTAGTTCATATTCAAATACTCATTTTTACCACACATTAGACACTGAAGGAAATGCAGCAGAGAGAAAATAACCCTCTGAAAAAAGGGAGAGTGGATTAAAATTCACCATCAATGAGGCACAATATGACCAAGGACCAGAGGCCTGCTGTGTGCATCAGGAGGGATTTGAGTTTGGTGCTTTTAAGTCCTTCATAGTTCAACACCAGGTGTCAAGTTAATGATAAGGTGTACTGGTTTGAAAAACAAACCAGTGGGAGACACCAAGTCAGAATAACAATTTATTAGGAAAATTAAAGGCAGAAAAACACTGTTTTAAACTGACAGTCAGATACGACCTGACCAGTCAGGGGAACAGTGGCAGTCCGATAAGAAGGTGGCTGCAGTACTCCTGAAGTGATGGATGTGGTTCTGTTGAAGTGGTGATCCTGTAAAAGGGTCTGGTCTTCCTTGGGAGGTCCAGTGGTAGCTATGTAGCTCCTGTCCTCTGGGAACCCAGTGGGAAAGGCTGCTTGTGGTGTTTGAAATCTTAGATTATATCCAGGATGGAATGCTTGGTTCCTCCCTCTGGACAGAGCATCTCACAATGGGATGGTGAGCCATGGGCAAGGCATTGATGGCCCATTGACAGAAGACAGTCGGAGGGAGGAGGCAGAGAGCACTGCCACACCTGGTTTCCACAGCTCGTGAAGATGGTGATAGAATACATACTTTTGGGCACATCTTACATTGTAACCTAGGACATAATTTCACAATGGCAGCTTTTGCCTTTCAGCCACCTTGCCAGGTACTGGCATTATTTTGTGCTGGTGTAAATTCAGGTATTTCAGCCATGGGAGAGGGAAGGTGACAGGTGCTGCCTGGCTGTGTCACATGGTAAGCAGGGAAGCCTTTCACTCTTAGCAGATGTACCTCAGAGTTTGGGGATTTCAGCCCTTTTTGGTGCAAGATGAAGGAAGCTGTTCTTTGGATGAAAAACTGTAGTTTAAGCATTTCTACAGAAGCCACTGAACTTCAAAGATTTACTAAATCTTTGACGCTGGGGAAGAGAAAAAAATGTTTACATCCTTTCATTTAAAAAATAGATTTTACTTTGTCTCATTTCAATGCCTTTAACAATTCACACTTTCAACAAAATTTCATGCAAGGAAAAGACAAACCAAGTCCTACTGTGCTACCATTGTAATCCCAAATGAACTAACTAGCTGCAGCCAAGGGAACAAGAAAAAGAAAACACATTTTTTATGTCAACATGTAAACAAATGCCTTGTGGGAAGCAGTAATTGTTGGAAAACACTTTAGTGAAATACAGGAAACTCGAAATTTGCTACTGAATAACTCAAAGTTCAGGGAAAGAAATTCAAGCTCAAAAGCAGTGAAGCACTTGTGGCTGCTGAGAGCCCCTTCTGGCCTTTGCAGCTGAGGTAGGGCTATGTTTTGTTTTAGTCAAGCTGGAAGATGCAGCCTCTACTTAGTCCATGTCTTGGCTAGTGCAGCTCCACCAGAAATACTGGCCAAGGTTCCTGTCTTCAATGCAGAGGAAAGACTGTCCAGAGGAAGCTTGCCTTGCCTTTCAGCTCGAGGTTGAATTTGTAAGGGCCTTTCCCCTCTGGGCTCTGTCGGGGTCAGCTGCAAGGGCTGTCTTGGCAGCCAGCCGTGTATGCAGGCTGCAGAGGGAGCACTGCTGCTATCTAAGGGGATGTGGCACAGGGAAAAGATTTGCTTGCTGGGGAATGTTTGCTTCCAGTCACAGGAAGGACAGCTGGATAAACAGATATGAAATCAGAAAAGAAAAGCCTCTAGGAATTGCATTAAATATTTAAGAAGGATGTTACTGTTAATAGCATTAAATGCATTCTGAAGTTAGGAAGGCTGAGAAACCAAGCTTTGTCTAAGATTACGTAGTGCCTCACACCTGTGCAGAGGCAGGGAGCACTGGCAGGGAGCACTGGTAGTTCTAGAAAGAGGCAGAAAACCCCAGAGTTTGCATTGGCAAAGATAGGAGATACTTATTTTATGATTCATTACATTATTTCAGAGTTGTGCTGACTTCAGGTGTTGTAGTAACAGCACTCATCAGTGAGTGAAGCCTCTCGGGGAATGTGGACAGGCTGTGATGTTCATCTCCCAGAGTGGGAAGCATGTAGCAGTTGCACAAATATCCCTTCTGAAATGCCAAGGGCACTGGAAACCTTTACAGAACATCAAAAAATTTCTGTAACAGAGCCACACGGCTATCAAATGACAGAAAATCTCACAGGAATTGCCTGAATGAAGATTTAGCAAGCTGTCTACAGCATTATAGCATAGTCTGTTTTGAATCTCATTTTGTATAATTTTTACTAAGAGAAAATGTCACTGAAGAGGCAGAAGGCTGTCTCCAGCTCTCACCATCATTTCTGGTAGTCAGTGTTCATTTACATGAACAAGGAAGGGCAAGAAAGAGTAAGAAAGTGACAAAGAGCTGTTATCCACTCTCCATGCAGCAGAAGTCTCCCATGCTCCCAGTCTCCCAGTGCTGTCTATTTCAGGGCGTAGAGGGAGACTGCAGCCTAGGAACCACATTCTCCCAGGAATAATATTGCTGACATCCATTCTGCTTTTATTTTTCTCCTTTAAAGTATCAAAATAAACTTACAAATTATCATCCAAAATTTAGCTGCCCCTCAAAGTGCCCTCAGTCTAATGGAACAAAGTTCTGTAGCAGTTTGCTATGTGGACTGCAACTGATGAGAGCCTAAAGCTCAACAGGGCTGCAACCTACCTCAATTCAGTGATTCCAAATTCCTTGTTAAGAGAGAGACCTGGAAAACCACTACTCCCACAGGTGTTCATGCCCCCACATAGATGTTTTAAACTTTAGCCCCAGGTGTGAAAACAGTGGATTTTCCTTTGCTGATGTGTGCTTCTGTGTCTCTAAACTGATGGTTCTTCCTTTGCTAAGGACAGTCAGTCTCTGGCTGTGCCTACAAGTCACGTCCTTGACTTTGGGGCATGGGCATACCAGCCCCAGCTGTCTTTTAGGTATTGAACTCTGCTGAAGAAGGAGACACCTGGAGGCTTTGGTTTCTTTATACATTCTTTGTGCATGAATTAAGCAGCAGGATGGTCAGTCCATTCTCACAGAAACAACCCTTAAAGCCTTTTCCAACCCATTTCACTCCAGCTGCTCTCCCAAGAAGCCCATGCTTGGCTTGACGGCTGTTTCTTCACTTACCTCCATGCTGGCACAGGTTCAGAGGTGGAAATCACCATCATCCATGCAAGAATCCCAGTCCCAGTGTGATCCCTGCTTCCTGGAACAAATTAGCAGCAAACACCAGCTACCCTTGGACCCATGGACATGTTCCCATGGCGCTTTCTGAGTTGTCACTCTCCCTACCTAAACATGAGTTTGTTGTTTCTCCTCCAATGTCAGAAGTGGGTGAATGTTTTGTGGTAACATTACAGACCAAGAAGGGGGTTGTTCTGCTTTGATAGAAGCAAAAGGTAAAAAATGCAGGCTGACAGTACCTTCCACTCTCCATTTCTAAGCTGAGTACTTGGCACTTTCACTTTCATTCTGGTAGATCCAGAATAGTTTTTCTGCAGTAAGAAAAAGCAGTTCAGTGCCAGGACAAACAAGATTTTACATGCAGCCTGATGGAGAACTGGCTGACATTCAGCACTGAATGACAGCATGTTAGAAACTGCCCTTCGTGAAACTCTCGTCTGTTCTCCCTGACCTTCTCCAGCCCAGCACCAAGAACCATGAGACTTCCTGTGCTGGATTTCCTGCCCTCTGGCTCTGAAGTCAGACTGAGAGCACACTGCTAGCAAGTCAAAGTGGGGGAAAACAAGCAAGTGGCTACTGGGACGGCCACCGATTGAGGGATTACATATCCATGACATCCTTGGAATCATCACTTTTGCGCTGAAGCCAGCACAGAGCACGAACTGCTTGTACCACCCTCAGCCAAAGGCGGGTCTCACCTCGGGGGCGCGGAGCAGAGACCGCCACAGAGCGGCC
>VZRF01015423.1:483927-495200 GCA_013396875.1 Vireo altiloquus | reverse complement strand
GGGAGAGGGGCTGGCGGGTCCCCTGCGCCCCCGCCGCAGCGGGAGGGCAGGGCCGGGCCGGCCCCGGAGGCCGCTCCATTGCCGGTTCTCCCCGGGGACAGACACGGCCCGCACCCGCTCCGGCCGCGCCGGATGGGGCCGGGGATCGGCGGCCGCAAAGACGTCACGGCTGCGGGGTTGCCTCAGGTGATCCGCACCCGTACCATTTCACTGGGCGCCGCGGGCGAGGGTGTGCCCTGCAATGGAATCTGACCCCCTGGCGCACCCTCGGTCAATTAAATCATCCCCGCAAGTCCCTGACCTTTCGGACGCTCCTCATCCCCAGAGGTACAAAGTGCACGCAAGGGTTTGCCCCCGCAGGGGCTAGTGCTAACAGGCAGGAGCAGGAAGGGA
The DNA here is from genome assembly GCA_013396875.1 of Vireo altiloquus. Classification (NCBI taxonomy): domain Eukaryota; kingdom Metazoa; phylum Chordata; class Aves; order Passeriformes; family Vireonidae; genus Vireo; species Vireo altiloquus. The sequence goes on along the minus strand of VZRF01015423.1, from coordinate 494,807 downwards.
TGGTGTGAGCCCGGCGGCCACACGCAAGTCCGGCCAGTGTGCGAGCTGCGAGACAGCGGCGGGCTGAGGTGGAGCAGGAGTTAGTCAGGGGCTGAGTCACGATTGGGTTCGCCCCCGGTAAGCCTGTCTTTTCCTGTTTGCCTGTGATCTGCAGACTGCCGAGTGTTCCGATTTAACCTCCTTTACTTTTTTGCCAGGGATGACATCTAAGGATGCTTCAGGTGAAGCTAATAGTAACTGGAGATGACTTTGGCTATTGTCCTCGGAGAAACCAAGGCATCGTGGACTGTTTCCTGGCTGGTGCGATATCTAACGTGTCCCTTCTAGTCAACGGAAGTGCTGCAGCAGATGCAGCCGAACTGGCGAGGAGGTAAGCTACTTTCTTTAGCTCCTTTGTGGACAGCCTCCACGAAAAACCAAGCCTGGAAAATTTAGTATTTTTTAGCCCCAGAACAAACACTGTATCATAGCTCAGGCTGGTATAAGCAAACTGTATTCAGACACATTTACTGAAACTCTTCATAGTAAAACCAGTGATCTGCCAACCAATACCCATAATGGTCCTTAGTTTAGCCACTGCACCTTTTTTCCCCCTCAGGATAAGAAGCCACTTCCACTATTTGACCAGTAGAATTTGGGTTTGTTAGACTTTCTCCTTCCGTACTTCTAAAGGATGCATCATCAAAATGAAAGTGCACATTATATACTCAGACCAATCTGCTACCCCTAAAACTATTAGAGAATAAAAGCACAAGTCTTTAAATCTCATTTAATTGGATCCATTTTACCCAGGCTGAACACAAGGTCAGCCAGGCTCATTGCGGAATCAGGGAAAGGTGTGATTCTGCAAAGGCTTATTTATAAATCTGGGCAGTGGAAAACTCAATTCTTTTTTCCACCCCATAAACCTATTTTTAAAAGCACATCAATATTTTTATTAATTCTAGGCTTGATAAACACATCTGTAAAAAATGCATACATAAAGAAAGGGACAATGCCTCGTACCTCCCACCTTTACTTCTTCACCAACTTCAGAGGCTACTGACACAGTTAGGTCTGCAGCAGATCAAATGCTGTGTGTCAGTCTCATGGACTAGTCCAGCAAATCCTTTAATAGGAAGCATTATTTGTATTTAGGAGGTAAAACCCAGCTAATGCTTCAGCTCCGGTGTGGGCAGGCACTTAGAAGCAGGAGTACATCCTGAACAGAACATCAGGATTGAGAAACAATTTAGGAAAGTAGAAAAAGAAAGGAGCTGTATTCCTACTAATAAACTGAGACCTTCAAATGCAGCTGCTGTGGGAGAGAGTTTTGTGAGAGTCCTGCTGTCCTTGTTCTCGTTGAGCATCTCTCCTCATTTTGCTGTGGTTTTAGGGATACTTGGAAATTGCTTGTAGCTTCTTTGGTGTAGGGTAGCAGAGGAAAGCCAGGGCATGGTGGTGGTGGCAAACTGGCCTGTAAAAAGGCTTGAGATACCTCACAAACATAGAGGGAGGAACTGCCTGGGAATGAGAAAGGGAAGGGCACAACACCACTGAGATTCCTAAAATCCTATTAGTAAATGAAACAGAAAACACAGAGAAAGCCAGCACATGTCTCAGATACAGAGGCACTGTGAAACCCTTTAAGCCCCAGTGGTCTGGTAATATCAGCTGTCTCAGCCATGGTCTTTAGCAGGCTTTTAAAATAGAATCCACCTGGCCTCATTTCCATGGCCAGGAAGTAGGCCATGTAATCAGGGGTTTAAAAAGCATCTTTGAATGCAGGTCATGACACTTGTGCTGGCAGCTAATACGGGTGTGAAAAGCCAGGGTGGAGGGCAGGGGACAGCAGAGGTTGCATCCTGCTGCAACAATTTGATTTTTTTTTTGGTGGGGGGAGTAGGGTGGAATGTAATTTTGAATTGTCAATGTGAATGAAATGCATTTAAATCTATTTCTGAGCACGTAAGTAGAGTGACTTTGGGAACATCTGTCAGCACTGACAATCAACAGCCCAGGTTCTACAGTTCCACATTTGTGTAACTCTCTGCAGGTGTGTTCAGCCCTACCTAGACATGGGGGGAGCATTAGCAGGTGTGGAGAAGAGAGTTCCTCATGTTCTAATGCCAGCCCTTCAGCTGCTGCTAATTGGCACCTGTGTGTGTAAACAAACTCCTGTGTCACCCCTGAGATATTTGTTCATGTTACAAAGGCTGACGCAAACTCTTTCTACACAGATGACAAATAGGTCAGACTTACTGGAAGTGTCATTGAGTCCTCCTCACCTTGCGGTGCAAAAATGGGAAAGTATCACTTGCTTGGCTGCCTTGCCAATATTATTCCCTCTTTCCCCTGCTTGGTGCCATCTCCCATCCCACTGTAAATATTGAGGCTTTTTATTTTATGGGATGGAAGTCTGCCTGGTTTTTTTTCTCCCCACATTTTTCTTCCCTATTCAGCCTTGACCAGTGGCATAAGCAGCAAGCGTGGATCTATCCCCAGCTGAGAGAAGAGGCTTGAAGCAAGTAGTTTGTCCTTTCCTGGGGCACATTCTGGTGCTGTGGAATTTGGTCTTTCACACACATGATGCCAGGATTGTCAGAGCAATGGACGGCTTCTATTGCTGCTTGATAAACTGTCTATGACATGTTTGCTTTTCACTGCAAGTCTTAAGCTCTCACTCCTCACCTGGTTTTCAGTTAATTTGACACAGGCAGAGCTAATTAATACGTAGACAACTTTTCCTTCCTAAGCACCTCATGCCTGCCCTACCATGTTAGCACTCAGCATGCTTCAGAAAGGAGCACAATTCCTCTGAAATGTCTTTCTTCCTTTCGTTTTCTGTAGAATAATAATTCTGTAGTTTCTGGGTATACCATCTGTTGCCCAAGTCTTGATTAGAAGCTTTGGCAGACATGTGATGATAGTCAGCAGATATTTGTATCAGCTCTAACACAAGCCGACTTCAGAACAGCAGAACCAGGCAGTAAAAAATACACCTTCCTTAACACTCAGGCTCAGGATCTCAGGCTTTCCTCATTCACTGTCACAACTGGGCTGAAAGAAGGGGCATGCTCTTTTTTGGCAACAGAGAAGTTTCAGCAGAGGCCTGATCCATCACCAAATGACAAACCTATTGATAGCATCTGCCAGAGCAGAACATAACCAGAGCAGCAGGTGGGAGAACAGACTGCCATTGTGGGTTGAGGGTTTTTTCAGTAACTCAAAACTTTTCTCTTTATGGGGTCTCAACTGACTGTGATTTCCTACTTATCCATATAATATAATCTCAATTTTCTACTTAACAGGCCCTACCTTGAAGTCAGCCAGACTTCCTGGTGATTATTCCAGAGCCTTTCCCAGAAACTGGAAGGGTTATTTTGTAACCTGAAATGAAGAGATGCCTTAATTTTTCCTTAGAAAGATGGAGATAGAAACAGAGACACCTAAGACAGTTTGCTGCCATATCCTCCCTTCCCTTTATATCAAACAGCTCAGGTGTCAATGAGCCTTAGGACCCTTTTCCATCTGTGTCCAAATAGCTTATGAAAAGTGACATATTTTAGAACACAGTCTCAGTCTTCCTGGGTATTTTTTTGCAGTTTAAATACTGAACATCAGCTGAAGCCCCCACAACATCTGGGTACATTTAACAGAAGAATCTAACAAAGCCACATTTAATTGCTCTCCATGTTTTCACTTCCTTTCCCATCAACACTAATTGCAAAATGTATGTGTAAAGAGTGACTTAATTCTGACCCTCCCAGTCAACATCTGACTAATTTAGAAATCTCTCATGCTTTCTCATCACCCTTTTGTGTGGCTGTTAGTCACAGCAGACAGTTCCACTGCTGAACTGTTTGGATAGGGGTGGGACCCAATCTGAAGCCTAACAGTAGAATCCCAGATCATATTGGCTTTACTGGCAATGGCCCATTTTACTGACGTAAGGCTACAGACACAGGAGCTGCACTTGATACAAAGATGTAATTACAACAGAAACTTGGGTCCCTGAGCTATGTTACAGCACCAGTTCTTAACACTGCAGAGGCTTTAGAGCATTTCTGGCAGAAGAAATAGGTTCTTAGCAGTAGTAGAGCAAGAAAAGATGCTATTTGATGAGAGACAGTTATTACTGAATGGTAAAAGTGTGTGTGAGGAAGTATGCAAATGCCAACATGAGGAAACTAAGAAGTGCACGTTTTTGCTGAAAGCCTTGCTTTGTCTGGCTTCAGACACTTGGGTGTTCACTGAAGTGGGATGTTTAGATACAGATGTTTACATGAGGCTCTGACTTGGGTCACGCTTGGGCTGAAACCTGACGATCAGCAATTTCCTGGATGATACAAATAGGATGTTGAAGGTGGGAACTGTTTACCCATCAAGGGAAAGGGTAAAGTGCCATGCTTAGGCCAGAGAATGCAGCCTTCAGCAAGGTAATTGAGTCTATGCTTGGCAAACCTCATAATTCCCACAGCCATTGCAACTGCTCCCAGGAATACAGAGTCCCATGGCATGGCCAGGCAGGACCCAGGACACTCTTACCCACCCACCAAACTCAGAGTGACTCAGTGTAGTAACCATCTCCAGGGTCCCTTTGCTGCCAAGGATGTGAATGAGCAGGGATTACAGCTGCACATTGCCTCAGCAGAGACATTTGTTCAGAGCACTCATGTGGCAAAACAAGCAACTACTTGAAAAGGAAGCCGTTTAAGCAGTTTAACTGCTTGTATTTCCTCTCTCTTTGATAACTGGACTGGGCCTGCTGACTCAGAAATCTTTCCAGGGTGAATTCCTTCTTGCTCCTTGTAGCGCTAGTTGTAAGGATATTTCCTCTTGCACAAGCCTCTACTTTCCCCCACCTCTACAGGGGATGCTGAGAAGAGAGCCACAGAGGTAACAGCCAACTTTCAGTGCAAACAGTTCACTAGTGGATTAACCTCAGTGGCCTGAACCTCTTCTCCACAAGCTCCCAGGCAGCTCAGTCTAATGCTGCTCCTGCTGTAGGTACACACATCTGTAGCCACTGTCCCATGGCTTTAGCAGGAGTGAACTGAACCCCTGTGCTAAATCCTGCTCCACCGTCTCTGCACTCCCTGGGGCACTTGCAAACACAGACAGGAACCTCTCCAAACAGATTGGAAGGGTCATTGCAGCTTAAAAGAGTCACCAAAAAGAATTTAGAGACACCAAGCAGATTCTTCGCATTATTTTGTTTTGACAGTGGTAGCTGTATGCAGAAACTAAACTGTTGCCTGAAGCCTGAAGCCAATCCTTTCATTTTACATCTCGTGTGAGCAATTAGCAGTTAATGACCAGCAGTGACCAGCAGGGCTCACCCTGTCCCATCTGGAAAGGGCTTGGGCAGAGGAGTGGAGATGAGGCCAAACCCACAACAGCTGAGCTCTGGTCCCAGGACAGCATCACATGCTATATAAACTGCTTGAGCTGCTGGTCTCTGCTTCAGTATTTTGGCCAATAAATTAGCAGATATTTTACAGTCTTTCAAAAGATATGGGCAACTACAAAGTATATTTCTGTAGCAGAAATAATCATATGCACTCTGAAAAATGGGCCATTTCAGGATATTCCTGCACCTTGACTTTTCTCCCTGCTAGCTTGCAGTAGAACCCTGCTGTACCCACTGAACTGTCCTCCTTCCCATATCCTTACAACCTTCCCCCACGCCTTCTTCTGTGCACCTCCCACAGCTGAATATTTCTAAACAAGTTTCTCATGCTGGCATTTTGAGTTTTGTTTCCAGTGCTGTACCTCAGAGCCATTAAACACGAGCAATTCCTCTCCGGACGCCTCAGTGTGCGCAGTCTGTCAAGCCAGGACTGACTCCATGATAAAACTATTAAGATATTCAGCTGGTGTTAGGCAGAGCTCTGAAATGCTCTAATGTTACAGTCAGGGTTTCCCCTTACCCGAGCACAAGGCCAGCTCTCTCTGCACTTCCACATTCTGCACATTCCCCAGCTCTGGGGCTGGGTTTGGCTCTGGGGAGCTGCTCTCATGTTCCCCAGTGCAGCCCTTGGCTCCTTGGTGTCCCACACCTGTCAGAAGGACTTGCCTTCTCCTGGAAATAGCTTCCCTCACAGCATTTGAGGCGTTGCACAATTGGAGGCAGTTCATTTGATGCTTCTGGGAGACAACACTGAGAGGCTCAGCTGTTCATTTCTTGCCCTCCTACAACACATGAGAAAGAGAGTACTCAACAGAAAAAGTCCATCTGCTGATTCATGGTAGGACATGAATCCTTTTTTTCTTGCAAACAGCACTGGCTGTGGTACAAATACTACTCCAGCTGATGCAGTCAAGAGCTTCCCAGAGACACAATAAAGAATCTGGGGTGGACTTCTAAAAGAAAACCAAAACAAAACCACAGGCTTCCCCTCTGTCTTTGGGCTCGTGCAGGGTGCCCAGCAGGTCACAGGATGGAGGGGAAGCGCTCCTGCCACACCACCCCTTCTGCACTGTAGCTGCCTCCTGCCCTGCCCTGCCCTGCTGCCTGTCACCGCCAGTGACACACCTTTGTGTGCAAACGTGCTCAGACCCCAGGTATGATGAACATTTATTATCAGTGAAACAACCAGGCCCTGCTGCACAGAAATCACCGGATCAGAAAAGCCAGAGAGGACCTTTATCTCCACAAGCTGTTTTGCTCCTTCAAGCTCCTTAATCACACACTGAACTCATTTTTTTCCACAGAGCTGTGCATACAACTTGACTCCTAACATTTATGTCTTTGAGAAGCAGTGTCTAGCAACTGACTGCACCATCTACCTGGATCAAGACATGGAAGAGCAGGAAAAAAGGCTTTCAGTCCTGTGAGGGTGAAAGCCTTAGGGCCTGAAGGAGCTAAATGACTCTGACTTGGCCCAATCCATCCACAGTCCTGTGTCCAGTGAGTTGGTGCTTCACCAGTCAGCTTCAGACATCAGACAGAAAGGGAAGATCTCAGTTTTCCACACCTTGCCTAAATGGAGATTGTTTTTGTTTTCTCCTTGTTGTACAAGGGCTGTACCAGGAACAGACCACACCTAGTTTTAAGAGCTCCATGCAGAAGTTCCAAGAAGGATTTAAAGCATCACAGACTTGTTGTCTTGAAATTCACTCTGCACCATGACTCAGACTGGGCAGCACAGACAGAACATTGCAGTCCTGTCATCCACTCAGCTGGGTCAGCCAGAGGCCACGGGTTGTCCTGGAAAAAGTTTCAAGGCATCATTTTGGCTACTGATTCTGAGGATTTCCAGAAATGCTAATGAGACCCAGCACAAATCCAAGCACGCACAAGTCTTGTTCTCATAGGGGAATCCAGAGCACAAACCAAGCAGGAAACACCAGCACCCTGCTAAGCCCTGTGGCTGAGGGAAGCCCTGGAGCCACACCAGCTCCATAGTTCCTGTTTTTTTAAATTTAAATGTTGCAGAGTGCAACAGGCTAATCAATCATACCCCTGTGAGTCCTTAGCAAAGCTCAACACTTCACTGTGGGCCTCCTTGCACTAATCCTTCTTTGGCTGTGCCAGGGAGATGCTGCTCTGAACAGCTCAGCCTTGTCACTCACTGAATGATTGCTCCAGTAAACAGAAGCCTGGCCAATGCAGGCAATTCCAGCACAGCCCCTTGGACCAGGAAACCCTTAAACTCAGGCAGTGTTTACACCTGTAAACACTCTAGCCTGTGCTTGCCATAATGGCTTCCTTGGGCACTGTTTATATATAAATGGCTGGATTCTACTTAAGGGCAGCTTTAGGAGTTGTCAAGTAAAACTCAAATGTCTCATAAATGTATCATCTGAGGGTGAACACCTCAAGGGGAGACCTAGCAAGGGCTCATTAAGTGCTTTAGAAAAGGCTGCAAGGTCTTTTTTTTCAGTTAGTTACCAGTGACTGCAGTTACTGGAGTGCAGTCACAGCATTTAGCCCAAGGTACCTTGTGCTGTGAGCCAGGGAGGGAGCAGGGCTTGGGGGCACTCACAGGCTGGCCCTGGGAGGAGTGCACAGGGTGGTTACCTGGAGATGTCCTGCTCTGGCTGGGGTCACTCTGCTGTCCTTTCTGGAAAAGCAGAAATACAAAGATGTACTCCAGTGAGTACAGCAACACCTCTAAGATCAGTTGAGTTCTTACACTTAAATCTCCTCCACTTTGGCCACAGTAAGGGAGCTGCAAAGCTTAGCAGATATTTCATTCTGTTACAGACACAACATCCCAATAGGCCTGCATGCCAACCTCTCCGAGGGCTCCCCTGTATGTGAGGTGCTCAAGACAAACTCTTCTCTGCTCAACCAAGATGGATTCTTCCATGGAAAAATGGGATTCAGAACAGCCCTATCAAAAGGTCTCCTGAACATGTCAGAGGTAGGAGAAAGCCACACACTGCTGTACAGCTTGCCTCCCTGATACAAATCAGCCTGCATTTATCCCAGCACAGAACAGCTGAGGACCCTTCCTAGATCCCAGCTGTGAGTAGGCTTAGAGATGAATTCTGTCTGTGCAGCTTGAGCTGGCTTTTAGGTCCTGGTCCTCATTCTGCCAAAGGCTCTGCAGCCTTTGAGAACATGTTCTTCCCTGATTCAGTGCCTGTATACACTGTTAACTATTTGTCTGAGGAGGCAGAAGGGGCATTAGAACAGGTATTTACAAAGAACCCAGAGATCAGTAAAGGGAAAATGACAGAAAAGTCCTAAGTAGGCACCAGGCTTTTTATCAGCTTGTGAGAGGTTTTGGTTCTCTAGGGAGATGCCTGGTTTTGCCCCATGAGCAAGGATGAACCTGTTCAGGTGATCAAAACTGCATTCATTTTAAACAGAAGTGAGTGTTCAAATATTCTACGTATTTAGAACATCCCAGTATCAGCACAATCCCCACAAGCAGTACCACAAAGAGCCCCATGCCCAGGGGAGGCTCTGGGCAGCCCAGCAGTGCTGCACATCCCTGTACAACCACAGCACCTGGTGCTTCCCAGAGCCAGGGCCTGACTCCTGCCCCATCACTCCCCAGCTCTCAGCCTCTGCCAGGGCTTGCTCTGACCCTTTTCTGTTGCACAGGTAAAGCAGGAGCTAAAGGCCCAGGTGGAGCTGTTCCAGGAGCTGACAGGTCACCTACCTCCTCACATGGATGGGCACCAGCACGTCCATGTTCTCCCAGGTAAGAAGAAAATCTTCTTCCCAGCACCAAAAGGGTGAGAGGGTGGGCTCAGAGGGGGCTCCCCCTGCCACAGCTCCCTGGATGGGCAGTAACCCCACCATGAGACACCTGCTGGCAGCTGCACTTCGAATGTTCCCTCCAGACCCCACAGTCCTGCCCAAACCCAAACTCTCTGCTTGGAGCCCTGGGCCTTCCCATAGCAGCATCAGGGCATTAATGGCACAAATGGCCCAGGTTACATCTTTCCCTTCAAGGAGCAATAATTCTCCTCAGCATCCTTATTCCATGTTGTCACCCACACTGAAGGAGGCAGACCAAAGCCAGCAGTGGACTGGCCAGCTTAAACTGGAATGTTGGAGCTTGCAATAGCTGGTGGCTCTTTCAGATTCTACAAGAACTCCACCCTGCCTGTTGTGTTCCCACCCCAGTCCCTGCCTGCAGTCCTCAGCTTTAGAGATGATCAAAGATCTTTTGTCCTTGTTCTGCAAATAACATCATTGTGGTACACAGATGGAAAATGGAGTGAGAAAAGAATCCAGGTTTCCCCACTCCAGTACTAACTGCCTCTGGATAACATTGTTTTGGCTGTACTTGATGAAGAACTTGCAGTCACCTCTGGTGCACTCTAAGACCAGAGTCACTCAGAAGGGGGGCTGGACTAAAGGCTCAGTGCTGAAAGGAAGAATGACAAGGCACCTGCAGCAGAAGTTCAGGGAGAAATGTTTCCAGTATAGAAGGTGACTCCCATAGAGATGGATTTCAGCAAGAAAACCAAATGGAATTTTATTTTCTTAAACACAGAAAAGAAGGAAGCCTCTCTGCTAACAGCTTGCAGGAGACATGAGAAGCTGATTATCCAACTCCTGACTGCAGTCTCTGGTTTTACTTACAGAGGTCAGGCACGTATTTGCAGAGGTGTTAGAGGAATATGGGATTCGGTACACACGTGTCCCAATAGAGCCAGGCCTCCATAACTGTGACTGGATTCCACCATCCCTGATGGACTTTTACCTGGGAGTAGAAAAAGATTCTTTTAACACAGTGGATGTGTTTACAAAGCATGGAATAAGGTAAGACAGGTATTACTCATCATTTTTTGTAGTAAAACATTAAGATTTTATCAGTTCCTGATAGTATCTTTCAAAACTGGAACACCACCTTTCTCTTTCCTCTTAGAGAGATGTTCAGGAGGAGCACAAAAGTGCTGGGGCACAAGGGCTTAGGAAGTTTTGTTTGAACAGGGATGAGTCACTTTCCACTTGAAAGGGAATGTCCCTTTCAGGGTATGCTTCTCAGCCTTTCTAGTGAAACTGCATCAGCCTGGCATCTGGAATGTCAGGAGAAATGCTGCATCAACACTGGAATTTTAAAAGTATTATCTAGGGAAAGCTTTCAAGAACTAAATTTTCATCTTCCTGTCGTTGTAGAGAAAGGGTTTTAAGTAGCAGGAAAGAGATTAACTCAAAGCAAGTATTTGTTAAGGGAAAGTAAGAAGCTCTGAGAGTTGGCAGTACCACAGCTGGTGATCCCTGCTCTAAGCAAACAGCCTTGTCTGTGTCCTGTACCTCAGGGGCCAAACCCAGAAAGCTCAGCCCTTCCCCCAGTAAAATCCTTCTCTTAAAAGCTTACACAGTGTTTTATGGAGTAAAGACCTTTCTCCAGACCCTTTCAGTCACCTCTCTTTTGGAGCAGATGTCCTTACTTCCTCAGTCCACTGGAAACATTATTTTCTGGGATTTT
>VZRF01015423.1:463033-483918 GCA_013396875.1 Vireo altiloquus | reverse complement strand
GTTTTTTTTTTTTTTTTTTTTTTTTTTTTTTTTTTGGTATCAGTTGTTCTGAACACCAGGCTGGCATTTCTCCCTTCCCAAGAGCTGAGCGAGGCTCTTCTGTGATCATTCAGGTAAAGCCAGCCTTGATTTCTTCCAAAAACATTCTCATTCTGCCCTCACATGCACTGGCTCAGCTCTCCTGGAATCAGCCAGGCACTTGCAGCCAGACTGGAACAAAGAATTGTGTGAAGTTACTAAGAAACAGCTTGTATACGTGGTGTCACCTAGGAGTAACATTTTGTGCAGTTATTATGTCTCTGATACATTCTGGCAGAAGGCTTCTTTACCTTTATTTCAGTCACTTTTGTTTCTACTGAGCTGAGGGCTATTATTCAGGCTTAAGTTGTTTTGATGGTGTGGCATTTCTCAGTTTAGCACTGCTCTTCCCTTTTGGGAAAATGAAATGCACCTTTAAGCTCACAGATGCCAAACACGCCATGTGCTGTGACACTGTGCATGTCAACACTGTCCCAGCAGCAGTGCTGGGGCTGTGCTGGGCCTTGCTGTCCCTGCAGAACTGCTGCTTGAAACAGGATCCTGGTTTCAATCAGGAAAAGTTCCGGTTTTACTTTTGCTTACAGTTAAAAGTTTTAAAAACCTCCTCCCCCTTTTCTCTTAAATTTTAGGTAAATTTTGATTCCTAATCCACTGGACATAACACAATTCTCTTCCTACCTCTTTAGCATTAACACCAGTATTTTCCCCTCTGGCTCCAGGTGGCCAGACATTTACATAGGCCTGAGCACCATGGGCAGGAACATGTCTGTCAGCAGCATCCGGAGTGCCATCGACAGTGCCATCCTGGAGCTCACGGCCAAGGCTCCGCAGAGCAGGACAGTGACAATTGAACTGATGGTGCACCCGGGGTACCCCAGTGTCCCACCCGTCGGCGGCTGTGGGGAAGGACCAGACGATTTCTCACAGTCCTGGGAACGCCTCCATGAACTCCAAACATTAATTAAGCCGGAGCTGCAGAGCCATTACAAAAGCAGGAACATTCAGCTGTGTTCATTCAAAGATCTTTAAATAAATGAGCAGACATCCATCCATCCATCCATCCATCCATCCATCCATCCATCCATCCATCCATCCATCCATCCATCCCCTGAAGACAGGCAGTTGCTAATGTCCGGATCACTGTTACCAGTGTCCCAGGCCCTGGTACAGCTCACAGGAGCTATGAACAGCCTGCTGTGAGCAGCTCCAGCTAGTGCCCCAGAGCCCCAGCTGCCAGTTTTAAGGCCACAACATCAGCTCTAAATGTGCCAAACTCCTTCTGTGACACCACCTCCACACTGCCCCAGTGGCAGCACACAGTCCCAGGGCTCAGCTCCTGCCAGCAAAGGAGCAGCACGGAGACACTTGGCTGTGAGATGCTGCAGCACAGCACCCTGAGGGGTCTGATCATTTCTCCTTTCAGACTTAATGGCAACACAAGAAACATGCCGGGGAGTGAGTGCTGCTTTGGAGCAGCCACTCGGTGTAGGCCACCCATGGGGACCTGGACACCTTCAGCATTTGGTTTTCTGAAAGCAACCAATCCCAACTCCCCCCGAACTCACACCTGCTCACCGATGGTGAGGGGTGCAGGAACATGTCACCCTCAGAGCCTTCCTCTGGCTGGAGCAGTCGGGTCACACGTGGCCCAGTGGGGTCTGCAGCCACCTCCCAGGAGCCCCTCAGCCAGCAGGAATTGTGTCTCTGCCTGGTTACGTTGCCTCTTGGCATTAAGCCCCCGTAGGAAAGTAACATCAGATGCAGCCCTGGTGGAGAGGCTTTTTTGGATGACTTTGCAGGAGCAGCAACTGTTGACCCATCTGCTATTTCAGTAACTGCTGTGTGTGAGAGCAGCAGCAACTGGCCCTGCACCACCCACTGCCCCTCAGGACAACCACGAGCTGTGCCAGCCATAAGCACGGCTGCAAGTGGAGAAGGTCCCTGTATTTGTCTCTTTTATTCCTGTCACCAGAGCATTTGAACTCCAACAAGCCCTAGTAATGCTGATTGATTCTTAACTGCCCTGTCATTCCTGTAGGACTTTCACAGGTGGAAAAATTATTTTAGATTGTTTATACTCATTCTCTGCACAAGAGTGATCTATGTAATGTAATCGGTTTTGTTAACCACGTTTTTTAATATTAAAAATGTCAGTATAATCATCATTCTTTTAAATGAAAAATAAACTCAGGCCTTTTCTATTGCAAAGCTTTAGGAGGCTTTTGGGTTTAGTTACCTCTGGTGAGTGAACCGAACCCATTCACCTGTCTGCTCCCACACTGCCGGAAGGGCTGCCCTTGCAATCATTAATGGGAACTGTCTGGCCTTTCCTACAACACGTCTGAGAAAGTTTTTGCCCTGCACAAATAGGAAAAACATCAAGGACGCTGTAGAAAATTTCTCCCGATTATTTTCTAGATTACTAGAAAATGACTTAGACATCTGAGCCGGGGCCGGGTACAGAGCAGGGCAGGTGCTACCCCTGCGGATGCCTCGGTCCCGGAGCCGCTCCCGGCGCTGCTGCCGGGGGGAACCAAGCGGGACAGACCCGCGCCCGGAGCGCTCGCACCCGCCAGCGCCACCCCGTGCCCGCCGGGCCCCTCTGCAGCCGGGGCCGGGCCGCAGAGCTCCAGCGCTTATGGAATTGTCACTACATTCTTATGGATACTTTTAAACCTTACTGTAAACATTTAAACTGCTCCAAGTTCTAAGCGCTGAATTGGCTCTGATCGCGCCCATCAGGACGTTACACATCTGCGGAATTTTGGATGCATTTCCTGGCAGCTGAGCATGGAAGAGCCAAGGCACTGTACTGCAGACAAAAAATGGATTTTGGAAATTCTGTATTTTTAAATGAAGAGCATTAAACCCCAATTTTCCGTTTAATTAGAGAAATGAATAAAGAACTACTAAAAGACTACTCAACAGGGAACCTTTCAATTGCATAAAATACAGGGAGATAAGGAAATTTCTCAGTGGTTCTGTGAAAGCTTTAAAGACAACCCAAGTTCAAATTAAAACACTACTACAATAATCCCAGTTAACTCCCAGACCTCTGTGAAAATAAAACCATGCCACAAAGCCTTTGAGAGCAATTTTTATTAGGGTAGCAGAATGGACTTGCAGAAAGCCTATACCAGTACTCCTGGGTGTAGTTTCACCAGTGCGCTGCTTTTATTGTGGATGTTCAACCGCACGTTTAGAATTCAGCATGGCTTAGGGAACCAGAGAGAACAAGAGCTTAATTTCCTGAGTTATCATAGGACTTCGCACTTGGATTTCTTCTCCTCAGCCTTCAGCCACACAGGTGCTGGATCCCTTTGTTCAGAGGCTGCCCCAGACACGCGCCAGCACTTCATTTACACGTCTCACAGTTTAGCAATTGGACTATGAAGAACACACCAAGAGAACTGATAGCGAGATCTGTCTTCGTGTGACCTCAGCAGGCGGAATGGGAGCTCGGCCGGAGTTCCTGCAGTCACACAGCCCTTCCGTCCCTTCCCAGGCATCCGAGCACAGCGAGGCAGACAGACGCAGTCTTTGACCTGAGAGGCTTTACAACCACAGAGTAACTATTGAGTAGCAACGAGGGCAGCAAACTAGTGCTACAGTTTTGTTTCAAATAAAATTTAGAGAATGGTAAGTTTCCATGCCAAGAGACATGATCAAAGGTACAGTGACTCAGGTGATGCAGAAGTTACACACTTCGGTTTGACAGATAATTTGGCATTATTTTATTATGAATACGAGTGAGCGTGAACGAAACAAAATCAGTACCAACTTTCTGCAAATGAAGACACAGAGATGTGAAAATTTGGTAATAGTGCTCTCACAAGCCTGAAAACACTTAGGAAATGCAAGTTTCCGTAAATAAGGTGAATGTGGTTTAACTTTATTTACCTGCCAAAGAATCTGTCTAAGAACACTTAAACATAAAATTTCTTAGCTCCCTAACTTATAAAAAAATTTACTTTCAACAGAGGTGAGGTACTGGGCTGTCATTGTTTACACTAAATCTGAAGTGAAAGCCAGAGGAGAGGGATGAATGAGGAAATAGCAAATACACAAGACATTAAAACCAAGAGACACCTACTGCTTGACACACTAGCTCTGAAAGGTTGCAGAGGCTGTATTAAAACTGAATTTAGGAGTACAGGCAACCACCCAGGTGTCAGGGGTTTTTTAACTCAGCTTCCTGCACATCAAAATGATATGTGCTCCCAGATACTGATGGATTTCTGGAAATAATCCATTCACTCAGCAGCAGACCCCAGCTGGAGAAGGGGAGACAGCAGGTTGACTGTGTGGCAGTTTGACTGTGGAGCTACAATCACACTCTGGGCTGGGGAGGAAAGGCAGCAGAAGCAGCAGAGACACAGCAAAGGCTGCTCAGCTCTGAACGGGAAGGGCTCCCTTCCTTCAGCATGCGCAGGGGTGCCCCAGGGCAGCTGGAGAATGGCTCTGCCCCATGAAGCTCGACTGACTCTGAGCACTCACTAAATCCCTGCCCGTGTGCTGAACACAGCAGCAGCAGCAGCCAAGCACAATCTCTGTCACACCTTAGTGCTCAGGCCTGGCCTCGCAGCAGCGCCGGGGCCATCCCAGAAACACTGATGCTCCTGATGCATTCTGAGGGAAAACGTTCAGAGAGGACAGCAGTGCTGCCCGATTTCATTCTTGAATTCAAAATTAGCATTTCTAAAATAAAGATTTTAAACTCAAAAGACAGTTTGTCACTTTGGTACCTCTTGGTCCCCAATTTCTGGAACTCTCCTAGACTGCTTGCAATGTTGCTCTGTGCATGTTTCCCACTGCTCTGCATAGGTATTAAAGATAGAAGTGAAGGAAGTTTGCAATCGCATTCCACTACTTGTTTGCTACAGATTTTTTTCCCAAAGTTTTCCAAAAGCAGAACATAAGCCATATTCTAATTCAATGACGCACACAAAAACTTGGGTTTCCCCGTTTAATAGACATTGGCCAGATTTACATCAGACCCAGACATTATTTCTGATTGGTTTTGTGGGGTTGGGTTTTGTTTATTATGTTACAAACTGAAGTTCAGGGGAACTTGCAACAAGTCCCACAAAGCACAGTGCAACATTTAGAAAGAAAAGTAAACGAAACTGCCAAACACTCAATCATTTTCTGCCAGAACTGGGATATTTTTCCTAAGACATCACTTTGAGGAGGGAGTTAAAATTCAATGAATGAACTCAAGATAGTGGGAACTGCAAGGAAAAATAAGAAATGACAGCCACAACCTTTTCAATTTAAGGGCAGAATATAAGTCTAAGATATTTTTGATAAATTCTGACAAGAAAAAGAAAACAGCATACTTTAAAGTATATTGAAGCAGTGATTTTTAAACAAAGAAAGCAGAACTAGAACATCTTAAATTTTAATCCTTTCTTTACAGGTTACCTAGCCCACTTTTGATTAAGAAAACTGTAGAAAGTTAGTAACAGCCACAAGTTCACACCGAAAGGTGGCACTTGTCAATTTTCCATAGAGTCCTGCTTTACGGGGTGTCTCAAATGCACTGCTCCGATCTTCTATCATAAGTTGCTGACAGCACTTGTGTCAGATTTTAGTCCACTGGTCGCTTTTCACCATATTTCTTTGTAAACTCTTCAGCGTTCTTACAGAATTTTTTACGGTCCTTAGAGTATTCTTCAGCTAGGTCAGCCCGGAGAGGGTGCTCGGGCTGTGGATCATTCACCAGTGCTATGAGGGACTGGATTACTGTCAAAAGAAGTACAAATACTGTCAGAGACTAAGAAGGTTAATTTTTCAAAATCAAAATTTAAGCAAAATTCCCCTGTAAGGAAGAAGCTTTAACTGCATTTAAATACATCCCCATAAATTTCAGGCCTTTTGAAGCACAGAGTGTGAGTAAGCTGCAGTGATATGCCAAGATTTAGTTCAATGACCATGAATGAACACCAGAAAATCGTATTTGTAAACAAAATCAACATGAACAGAGACCAAAGTGCACTACAAATGATTTCCCATGTAATTGGCATCGATGTAAAATCCTCTCCTATGGTTGAGAAAGAATCAAAGTTCTCAGACAAGTTCACTGAAGGGATTGGGTAAAGATGGAATTTGCACCATGAAGCATTTCCCAACACCTGTCACAGTGATGCAGCTGTGACTGAGCCTCTTCTGGAAACCCTTTTTTCCAGCTTTATTTCCCTATGGATCTTATTTCTCCTATGAACAGCAGGCAAATCTTCCCTTTACTCTCAACTGCCCAAGGCAGCCACCAGTAGAGATGCACTGGGCAAACAAAGGGGTGAGAGTGGCAAGGAGCTCACAGCAATGTCACCAATGTCCCTCTCACTTTCTGAAGAAAAGTCATCCTTCAGGAAATGGATCTGCACCTGACATTTCCCCAGGGAGCCTCACACCCCACACTGCCATTTACTGCTACATTTTCCTCACACATAGCCACTGGAAGCTCACAAGGATCGGGGGTGCCATGCCCAGCCACCCACAGGTGTCAGTGTTCCTGGGCAGCAATCAAAGTTCGTACAAAGCTGATCACTCCAGCAGAACACAGGAGTGGTTTTGTTTGAGGCATCGATCTCAGTCTTTTCCACCCATGAGCAAACCTCAAAACAAATACTCAAAGTCACACTCAAATCTGATGGCTGTCTCTAAACTGCTAAACATGAACATTTATTACCACAATCCAAGTTTAAACTGCAACAAACTATCTAAGGAGTGTAGAATTGATACTGGCTTCCTTCACAGCAACTCACCAGTCCTGGCCTTCCAACAACTGCCATCACATTGCTGACTGCTTATGAAACCAGCAGAAACACTGAGTGGCAATCCCTTCTCACTGAGCAAAGCAAAAACACTACAGAGAAAATGCATCTCAATAACCTTAATAACTGTAACAAGTCAGAAAAATAGGGCCTGGCAGAACAGGAGCTGCCTCAATCCACAGCATTTGGAAACTATCCTGCAATAACAGTTGTTTTTAATATTAAGCATAAATTAATAAAAAGTACAGCAGCAAGATGCACATTTAGTATGTGAAAGGTAAGTTAATGATTTATGATGAACCTAATCTCTTCATTTTTTTGACACCTGCATGAACAAAACCAATCACTTTGATGCTGTACTAATAATGTCATGTTACTTCATTGAGAAAAGCTGAGAGTGATTTTTCAGTGCAGAAGAAATCTGAAGAAAAAGGAATAGACATTTAAGCAGGGTTGTAGTAACACTGTCACAGGTTCATACAACTATGTAGTAACAATAGATGTTGACACTAAAACAACTTCTTGAAGAAAGAGTTAAGGCAAACAAAAGACCACAAAAGAGCAGACTATGAGAGATTTGCAATATTCTAGGATTGGTTACCCAGGATTGGTTCAAATTTCTGGTTTTAGCACAGCTTTTATTCACTCTCTCAGATAAAAAGGGAATTGCTGCTTCTCAGGGAGACACTGACTATTTTCTGCATGCAAACAATTGCTTCAGCAGTTCCAGCTAATGACAGCTTGTTTTTCAAGCTGGGTAGAGACACATAATTCCTTTAAGTTAACTAGAAAAGGCTGATGGGGCAAGACAGCTGCTCAGGTGTTACAGAAACCTTCCACACATTCTTTCCATCTCCTCTCTCCCAAGGATCTTTGTCCTGTATAATCAGGGATAAATCTACAACAAATCTAAGATCTTGGCTGTCCTATTTCAGAGGTTCTTTTTGCTGCCACCTCCATTTTCACTAACATTTGGCTGCTTCATCTCTTTTAAAACAACTACAGGAATTCTCCTGTTTTGTCTTTGGGCAAGATCACACAACTGGAAGTACTTTCATTAGCATGCAGGAATACACAGAAGAAAAGTATCTTAAGTACAGGATTGTTTCCCACCAGGAACACAGATCATGTGAAAACAACCTTAAAGAAGAGCCTGAAGAGAGAAATATTTTCTCCCTGTGTCACTGAAGTTCTAGTACTGCCCTCAACTGCTACTCATTGGAATTAATACTCTTAAAAAATAAGCATTTTTTCAAGGATGTTTGCTTTCTATATGTATAAAAATAAAAGCTTAACTAATCATTACCTGCCAGACAACACAAAATTCTCACCGCAACAACTAACAGGAAAAAAACCTATTTATATTACACTCAAGTCTGCCACAGAACCTGATGAAACTTTTCTCCTCACTATGTTTAAATTCTTATCAAAGACACTCTACACAGCAAGCCTGACAGCAATGATCTTTAAGAACTACAAGTTAATCTGTGTTATTATTTCAGATTTTGTCTATGACTCCCTTGATATCTCAAGCCATATGTTCAAATCACTGAACCACATGGCAGATTTTAATATATACAAAGCCTAGAGGTTTTAGACCCTTTCTTTCAAACATGCAGGAATTGACTGAACACCTCTGGATTCTAAAATCACTGTTTAAAATGAAACACAGAATAAGCCCCACACAAACTATCAGCAAAATTTTAAAGTATGCTGAGGACACTTCCTTAATAAACTCCTCAGTCATGAAGAGTTTTGTGGTTTCCTGAAGCTGGAAATGCCACTTCAGTGCCAGAACCTCCCATTCCAGTAACAAGACGAGATTCCACAAAAGCCATACTCTGTGCTCACCACATGTGATTCACCTTACAATGAATATACCCTCAGAGCACTGAGAAGCTGACAAGTGAAACATTATTAGCTTTATATTCAAACACTCTACAAAGTTCCTCAATACCCAGTTCTTTCTCCACATGGAGTCCTACCTTGGTCAGTTTTGGTTGCTGGCTTCCAGTTTTCAGCACTAATTACTGGCAGACAAACCTGCCCCTTTTCATCGATGTTAGGGTGATAGATCTTTGTTTTAAATGTAATCTTAGGAGGTTTGAATGGATATTCTGCTGGGAAGTTGATTTCAATTCTGAAGGCTCCTTTATCATATGGAGGATTGTCCTGCAACAAGAAGGCAGAATGTCAAGAATGTGGCACATGCTGACGGATACAAGCAAAAAACAGATTTGGATTTCTTTGATATCTTGAATGACCTCTTCGAAAGACACTTTCTACCAACACTACTGCCAGGTTTATGTGCTAGGAAACATCAAAACCCCTGTGAGAGGCAATGCAACCTGCACATTTGTGTCCACCCTGGAAAAAGCAGGCTGCCATTATCATACAGTTGGCTGACATTTCTACTGGTAAGAAAGCATCCAACTCCATTTACTTCCAACTCAAGGCCCTCCCTAGTAAGTAGTTTTATTCCCAGCTTCACGTTTCAAAAAACATAGTAAACCCTTTCCAAGACACAAACAGCAAGCCTGACAAGGGAAATGGGTTTCTGAACAGTTATTTTGTGTCTCACAACATGGTGGCACAAACAGCAAGGCAATTTGATTTGTCAGATCTCCCTAAATGTTTCGAGAATGTTTTTGTGCTGACTACACAAAAATCTGCTGAGCATTCATTGGTACTAAAGATAGATATTCACTGTGTTTGCTGATGAGAACATTCTGAATTTGTATGCAGTTTTAGCACCCACTCTTATCAGATCAGTTTTGAAGGAGCACGATGAGAGAACTGTGAAGTGAGCAAAGCAGTTCTCCATGCTGAAACAGAAAAAAACAATGCCCAGAATTTCACTCAGAAAAACCTGTTATACTATTGATACTGATGCTTCAGATCCTGCACGAAAGAGGCAGAACAAAAATAAACCACTGCTACATTTAAAGCCTATGAAAATACTGTTCTGCACTGAAAACATTAACTATGGAATGATGCCTTTCCAAACACTCTGGGAACACAAATCAAAGGATGAGAGTTTCCAGTTGGTGTAAAGTATAATCATGCACATTCTTCATTAGCAACCAGGCCATTCCCTGCAATCAATTCCACCCCAGAATTTACCAATACTTGGTGGTGAGGAGCATTTTATTAAAATATTTGTCAACAGAAAACATTTAATTTTAGGCTCATCCATGTGGAGAATCTGGCAGTGTGTTTCTAAGAAATATAGCACAGTTTCTGCCAGGGGGAGAGGCAACTACAGAGGCTTTAAAATAACTTTTTACTCAAGTAATCCTAAAAGCTTTGGAAGCTGAACTTGTGGTGGTGGTGGTGACAACTTAGTCACTGCCCTCTTCCCCTACAGCTCAATTGTTCTTGCCTCCATCACATGCTGTAATTTGTCAGGATGTTCAGTAAACTGACACAGGAAGTGACATGCCTTAAAAACATCCATTTTCTTCACTGTACCTCACCAATACACTGAGCCAAAGATGTAAGTTGAGTATGCAAGCAATTAATTTTCAACTATTTGTTGTATTTGTTTTGACACTGACAAAGAGAAACAGAATTTTAAATTCTGAAACAGAACTTGCATTCACCTGGAGTACTTTTGTTGTGCAAAAGTTTGTCCACAGACAGCAGTTTTGATTAAGCAAAATGAAATTCATGGTACACCAATGGTACCTCTTACGAGAACAAGGAGCCTGGGCTATATAATCTTGTTTTGATGTTGAAATCAAACAAATAGGGTACTTTGGCCAGCCACAGGACACAAACTACTTCATTCTACAAGAAGTTGACCAGGTATCTTCAATTTGCTTCTCAATTGAGTGAGCACCCTTAAAAGCCAACATTCGTTCTGAAGAACAAAATATGTTACAAACAAGAGCTTTTAAAGCTTTACAGTTCATCTTTACATTATCTTTCACAGTAATTCTGTACGAACACTACTAAAAATAATAATCTTTCACACTGTCATTAAGCAGCTGACCAAGAGATGACTACTTATGGCATTTAATAATCAGTAACTGGTTAGTCCTGCTGAAGTGTGTGTCTTTAATCCCTAAGCAAGAACAGTTGCTAAAATGGAAACAGCATGTGAAGTAAAAATACAGAGAAAAAACCTAAGCTTTCAATGAGCTCATGTATTGCATTTTTAAGCCATCAGCTCTGGTATCAAAATAGCAAAAGAGACAGTACCACTAAAACATCTATAGCATATCCTCAGAATAAAAACTTATACTACTCTTTGAACATAAACAACACATTTTAAATTACTAGAGAAGTGTAATTTCATAACAAAATTCTCCCTTAACTATACCAGCATTGAATTTGAGGCTATTTGCCCTGTAACAGGACATATTACAAATCAAAAGGCAGGTCTGGAGCACAGTTCACTGCACCAACATTTAAACACTTGTGATGCTGCAAAGCTTTGCAAAACAAACACCACGCTCATCCTCTGTTGAGCAGAACTGTTAAAAATATCTTCTGTACACCACACATTCCTAATCTTAGCAGGAATAAACAAGTATTTTTTTGTTTTGCCTTATTAATCATATTTACCAACCTTATACTGCTTCAAAGTATTATCAAAGCACTAAACTGTTACACATGAACCACAAAGTGGCTGATTAAAGCAAGTTGTTCCTCAGCTCTGTCAAATCTCAGCGTCAGATCCCTGCTTGCTTTGTTTGCAGGAGTAGTGTCAGCCACTCTAAGGAATTACTTGCAGGCACATAAGTAAACAGCAAACTTAATGTATTCCACAGCATTTAAAGTGCAAAGGCTCAGCCATTACCTCAGCCTGTGCCATGTGAACTCCAGAGCAGCCTGTGACTAACGAGGCACAGGCACTGCTAGAGATGCCTCAAATCTTACTCATATAATAAAAAGGCAGACTTACAGTGGTTGTGGAGGCTTTTTGGTAGCAGCCACAGAAAACCACAACTGCCTGCCCCCATGGCCCATCCCCTATTGCTGCAGACTAAAAATAGCTCTTAGAACCAAGCCAGCCATGTGGGAAATACAAGAGGTGAAAATCCAAGTGACTTTCAATCAAGAAACCAACACACTGTGTTTCCTGCTTTCCCCTTAACAAACCCTTCTCTATTTGACTAATAAAATGGTTATCTACTTTGATTAAACATTCTATTAGAAGACTGCAGTGCTTTAAAAAAATTAAGTGAAATAGGTTTATTTTGGCACTAACTAATGCCTAAATAAAGATACTACTTTCTTTTAAAGAGCTCACTTCTGAAAATCCAAACCTTTTCCTTGCATCGAATTTTTCCCAATACTCAATTTTATCCTAGTAATAAATGTAGTAAATCAAGAAAACACATATTAAGGAGTAAAAGTATTTAATATTTCCTTTCTTTTTCCTATGATCATGTAGATTTTGTACTTTAGGTTTAAAGTAAAATCAAACTTCATTTGCTTCCCCCTTCCAACACCTCTCCCAGCAGCCCAGTGGCACCACTGAGCTCCAGCCACGTGTCAGCCCAGGCCTACAAAAACGAATTATTTCATGGTCAGTCAGCAGCAGCACTACTGAGCTGTGGATTTATGAGATACAAATGATCCTCATTTTATTTTAAAGCTCATAAGGAGTAGTCTATACTCACAGGAACAATAAGCCCTTGCCAGGTCAATAAATTAGCTTCATCAACCTGGATATTACGGAAGTTTTTCATTCCACATTTGCGGATTTCTTCAAGCTCCTGAAAAGCAAAGCAAAGTGTTAAGTGTAAGTTAGTAACTGTATTAAGCAAGATGCTCACATTTATTTTTCAAAATGCTTAAAGGTCAGTGTGGGTTTCTTTATTAGTGGTGGCAACCCACACAAACAAGAGATAAAATGTTGCACCTGGAAAAAGTAAAATTCCCTGAGACAAGATTTTAAACCTCTTATTTTCTGATACATAAGGAAAACACAAAAATGTCTTGTTATTAACATTATTATACACAATGAAGCAGAAGTATTAAAAAACACATTTAAAAATGTTTTTCTATCTCAACTATAAATCAGTGCCTTTAGGTCTGTGCCAATAGGTCACAGAATATTGATAATACTGCAAGGTTCAGAAATAAAATGCATCTTAGGACTTGTCTGAAGGAGAACAGTGATTTGGAAGAACTGTTTCATAATAGTTTTAAACAGGGATAAAACCACTGAGCAGGCCAATTATTTCAACTGAAAATTAAAAAATTCCTGCATGAACAGCTTAAATTGATCCAAACCCAGAAAAATATCAGCCTAAGCCAAACGAGCCTTGTTTAGAGCAGTAACTTGAAAAGATTGAGCTTTCTCTCTGCTTAGTACCTCAAAGCTCAGAGTACACATTAAAATTCCTCTCTTTAAAGCTGTGTCAGTCCTGTGCAAGGTTATCTTTCTGCACCAGTCAAACTATTTTTAATCAGTTAGTGAACCAGGTATCACCAAAAGAAGTATTCCAGCATTTTTATATTTAAAATGACGTTTAAGCTCTACTGTAGGGACTGTTTTCTGTAGTACTTTGTAAGACCTAAAAAGAAACACCTTAAGATTCTTATTTCCCCCACAACGATTGCAGTCCTTTGCTGTTGAACTCTGCCATTTTATCTTTAAAGAGAATTTAACCAAATATGAATTCAAAAGTCATCCACAGCAAAACATAAAAGTTTCCCAGTGCTTTCAAAGCTGCAGCACATGCCTGGTGGCTGCATAGGTTAGGAAAAATGTTGCTTATACAGCAGCACTGGTGTGCTCTGACAGTGCTCAGCTTTGCACTGGGCACAGGCATCTTGCAAAACTAGGCTGGATATGATTATGATAAACCCACCAATTACAAGCAAAGCCACTACACACTGAAAAACCAAAAAAGATCAGTTTTCCTGCTACAAGTGCTGTACTGTCCACGGTTTGTTTTCTAAAATAGCTCTATGTTCATCTTGGATCAAACCTTTCTGCATTTGACTGGCAGATTTAATACTTGCAGTAACCTCTTCCATAAATTCAGCATCATGACAAAATTCAAACCCAAAGGGAAAATGAGAATTCCAAATGCACATGAAACAAAAATCACGAGAGCCACATATCAGAAAATGAACATTTATATTCCTACCCACTGTGCCTACTAAAGAGCATACTCTGAACATGGAAGTTTAACCTTGGAGGCTTGGATACTGAATTGATGCCTAACACTATCTTCATGACACTAACACTGACTATTTAGTCTAGACCCATGGATTAATCCCCAAATTCCACTGCTGCTCGATTTATGCAATGTCACAGACAGTTTGGGTGTTTTTTTAAAGAGCTAAGAGGATTATCCTATTTCCTTATAGCAGGAAAACATAAACCCCCCAAAATAATCCCATGAAGCATATTTATAGGGATAGAGAGCA
Organism: Vireo altiloquus; assembly: GCA_013396875.1. Taxonomy (NCBI): domain Eukaryota; kingdom Metazoa; phylum Chordata; class Aves; order Passeriformes; family Vireonidae; genus Vireo; species Vireo altiloquus. The sequence goes on along the minus strand of VZRF01015423.1, from coordinate 469,711 downwards.
AAACAAAATATTCAAAAGAAAATAACCTTTATAATTGCAGCTCTAAGAGGTGCTTTACCATCACTCAAAGTGCAAATCCCTGCAGTGCTTTACTCTGAATGCTCCTGCACAAAGCAGCAGCTCAGGGAGACCCAGGCAGAGCCCAGGCTGACTCTACCCTGACAGGGTCAGGAGAGTAACTTGCTCTGAACTGAGTTTTGCTGCTCACTCCCATCACATACAGAACTGTGAAGTCCTGGCAAACCACTACTCCACAGCATGTAAAAGGAATAAATTCCATTCCACACTAGAAGTAACACATCAAACACTGGGAACAGAATAAGCTAATTAAGCAGTAGGTATTTAAGCATGAATAAACGTGCATCATCCCAAGTGCTTTCACTCTAAAACAAGGCAAGGAAAATGGGTTTAGAGTATTTTCTAGTAACTACATTAAAAACATTATGCACATGACAGAAATCTCCCCCATTATGCTTCCATGCAGGAGCTTTAGTCCCAGGTTCAGACAATAGCATTATACTGCTGCTGGCCCAGAGAACAATTGTCCAGATGCAAAAAAAAGGAAGGACTATGACTCTATTATTCAGGTATGTTATTAAGCTAATAAAACAAATTAGAAAAGTGTGGCTTCACATTTCTGCAAAATTAAACACCTACATTTTATAGTTAGATTCAGGTTAAAAAACTGGATGCTGAATTAAGAAATGCAAGAATCCCATACAGAGATTATAAAATTGTAAAACTTTGTATGTAATCAATAAAAAGTTTAAAATAAAAATGCAAATTGTTTGCCACTTTTCCTCAAGTCCACCACATGAGAGGAGAGGGAATTAAACAGTACAGAGGCACTAAAGAACTAGACAAAAATTATTCAGGCCATCTTCCTCTTTAAACTGACACGTGAGGCCTTTGCAGGAAACCACTTCCAAAATCAAACCCGTGGTAAATTACTGGAGTGTGTCGGGCCTGTACTCTGCCCTTCTCCTGCGGGAGGAGCTGACAGCTGAGCGAGGGACAGCCAGGGATAAACGCGGCAGTTCGTGCCTCACACGCAGCCGGGACTGCAGAGGTCAGGGACAATCAAGCCACCTCAGCCCGGCACGCACCTGAACTATGGGCTTAGACAGATTGCAATTTATAGTAGAATTTACTTCTCTCATTCTAGGAGTGTTTCAGACTTCGTATGTCACTCCAAATGAATCAATTCCGTGGTGGAGCTCTTTATAAAGGAGCTTTTTCCCCACTACTGTCCCCACAACTGCAATGTAACACTACACAAGCCGTGCTTTCAGGAGTGCTAAGAGCTTCACCATTCACAATTGAAGGGTGTGAGGGGAGGTTGTTTTGGTTTTTTCTTCTGCCAACTGCCAAAACCCATAATAAAGATCTAACTGCCTCAGGGCTAGGGAGGCAGACACAACTGCAGTATAAAAGTACTGTTAAAAAAGTGAATGAGCTACTAAATACTTTCAAGCAGCACAGATTAAAAGCTAACAATACCTTTAACATGGGCTTGAGCAACTCCAAAGGGACAAAAACTACTTTATGAGGTAAAAGGATACAGTCCAGATATTTATTTCAAAGTAATACTTACGAGTCCAGGCAGACAGTAAATAGATTAATTCCTTTTCTTGTCCTCCACCCCTTAATTTTGTCAAGTAACATAATTAAAGGAGCGCAGGAGGAGCGTAACTAAAGGTTAGATGACTGTAGTAAGAATTTCAATCAGTCTTTATTCCCCACTCTTTTATCAACCTTGCATGTGACCTTGCTGCATTGGTTTCCCCAGCTGAAAACTGAAATGTCTTAGTTCATGGGGCTCTCTTGAGAGATGATGTTTGTAATTTGTAAATGTTCAGACAAAGTGTTATACACAGCATATGAAATGGAGAAAACATTGTTTCAGAGGTGGTATCTGATCTTCAAGTATAGAATGCTGAAAGTAGTCATAAAAGTACAAACTACTTATCATATATAATCTTTAAAGGTTTAAAATTGTCATTTTCGATATTGTGTAATCATTTGTGCTGTTCAAATAAAAAAGTAAATGTTGGAAAGTAGAAAGAAAAGCAGCTTCATCTTAAAATGTAGCTAAGTCTTTTAAGAACCCTGCAACTTGTTTTGTCTGTGCATCATTCAAGTGTTGGGATTTCTCTAAAAACCCAAGCCAGACAGGAAAATGCAGTAAAGGCAAATATTTGTAAGAGTGCAATCCCAGCATATGGGAATAAGTGTAAGAGCTCATACTGACTTTAGTAAGTTCTGCATCAAGCCCAGAATGCTATTAAATTCACAAATAAAAACAAAAGTCTCCTGAAATAACCCTAAACAACAATTATTACAACTTATATTTATCTGCTTATGAATACATTCTCTAAAATATGCCTGTTAGTCAAACAGCTCCAAGACACTGATTGGGAACTAGCCAGTTTCACTTTCTAGATTTACAGTACAGGAAAGTGTTAATAAAACACCTTAAAATTGGATTCTACCATACAAAAAAAAAAAAAAAATCCATCACACATCCAACCAAAAACACAAATAGAATTCAGTTCTTCTAAGAATCAGCAGTAAGTTTCCTCTGCAATGTTACAGCCCTTTATACCCACATGTCTTACTGACAGAGCAATTATACTTTTTGGCAAAGTATTTTCATTTGATTAAAAATCCTTTTGTCAATTCTCAGTTTCAAAAAGGGAAAATGCATCAATATTCTCAATTCTGCCTAAGGACAATCATGTGTTGCTCAAAACCATATTTCCCTTGTTACTAAGAACTGAAGTTTGGATCAATTTAGAATTATTTTTCAAGTATCAGAGTCGTTCAAAACCCCTTTATTTGGGAGCACTACAGTGTTTACAGGACCGCAGCATCCTGGAGATTGCAGGCCACCTACCTGGGTGTGGTCCCATGTTTTGTTTTATCATGGAGTTCAACAGTTGCATAAATGTTTGACTATGCAACTATGGAAGTGGAGTAAAAACAATAAAATAATTGTCTATGTATCTCACTTCGTATGTGAAGTGTTATTTACTCTTTAAATCCATTTTCAATTTCTAACACTAGAGATACTTTTGAACATCTGAAAACCAAGAAACCAAAGCATGGATCTTACAGACACCTGAGCTCCATCCCAGGCAGTCACCATGGCAGGGCACAGCTCCACACGTGGGGCAGCACAGCCTCCTCCAACAGCATGCAGGCACCCTGTGGGAGGTGCAGCTCCCTGCAAGTACTGCGAGTGTCCAGCACCAGCACAGCCTTCCCTCTGCAACTCCCTACAGCATTTAGCTATGGATCCAGCATGGAGAATGGCTTCTCTTACATTAGTAGGTGGCAACTGTGCAAAGCCTTTCCTTGATGTCTCTGGCATGATTCTGGGAGATCTGTATTTCCCATCATACATGTCTGGAGACAACTTCCTTTCTATGAGAAGGGGCCATGAAGCCCAGTACCTCCCTTCAAAGAGAAGCCTTAGATCCTCTCCTAAATATAGTCACTCCATATTTGCCTGTTTTAACCCTGAGAGATTGTCCACAACACCACATCCTTGACAAAGCTTGTGGGCTTTATTCCCACTGCTCACATTTCACGAGGAGTCAGGATTCAATAAATGGGGCTCTTTGAAGAGGTGTAATGGTGGCTGACAGATGAAACCTCCACCTCAGATCTGGAATATGAGTCATTAGCCATGTTTATGTCACATTTTTGCTAAGCTAGGTGTGCTCCTGGACAGGCACACCTCCACAGAGCTGCTGTGAATCAGTGGAGAAGACTTCAGTTAGATGGCACTAGGTTGATGGGATAAAGCTCGGCACAAAGAGGCCATAAAAAAGGTCTTTGGCCTAGGGAACATGATTTGCTCAAACACACCCTCAGATAACAAGCCAGTCTTGTTCTCTTTATAACTTGAATTCGTGTTTAAAATTGAACGGTACAAGTACAATGGCAAAATTTGTAATGCTTGTTTCACACAGGGGTTTGCAAACTCAAGATACAAATGGTTTCCCCGGTTGGAAAAGGGCATCCATTCCCACCTGCACAGTGGAAATGACTCCCAGTTTCCTACAGGCAGACTGAGCTATTATGGATGTAATACATCCAGTCTCTTTGAGCCATGGTGATTAATATGAATAACTATGATGCATGACTTGAGTCCAGAAAAAATGCAGTACTTCAAAATGTTGGCAAGGCCTTAAGGAAACAGGAATTGCTTAATTTTATATAACTATAAAAGGTTTAAGGTTTAGTCTCATTTGTCAAAGACAAGGTTGATTATCTAGCTCAAAGAAAAGATAGTTAATGCTTATCCTAAATTATTTTAAAGGTAATTGAGTGATACAGTGAAAAACCCTATCTCCTTTAGTTATAACCACTAATCATCCCAAGACCCTGACAAAAACACACCAAAGACTCTTCCCAGCTGCAAAACTTCAACAGTGAAAGACTTTAAATCAAAGAGGACCTGTGAATTTTGGGACCTTAACAGTGATATTAGGTTGATACACATGTGAGTTTGGACCTTCACATCATGCTGCAGCAATCCTGATGACATCATCCCTACAAGAGCTCTACTTTGTTCCTACGGAGACGAACGGCAAAAGCAGAGCCATTTGGGCTGCCTTAACTCCCCGGAGCAGGAAGGGAGCTGCTTATTTAACAGCCTCTGCAAGTTGTGTGACAGAGCATCCCACAGCTCTTGAACTGCACAAAAACCACACACAACATAAGCAACCCACAGATAATTAAGCAATAAAAAGTGAAAATATAAGAGGTAAGTTATCAATGTCTCCTTCATTCCCACACCACTCCCTCCGAGAAAGTGCCACACCAATTTTCCAGAAAATAAGGTCACATTATCAAAACTCCTTTTTATTGTATTTTAGCAGAAGACTGAAGTACTAGCTAATGTTTTAGAAGTACAGTGGAAATGAGGAAGGGGGCTGAAAAGCAAGAGGCGCTGGAAATACTAAGAACAATTTTTCTTGCCTTTCAGATTTTTATTTTCTATTTTAAATTAAAAAAAAAAATTGAAGATATATATTATTCCTACCAGAGTAGTAGCGATGTGCTTTTGAACAATTAATGTATTTTCCCAGAAGAGGCAGAAAAGCTGCCTTATAAAAATAGTAAACAACCATTTAATTTTATATCTGAAACTAAGGGAAACCTTATTTGAGTATAAAGCAACAGATATGGTGATTATGATACTGAAGCCCTGACAAAATATAACAGCTATCAAAAATGAAGTAAAAAATTAATTCCATCTCACCAGGATCCTTAAGGACAATTAAAGGTTTATGCCTACTGATTTTTAATAGATATATAAGATACTGCACACAATGTATCAATTATTTAATTTTTAAATGCTCCATAGAAGATTTAAAGCAACAAAACGAGCCTTATAGAAGCACTGCTGAGCTACTGGTTTCTTCCAAAATATCTAAGTTATAAGGGTTATCTATATATCTGCACCATTAAGGAAATGCAACTTCAGGATGTGCCACCAACATGTCCTGGTGAAATTTCAGCCCTACTGGGGGTCCACGTCCTTGAAGCCAGCTGTAAAACTGGTATTAAAGGATTAAGTTTAACAGAATCATCCAAGTATCTGTCAAATCCCAGGGCAGCATTACTCTGCAGCCCACAGGGACAGGTTTTTTAATAAGGCTGAAACATTGCTCAACACTTACAGGGTCCTTCCCCTCCATTTCCCAGGACTGGCCTATAAAGTTCATTGATTTCCTCACAGGCACTTCGCATGCAAATCCTATTGGGTTCTGCCATAGCATTTTACAGATAAATAAATTTTATTTCACTATGTACACGTGTCCTAGGCAAACCTCATTGCTTACAGTTTGCGATGTTAATTGGCAATTATATACAGCACATAAAATAAATTTGTGTGCTTTGGGGGCAATAGTTACCATTTTCTTTCTAAGAAGTACCTTCCTTCTGAAGGAAAATAACGAGAAACACAAACCCGAGTGGTATTTAACCATAAACTATACGTTATATATGGCTATATATATCGTTAAAGCCCAGCTGGGGCCGAGTTTCCATTTCCAAGTATCATCCAAGGTTCAGAACAAATAAAACTGAAGACAAAAACATTACCACGTTCGCAGCGAATGAAGAAACTTCTGAACCCAGGTCCATGTTTCTGTGTGATAAACCCCTTACTCATACAAGGAAGAGGTTACTCTCCGAAAAAACGAAAACGAAATTATTTCATCCCTGGGCGTCTGGGGACGGTTCCTCACCGGGGCGAACGAGAGGGAGCGGCGAACCCCCCCCCGCAGGGAGGGAGGAGAGGGCGCTTCCCCTACGAGCCCTCCCCCGGCAGGGCTGCTGAGCCCTACCGCCGCCCCAGGGATGCCCCGGCCCCGGGCGGCGGCGTTTCCTTCCCCCCGTCCCTTCCTCTTTGCTTAGTCACCCTGGAGCCCCCCGAGCGAGGGGGTCGGGGCGACCCGCGGCGCCCGCCCAGCGCCCTCGCCCAGTCCCGGGCGGCAGCCGGGCCTGCGGGGCGCTGCCGGAGGGGGCCGGGGCGGAGGGAAAGCCGCGGGAGCCGCGCCCGCCCGCCCGGCGGCCCTGCCCGGCGCTGTTACCTTCATCAGCCTCCTGCTGGCCGCCATCTTGGCTCTGCTGCTGCGCCCCACAATGCCTCGCGGCGCCGGC
>VZRF01015423.1:416970-462718 GCA_013396875.1 Vireo altiloquus | reverse complement strand
GCTCGGCTCGATTCGGCCCGACTCGGCTCCCGGCTCCCCTGAGGGCTCGTTGGTGCCTTTTCTCCGAGTGCCTTTTCAATCACCGATCACTGATTTAAAAGTATTGCTGTGCCGTTTTCTGTGCATCCCCCATATTCGGTACCATCTTCCTCGGCGGGGAGGAGACAACCACCTGTAGTTACAGGCTTTCTCAAACAAGCCCATATCCTCTTCAGAGCCCTTCATAACCTCTATTTCTTAGTTTCTTCAAATACTCTGGAAGGAGAGGGGAGGGCGTTTTCGGAAGAGGCATCTGACCACAGAACCGTCCTCAGCTCCGCTGGTCTCTGATGAAATCACCCTTGGCCTTACCTCACCTTGGCCAGCCCAGTCCAGCCTCACCCCCTGCTTCCAGCGTCCTGCCGCGATCTCCGAGAGAAAAGTGCTGTGGAAGAGGACAAAATCCACTGTCAGTACCAGTTAAGACTGTCATTTGCCACGTGCTTTTTAGCCCTTTAGTGGAGGTCTTACTGTGGCTGCTTCCCAGCTCTGATCCTCCCCAGTTCATAGCCTCACCACAGGATCCAGCGGTACTGCAGGGCTCCTCAGGTATCCAAGACACAGGGCTGGCAGATATGGCATGGGGCATAAGTTACTACCTCACATCTAAAATGCCACCAGACATCTGTGCTCAGGTACCTGACTTGCTCCCTAAAACATTCTCCATTGACCCAGTGTACTCAGAAATTACTCCAGGATTGCTGCATGTGTGGCCTCAATTCCCCTTTCCCCCACCCTTGTGTCAGTTCATGTCCTCACTTGATCTAATACTTGTTCTACAGAACAAGTCACCAAAAAAAGTTCTGAGCCCTAAAATAAACTTTACAGACTCAGACAACCTGAAAAAGGAAATGCTGTAGTTATTATAATAGGCTTTCAAAAACTTGTAAAAATGCAACAGTAGTTTTTAATTATGAGGCACAGGATTATACTCTTAAAATTAGTCCTTGAATAAGCTATTTGCTAATCAATATTTGCATTAACATAGTACTTATTGCTACAAAACTCAATCAACATTTTTTGATGAAATAAGGAATCACCTTAATTCATCATCTTAATCCTCATCTACCTCATATACATATTATGAAATAGTTTGTAAATAGGTATTAAATATATTTGATGATCATGATAATTTTATTCTATCAGATATGTAAAGATTTTTGCATTCATTTTACTCCAGGAAAATGGAGTCAGAGGAAACTGAAAGAGGCAGACCCTCCTGGGGAAGTAGTGGAAAGATGCAAAGCGAGCCTGTGCTGACTGGGTGGAGAAGTTACACACACACCAGGCACACATAGGTTGTGTGAAACCAGAAGCTGCAGAGACTCTCTGAAACTCTTGATGTGCTCCTGAAGGGGGATGCTGGTGATAAAGATTTAAAACTGCTGACATCTGATAAAAGACCTAGTTCAGATTCTATGACTGCGAAACGTAGAAATACCTAAATCTGATACCATGGTAACTTGGAAGAAGAGTTCTTACAACTGATTATCCAGATGTCTAGAAATATGAAAAACAAACTGCTTCAGATACTATATTGATTTCTTTATTTGCCAAAACTCCATTTATATCTTCAGCTCATCTTTATTTGACTACATAATTTTTCAAGACTACCATGTCTTTGCATATTCTCTACAGATTTTTTCCCCCCAAAATACAATTATTTGGGCCCTCAACTGTACTGCATTGAGACACAGAGACACCAAACACCAGACAGTACTAGAAGCACCACAGGGAATGCTGAAATTACTATCTGTAGTTTTAATCCATGAATTTATAGCTTGTAAGAGAGTGTCAGAAGTAGCTGGGATAATTATAAGATAATCTGCATTTCCTTTAACAAGACAAAAATACCACCCACGTTGTAACTAACAACAGCCGAGCCAGCTCTTAAGAAATTGGTGTTGAGTGTAGCTGTCCTCACAAATTGACACTTAATGTTGAAATGGTTTATTACAGCAGAATGTTTGAGAAGTTTACACAGAACTGGGCACATTTCACACACCTGCTGCCAGTACCCTGGATCCTTCAAGTGCCTGGGTCAGGCTGGATCCCAAACAGATCTGATGGTGCTGGATCCAGAGCAGATCTGATGGTGCCAACATTCACTCCTCTTGTGGATGGTCAAGGACTGTGCAGCTGCACTCCCAGTGCTGGATCTCACCTGGATGCCAGTTACTAAGTCAGGACACGCTGTTCTACAATCCTGGAGAAGCAGCAGGAATTTCTTTAGAGACAGAATTTCATCAATTATACCTTGTATTCTTCTGTCAGCAGCAAAACCCAGGCAATTCGTTACATTGCTTGGAAGATGGTTCTGCATTTTTAAACTTGCCTTTTGGTGTGGTTTCTAGGTCGTATCCATTATTTTACTTGACAGTTAAGAATGTCCAGAATTTTAGTGTTTATCCTGTAATATCTTCAAAAGACTGGACACTATACTTAATTCTGCCCTCTGCCAAAGATAACTTTCTATCCCATTTCCACTGTTTTAAGCAACATAACTGTTCCACTTCTAAAAAAGAAATTGTGCAAACAGACTTTGTGAACAAGTGAGCCACAAGAGCCCAACCCTCGAAAACTTTAGAAAAGATTCTGGCTACTTTAGTGTTACGGAATGGCCATCTGAAAGAAAACAAAAAAACCTCATGAAAACTGAAGGGAAGATGAAAGAATAAGAATAATTTGGTTGCTGTATGAAACCTTGGTACCCCCACAATGTGCTTACAAGAGGTACAGGTCACTACACCACAAGAACAATGCAACAGAACCAGGGAAGGTAAAGAGAAGGGTAGATATGGTGATCAAGAGAGTGCAGCAGTGACAGACTAGGAGAGACTAAAGTGCCTGGAGGCTCTTCCACCTGCAGGGGAGGAGGCTGAGATAATATGATCAAGGCTTATGAAATCATAAAGGCAGTGTTTAAGGTGAATATGAAGCTGTTATTTGTCAGACTGGAACAAAGGTACACACACAGAGATGGTCAGGCATTACAAACAGCCCAAAGACAGGGCCTTTTTTCACAGCAGGTAATTAATGTTTGGAACTCCCTACCACAGGCTGTAATAAAGGCAACTGTCAGCAGGTTCAAAAGTCAAACTGCGTAACAGGTCTATACATGGATTAAAAAAGAGAATAGGCATGGAATAATCATCTAACATCTCCAATTGATGGAGATCATAATAATGATCATAATTATGGATGCTAGGAAGTGTGAGGTGACACCCTGTTGGCTTGCATGGTGGTCTCTAAATAAAGCATCCTCTACTGCCATGGACAGGGAGAGAGGGGTGGGATAGGTGTTCTGGTCCAGCTGGACACTCCAGAAATTCAGGATTCCTTGGATATGATGGTTTCCAGAATATAGACAAAATTCAGATTTCAAATGGGTTCCAATACCTTGAAAATATATCAAAGGGACCTGTAATCCACAAGGACAAAATTAATCTCTAGGAGCAAGGTAAAAGGTAGAAAGATAAGATAAAAAAATAATTAATGCTTTAAATAATTATATGCCTCTCCATTGGAATTGTTAAATTTAAATGGTTTAAAAAAGAAAAGGACACAGTTTATTGTTCTGTTGACAATCCTCTAGCCTTTATTCCTGGCCAACAATTTAAAGTTTTTATGTCTCTTAAAGTTTTTCTTGTCTCTTCAATCTCTTAGATTTCTAATGAAAAGCATTTTAAAGCAATTAATTATGTATGATGATTGTCATCTGACATTTGTTCTGTCTGGTAAGTATCCATTATAGAATTATAAACTCATTGTCTTCCTCCTGCATTTTGTGTGTCATGAACATTATTAAGGTGATTCTGTCCTATACAGCTGCCTTTCCCCTTGAATGCAACATTTCTTAACTTTATAAAAAACTAAATGCATTAAGTCCCCTTTGGTGCTGGAAACTGGACTAGAGATGGAGAAGTGAATGTATAAAGTATTACAGCAATAATACCATGAACTTTATGCTGCTTTCTATTCATGCTTCGTTAGCTTCTATCAGCCTGAACTAGAGACAGGCCCCATGGTGCTATGAATATCACAGTGAAAAAGACCATTTCTCTCTGAAAAAAGCTCTGAGCAGCTGTGACAGTCAGGGACAATCACTCCCAGAGTGCCCTAAAGGGCCTGGAGGGACTATGGAGAGTTCTTCAAAATAAGAACTGCCTTGGACCGAGGGGAGCTCTCTGGAAGTGTGGCAGGAGGTTAAGCAGCACAAGCACAAGGACACTAAACTGCTTCTGCTGCCCAGCAACTGGAGGAAAGATCCAAGTAATGACACCAGACCACTTTCAAGGCAATTAGGTCTTGGCTTCTTTCAGATGAGGCCACTGAGACACAGGAATCAGTAACAGACAAGTGTTCCTCAATTCTAGAGTCTCCAAGACAATAGGCTGCAAAATTTAGAGTATTCTTAGCTTAACATGGCTATGACCCTTTTGATGGACCTAAGGAACACCCTGAAGTAGAGCTTCTTCTACGGGAGAAGTAGCTTACAGTGTTTGAGACTTGGGTGAGGATGGTTGATTTGAGGGAGAGCTGACAGATGGCACATCCCTCTAATGTGATACAAGTTTCAAAGGATGACATGGTGACAACCTAGCCTTCATAGCCAAGCGAGCTCTTGTGGAATGCAGATCATGAAGTAAGATTTTGCAGCAGAAGGATGAGCAATGGAGGAAAAAGGGATGGTCTTGACAAAGGAATCTGTGTCTGTGTTGGCTGATAGACCAGGAGATACAGAGATTCCCTTTAATCACCTGTCAGTACCTTATCCAAGAAATCTCACCCTAGTCAAACAATTTACAAGAAGTAGAGTTGTTGGCTGGGAGCCTCCACATGTGCTGGCTGCGTAGACATTAAACATGGTTTCTATAGCCAGAGAGTCAGCTCAGAGACTCAAGCAGTGATTGAAGACTTGGATTTTAAAAAGTCAGACCTACCAAATTCTACTTCAAAGTGTAATATAAAAAGGAAATTCATGCTAGACGCAACACGCCATCCTAGTAGGGAGAGACTTCCAAATAACTCCAAAATGTTTAACACTTAGGAGCATCATCCTGTTTCAATGGACGTCACTTGGATGCCAAGAAGCAATTATTTACATACATTATTTATATTATTTACGTGTACCCTAAGGAAAGGTATATGCTGTGAGGCAGGGGTCTACTGGTCTGTGTTCCAAAGCTTGCAACCCAACCCTCAGCAAAGAGCAAAAGTGGAAGTGTGACCTCAAGATGAGAAATGACACATAACCAAGAGCAGAACTTGGCACCAGTGGGATCTGTTACTCCATCCACACATCATCAGTGAACATTTTGTATGTCAGCTGATAACAAGGACAGTTAATGCCAGAAGATCTTCCAAAGGACTGGTGTAAAGGGTGGCTCACAGCTAAATTATATGTGGAGTATTTAAAAATATTCAAATATTTAAATTAAATAACATTATTTAATATGATTATTTGTTTAGACCAGTGGAAGGTTTACTGGTTTTTAAAGCATTGTTGGTTTTTGTACCTATCTCATTGTTTGTTTTGAGATACAAATGTGTTTGCAATGTCTTGCAAACATGGATGTTGGAGATGGTTTTCTTGTGATATAGGCTTACTTAAAGCAATATATTTCTTGTATTTTTTCAGCATTTACTTTTAAACCTACTATTTAGTGAAGGATAAACTTGGAAAACCTTACTAGAGTTGTCTTGCCCTTGCACTGTGTTTAGTTTCACAGTTAACTCATGAATGAATCTCTTGGATGAGAAGGGGATTTTGCAGATGTGAAGCGACAAGGTCTAGTGGGGGTTCTACCAATTCGTGTGGAGAAGCCAATCTGTCCCTCCCAGATGTGGGGACACATGTGGGCCAGTGACATCGTGCACTGGTCTGGCTTCTGGCCTGCCTGTACGAGTACCTAAAGACCTATCAGTAGTTTGGAAGGTGCTTTTAAAATCTTTTCAATTTGTGAGCCTTAGGTGGTTTTACAGCGAGGTACAGAATACAGGAAACTTCACCTTACCACTGGCATAAAACTGCTCTTTGTTACCCACTGAGGATGTCTCAGAGATAGTCCGTAAGCCCTTGTTTATCAAATAAAAAGGGGAAAAAGGAACAGTTGCTCCCCGAGCACACGCAGGGAGCAGTTTCCAAGGCTGACTCGGGGCTGTGGGGACACCATTAGGTGGCAGCAGAGCCCGGGGAACGAGCCCCCCGCGTCCCCAGAGTCCTGCCGTGCCCCAAATGTCCCTTCTCTCCTCCACGGCCCCAGAGTCGCCTTCAGGAGATTTTAAAAAGAAACTTTTAAAGCAAAACACTTGCTCTTCATCAGTGCAATACATTGCAGTTCTTCTTACTCTAAAAACTCTGGAGAATTTCTAGTCCTTAAAATACTTTGATACTTACCCCTGCTGCTACCACTATGTTCAGCCTGTTGAGAACCCAGGTCTGCAAAATGACCAGGCTGAGTGGCTCTGCCAGACCCACACCTGACAATCCACAGGGTGGTCAAAGGTAATCCCAGCAACTGGAGCCCACACACTCGTGCTTGCCCCACTGCAAGAAATGCACTTTTACAGCAAAGCTGCTACAGGCCGAATGCACTATGGGTGCCCTTCTCTTCTCTACTCTTAGCTCAGTTTGATGGAGCAGACCCTATGGAGTAACATAATATTAACCCAAGGCTAGTTTTATAATTCTAGTGTTTCAAACCCCCTAATATTGTTCTAACCAAGAAAAAGCAGGAGTGTCATCCACTGAAGGGGATATACTTTGCTATGAGTTTTACCCCTGACCTTTCCTGCACAGCACATTTAATTCCTGTGACCTGGGCACAATTGTTAAGCTGCCACATCCATGCAGAAGGAGGACTTAGAGCTGGCATTAACAACTTGCTGCTTATTCATAGAGTCAGGACAGTGACAAGAAGACAGATTCCCAAAGTAGGATCCAGTCCTTCAAGCTGGCAAATTTAGAGCCTGCTGGTTAGCAAAGGGATTAATTTGTATTAGTTATTTGTCTTCTTCATGGTGTTTGGTGGATATGCCTTTACTCCTTATTGCCTGGCAGTAGAGATGGGATAGACATGGTTTGGCAGGGAAAGTTTAGATTGGATCTTCTTACAATAAATCACTAAAGAAAATAAATCCTTATGTCACGTATTTCCCCCACAGGACCAAAAGCACATCCCCAGTCAAAATGGCATCCTCTGTTCTGTAATGGGTTCAATTCTGACTACGTGCAAGGGGACAAATGCCACCAGCCCCAGTCTCCATGGGTGCCTGTCCAGTCACAGGGAGCCCATCCTTTCATGTGTTAAAATAAGAGGGTAACACATATGACAATCAAAACCACAAGTGGACTTCTGTCCACATGATGAAGAAAGTAGTGGAGTGAGTCAGAGGAATTGTTCTGCCACCTTGGATGGGGCTCCCAGTCCATGATTTTTCACACTTGCTTTATTTAAAGGATCTTTTCAGTAACAGGTGCAATAGCAATGTTTCTCAGGTGTTGACTGTTCCTTCTGCATTCCCCAATGCCCCTTCAGAAAAACAGAGCAGTAGCAGAAGTATTGCCGGAGCAGGAGATGACTGTCAGCTTCTGCTGCCTCTTCTCATAACTCCCAGAGATTCAATTATTGAAAGTTTAAGAATATTTATATTTTAAGTCACCTTAATATCGAGTTCTTTGTCACTAAACATTGTTATCATTTTCCTTCAAATCATACTAGTGACTTCAGAAAACTCCAGCACAACAGCATCTATAACTGATCTGTGAAACCCCAGGATCAAGAAGCTGTTCTTTTTTTATTAATGGTATTTATCTCAAAATAAGAGGACATGAAGAAAGTTCTTAATGCTTCAAATAACCAAATCACAAAGTAGGAAACCATCTAAGTTTTAAATCAAACTCATCAAACATGATCTCTGAAAGGGCTCCCAGGTGACAAGAAACATGGTAAAGACAAAAGTAATTTTTCAGCAGCATTTACATTGTATTCTATATTGCAAAGTAGCTCTCCAAACTCTAACAGAATTCTCCATTACTTACCTTACCCTACTAAAGAAAGACAAAGAGCCCAGGGACAACAGAGCTTCCATGGCTTATGGCTTTTAGAAATTACCTGCTAAGTGTGTAATTTTAAAGTGATTGTCTTCCATTAGGGCTACAATAAACAGCATGGTGGAAAATTCTATCTGATTAGCTTTTATAATGAGCTGCAGGAGGTTGTGGAGGCCAGAGCAGTAGAATCTTAAACATTTCATCACTGATTACAAACCTGCCTCTGAATTAATCAGATAATGAAGTGCATAGATTTAATGAACCTTATGCTGATCAACAAATTATCAGTGAACCTTGCAGATTTTTGGCAGGTTAAACACCTTTTTTATACAATTTCCTAAAGTAGAAAGGTTATAAAAAGCATGCGCTCTATATATAGTTTTTAATGCAGGAACCAGTAGATATAAACTTTATAAATTACACAATTATTTAATTTACTCACAGTGTGTTTAAGTTTCTGTTGGGGCTCCAGGGGAGCTGTTATCATCACAGATGCAGTTTAACTGAGACAGCAACAATTAAAGATGAACTAAATCTTGAGAATTTTTAACTACAATCTCACTCGAACAAGTTGAGCTCTGACTCTGGAAATGAGAGAACAGGTTTTAGACATTGCAAATTTTGGTACTGGATGCAAGTCCAGGTTCCTAAACCCAAACCATCCCTTTTGGTAGAACTACTCCCCATGCGAGCACCAAACTGCTTCAGCCCTGACCTCCTGGTGTCCACCCTGCATTGCTCCCCCTCCAGCCATTCCTTTTCCCTCCATGTTTCATTCCAGTTGCTAGAGTTCAGTTACACACTTCCATTTTGCAGAACAACTGGCCAGTTCCCCAAGCCATTGTCCCTGGCTGGGCAGGAGAACAAAACAAAAATGCCATTGGGACACAACTCCACATTTGCCCTATGCTGTGCCTGGCCAGCCTGGGGCCTGCTCCCTGTGAGACAAGGCACAGCCAGAAATGGGCTCACCTGCTCTTTCTCCTGAGTTTTGGAATGTTCTGCTCTTGGGATCTCTTTTCATTTTCTGCTTAGTCACCAACTTAATACTTACTGAAAGATCAAAGTTATTACTGTTAAAATCTAATATACTGCTCTTGGCTACTGACAGATCCAGGGTATGGACTAGATAGACCTTTGCTCTGATCCAGGATGGCATGTCTTATGTTCCTATTATCACTGAAAATTTACTTTCCCCAAAGGGATGTGCTTGTAGAAGTCCATCTGTCAAGTGATTCATGAGAAGTGGACATAAAAGAGAACTCAATATGACTAACTGAATACATTAAAAAAATTAAACAAGCATCCCTGGCAAATGAATACTTGAAAGATCTTAAATAAAAACACTAAGAACTTGAATTTGTCACCTCTCTAGTCTCTGTTTTGCATTTAAAATGCTTGCACCTTTGATGAAACATTTTTTAATGTTATGTATTGCCCTTTTCTTATAAAAACATATGTGGCTTTTCCTTTCTATCTCAGTTGTTTTGGATTAAAGAAGAAGAGTCAATTACAGCAATATCAAAGAAAGAGACAGAAGCAATCGCATGGATCAAATTATTATCTCATTGAAATCCAGGGGCCTGTTATTTGCAAGTTCAGTCAGACCAGGATTCATCCTCAGTGCCTGGAACAGTGGCAAATTGGTTTTAATCTTTGCACATTTCTCATCTGTGCCCAATATGATTTATTCTGCAATGCTAGGTTCTTGGTATTTGTCTGGATGGCATTTAATAAAGATTGAATAAAAGTGCCAAACTTTTTTTGTAAATTTTGTAAGAAATTTCATTTTTATTTCAATTACCAAATTCAAATATTCAGAGCCACTGTGAAACTAGAGTGGTTTGACAGACTTTTTGAAAATATTTTCACAATGTTTGCTGCTGAGGAGTGGGAATAAGCTGGATTTTATGGCAATAACCATTTTACACATTATTCCCAAGAGCAGTGTGTGTCTTTCAAGTGGTGCCATGTGTGTGTTGTAAACAAGGTATCATTGTGATTCTCACAGGGTATAATCAGAATAGATCAGCCAATAGATATGTGAGAGGTGGAATGGCACAACACTGACACTCTCATAAAATAATCAGAAAAATCTCATTTTTCTGCCAACTGCAGATAAAGCATTCCTTACCGTGGGTTTGAGGGTGACACGTGTCTCTAAAATGTCTTTTTCTAATCACAATTTTGAACATCAATTGTCTCATTGCTTTGGTGTTTTCATGAAAGGCTTAATTCATAGTGTTAGAAACCAAGACGGTACCAGTTTCTGGAGATAAGGATATATATTTGGAAATAGGAGATTGTGTTTATCCTCAGCAAATATCCACACACTCAGAAATGAAGCCCCACTATTTAACATAGTACCCTTTGCTATAAATTAGACCACTATCTCTTATCCTGTGTTAGTGTATCTAAGGAGTGATGATTTTAAAATATAAATATAAAATAGAAACACCATTTACATTTTTGGAGTCTTGCAGCTTCCCTCACTACTTTTCTAAATTTAATGAAGACAGTTCTTTCAGCCTTTCCTCGCAGGTCATCTTTTCTCAATCTCTGAGTGCTTTAGCTCTCCCTCTCTTTCTCTGCCTCCCCACTTTTGCTCTTTTCAGACTGCAGAGTCCAGACGAGATCCAGCAATCTGGCTCGAGTCTCACAAGTGCTAAATTGAGCAGAGCAGCCACCCCCTATTTCCATATGTGCCTTTTGCAGACACATTCAGTCTGGGATCGATGACAACTCTTCATGCCATGCAGCTACAAACCAAGAGGAAAAATCATTCTTGATTTTCAGCTAATTAAATGGCTGAGAGTTATCAAATCTCCATGTGTGCCAGTGCTGACTAGGCTCGGTGCCATTCCAGCTGTGCACTATGGTAAGAAGGCAGTCCAGAGAGGTCTGCTTGCTAAAGCATCCTGATGGGTCAAAGAAAGTTCTTGGCAGGCAACACAAGCTCTTGGGTCAGATGTTATGCAGTCCTGTCTTATATCTTACCTTTTATGTATAAAATTCTTGTGAAGTTCTTCAATAACAAAATTTCTGTTGCTCTTCTACATGGTCTTCCAATGTCTGAAAATCTACAGGCTGAAAATCTAGGTGCTTTTGTTTATAGATGCTAGAGTTCACATATTTGCTATTGAAAGTTATTGCCCATCCATTTAATAAATCTAACATTTCCACATGGCTCCCAAATTCCCACACCTCAAGGTCCTTCAGGGCACACAATTAAAATTAGATGGGAAGTCTGAAAATGGTGTAGAGAGATACTGCATTTATCTGTAAATCTTTAAACAATGGAAGATATGCAGAAAACGAATGGGTCAATGTATATTTGTTATATGAAGTTGAGAATTCAGGCAAGTAAATGAAGTTGTTTTTCTTTATAATTTTCTCTTATTTTCCTATGTCTTCAGAGAAAGTGTTTTGGGGCATTCAGTGGACATTCACACGCAAAAACTATTGCCATGCAAATGGATTAGAATGTGGATGAGGCTTTAAATAGAATAGAATAGATGATAGAATAAAGAGGTAGAAGAGAAGACAAATAGAGCAGTTTATAATAATAATACATGCATGGAGAGGGCTAAATTCACTGCTGCCATCGGTTGCTCTAACTCTCTTGATTTAAATTAATTTCTGTCCATTTACTCCAACCTGACCAGATGTGCTGGCCAAGTACATTTGAAAGCTTCCAGAGTATCTGGTCACACAATTGAGGACTCTCTAGATTAACTGCCTGTGCAGATTTGAGTGACCCAATCACCACACATTCACCAATCACTCAGGCCTGCTGGTACCCTGGACCTGTGGCTGCTTTCTGAGTTGTCCAGAGCTGTGAAGGCTGCAAGTCAAATTTACTTTAGCTGAGCAAAGCACCTCGGATGCCAGTTTTTGAATGTATAGCTCTATAAATCTCAGTATGGCCTTTTGAACTGTATATTACTATAGAACTGTGGGAAATCCCTTTTGGGAGAGAAGTGGCACAGCTGATATTTATCACTACAAAGTCTATTGCAACACACTGTCTCTTTCCTTTGAAATAAAAGCTTTTGAATTACAGATGATCAACTATATTCACACCCCAAGCGAAACCTGAATATTTCTGGCATTTTGCCAGTATCGGCTTGGGTGTGAAATATTTGACATTTTGCATTAATTTTTTACTGTAATAAAAGCACTTTCTCAGCTCAAATCTCCTTTGCCATTCAGGAAGTGCCACTGGGCTTGCAGGTACTCCAGACTCCTACTCAGTAAATCCATGTCTCATGACTGAAGGGAGCTGTTGTCCTGGGCATTGAGCTACCTGACCGCATACAGATGCCACCACGGTACAGTCATTGACCCCACTTACAATTTGACAGGTTAACAATAAGCAATACTTTGGGATATATTTTGATAAAGGTAATTGCATTAATCTATGCATGTGACCAGTGAAACAAGGCTGCTGTACAGTCTGTGTGCAATGTGGCTGAGTTAGCACTGGCACAGGCATCTTACCTCAGCACTTCCAAAATCTCTAGCTCTGCAACCTGGATGTAGCATTAACTTATCTTCCTCTCTCATGTATTGACATTTCTTTCCTTTGGGGAAGGAGGCATAAGATTTTAATGAACTGAGAAAGAAGATGTTAGCCCTGTAAGAGGGATCAGTCACAGAGTGACTGAGTTCATCTCTAACACCAGTGGTCATTTGAGTATTGCTGCTAACAGAGTCAGTATTCCTCTCTCCAGGAGATGAGCTGTCACCCCATTAAACCCCTCTTTTGTACAGTTTTAGGAACAGAGGCTGGCCAGTCTGTGAGGACCCACAGAGCAAAGCCTGACAGATTCCAGACCACTGAGCTGCCCAGCTCCTGCTGAGGTGCAGCGAGGGAACAGATCACACCATCTCTGCAGGACCTTCCTGAGAAAGCAGAGCTGGCAGTCCTACTTCCAATGTCTCAACAAAACTGTCTTACCTGTAATTAAATAGAAAGAGAGGGGAGGAATAAATATTTCTCTCCCTGCTACAACAGTCACTTCCAGCATTCAATTCATCTCCAAGCAGAGATCTGCCACTTGGACTTTCACAGGACAGGAAGAATGCTGCCACTTGTGGATATGAATTTTTACAAGGGAACACTTGTAGGTATAAGGTTTAGGCTCTCACTTGTGGCTCATCTAAAGACAGCTACCCTGGGCTTGATTTACAAAGGCATGAAAGCCCCTCATGATGCAAACAGAAACCCAAGACTCTTGACATTCTAAAGCCATGATGTGAACAGAAATTTTGTGCTTAAATTGCTTAGAAGAGTTTGTAATCACTTCAGGACTTCTATCCTCTTCCTATAGGTGAATCAGGAATGGTTTCATACTTCAAATGCTCTCTTACTTGAAAGGAGTGAAAAACTGAGTTTTGCCTCTTTAAACAGGAAAAATTGCACTATGAGACACAGTCCCATGAGATCTCCAAGTTTTGTGTGCTTCCCTTCTGGTCAAGAGACACTGCCAGCAGCAGAACTGCAGTCTGCAGAAGTTTTGCATTTGGATGCTCCTCGACTTCCATCTAACCCTATTCTACAATTATATTTCTAACAAAAAATAATTTTAAAAAAAGTGTAAAAAGAAAAAAGTCCCTATACCTTAAAGGTGTTTAATTCTATGATAATGGATCTACATAGGCATCTGCTGGCCAGAAGTCTTCCTTGCTCATTTATGATGCTAAGGGTTGGGATACGTGACCTAGTGGGCAGGAAATTAGGCACACACACAACTTACCCTCTTTCTGACTCACACAGAAAGAGGATAAAAAAAAGCTTGTGGTGGGGGGGAATAGGATGGAGCAAGAGGGAATGAGAGACAGAACGATCACAGTTGTTCCAGCTTCTCATCACGTTGTTTTTATCTGTGACCACCTCCAGCGATGAATGCTTTGCATGGGCTGAGGATGCTTTGGGAGAGCCCTGGCCTGTATGAACAATCAGGGGCATGTGATGCTCAAATGAGGACAAAAGGCACTGTGAAACCCATGTACACTCCGTGCTGCCTGAAGTACTGAAAGCCACTTTTAGGAGACAATTTACAGAAAAATAAAAAAGTTTACAAACTGGTTTATGAGACAGTTAAATGGTTCTTGAGGGGGGGTCTTTATAATTGAATTATAAGAACAAAAGAAATCTGAGGAGCAGGCAGAGGCCTTAAGGCCCAACATGCTTGACCTCATTTGGTTTAATTGCACTGCTGGGTCTCTCACTGTAACCTTCACTTGGACAGCAGTCTCTGGAAATCATTTAAACTCCTTGCTTCAGTTGCCTTTGCTAGTGATTTAGTCAATAATTTTATTACCTCTTTGGTAAGATAGCTCTGAGTGCCCCAGTCTTTAATTAAAAACCTCTTAGGTTTGAATTTTTTAGCAATATGAACATATTTATCCAAGATCTTTACAAGAACCTTCCACAAATTTTATAACTTTCTCCTAATCACCTTGAGGATGCTGTTTTCCATTGGGGATGAACCCAGGTCCCCTTGCACTGTCCCTCTGTTCGGGGCAGGGCACAGAACCGAGGGCAGGCTGAGCTCTGCAGAGCTCCTGGGGGAGCAGTGAGGTGCCAGCAGGAGGGTGGCCAGGGCAGCAGGCAGCAGGGACAGCAGGGAAGTGTCTGCAGCTGGGGCTGAATGGGGCCAAGGGAGGCACCACAGCACTGGGAATCCCTGTGCTACCCCTGCCACATTTGTTACTACAGCCAGGGCCTAACAGGGTGCAGATTTTTTCTGCCTCTGTGCTACTAGTGGCTATAACAACATTGATGCCACAGTCCCCAAGACTTCTGGCTTCTTTTGTACATAGCAAATGCTAAATTTGAAGCACGCTCCTCCTGAAAGTCTTAGCTTCAGACTGACTTTTTCATATCTGCTCTCCATTAGCTTCTTTATTTTTAATATTTAGGTTATTTCTTTTTAAATCAGGTTCTGCTCTTCAAGAGGGTTTCTTTTCAGCAGTGACCTTCCTGAGTCACAAATTCAGTGCCACGATTTCCACTCCAAGTGATCAGAAGTGAATGTTTGCAAAGCTGGAAGTAGTCATTCCTCTTCTGAAGGCAGTTGTGATGTTCAGTTTCTGGAAGCAGAGCAGGGGCTAACAATGAAATGAGCACCATTAAGACATGAAAAGTCCTGGTAAACTGATTCTCTCAGGGCTCAGTGCTGCTGTGAGAGGACTATGGAGGATGGTCTTCTTGGGAGCATGTTTTGGAAACACTTGGGTCTGATTGCAGCCTCTCTCATGTTCTGAATCCTCATACAAAGTGTGTCCCCTGTGGTCCCTGGGCAGGCCTGCTCAGCCCAGCTGTAAGGATGGAGTAAGAAAAGATGCGAGCAGTGCTAAGTGGGTCAGGCTTCCTTGCCACAATATACCCAGAGGTGGCACTTTTTTCACCTGTCCATAGTCTTCCAGCTTCCTCTCAGGGCAGGATCCATCCAGGCAGACCTGCAGAGGATTTCCTGAAGGCTCTAGCCCCCAAGAGCAGGCTAGTGTGGCTCCTCACTGCCTGCAGGCAATGGGAATGCTCAGCAGTTCCCTGTGGAAGCTCTCCAGGGCTGGAGGAAGCCTCCTTGCATCTCTGTTCCTACATCAAATTTGAGAACAACCTGCTTCCTACCATCAGAAGTTCAGCCAGCTTTCTCACAGGGAAGATCCTGAGCACTAGTGCTGGCTGTCACACTGTCCTCTAGCCCCAGCATAAGGCACAACCTTCCTGCCTCAGTTTCCCTTTCTGCAAAATTAGGGTAATTGTGGTGGATACTTCAAGGGGGAGGGGGTCCAGAGAGATTAATGAGCTCTTTGTAAAGTGCTTTGAATATGAATACTGCTATGGATAGTAAATGCTAACTATCAATTATTAAGTGGGAGTCAGGTTTCAGGAGCTTCATATCAGGGAAAGGTTAAGGAAGTGGAATAGCAGAAGACATGTAATGAAGCTCAGGACTGCCCTGTAGCATTGGCTATGAAAAGCTAATATTCACAGTAAAATTCCAGCTCTGTAGCCTATGCAGAGTATTTTGCTGTGCTGCTATAATGATGACACTTAGAATTAGACCGACATAACCTAGAGAGCTCTGGGGACTCATCATCTCTGAGATTTCACTTAATTATTGGCAAACTCTGTCATTTAGTATCCCAAGCAGGCTGCACTATGTATAACCAACACATCTAATTTGATTTCATCTTGAATTGCTCCTATGAGTGGTCTTGAATGGAACCGCATCTGGTATCTTGGCAACGTCCCTTCTTCTCTTGGAGAGAGCTGTCCTTGAATCTATAAAATGGATCTCTTACGGCAGGGGGGTGAGTGAGCACGTGTGGAGGGGGGGAAACCCTCTGGGAGCACACAAAGGGAGGCCTGCCTTACATGCACATTTAACACCTTTAGGTTTTTAATACATTTTTTCCAGATTAATTATTTCCATGAATCTCAGGGTAAATATTTATTTTTTTTCAGCTAGGACAGTGAATTTAAGAAGCACTTAGGACACTTGATCCTTAATTGAAGCTTTCAAGATGGAATTGGTTGCTGGTTTGTATGGACAAAACACTATTGCTTTCCTGTCTGTGATATAAAATTAGAGGGGAAAGTAGAGGATCAAGCATACAATTGAAGACACTAATCATGAAAGTATAGGCAGAAGATGATTTTTGTGTGTAACCTGATGAGGTTCAGAACTCTGGCATGTAGGACATAAGGATCACTCAGCGTCCCACTAACTCAGGATTTCTCTGTCCAGCCAGGCCTCCCTCCTGGCAGCTGACTTATGAAGAGGAAAAACCATCCCAAGTTTTCATGTACAGCATAGAAATGAGAGACAATTCATAAATAATTTCCTTCTTCAGGGTTTTGGATCTTACAGTTTACATGGGGATAAGCCCAGGAGAATGAATGAGTGGTTTCCACAGAGGATGTGTATTCCACTGTGCTCATGAGGGAAATATTCAGAGCATATACATATATATGTGTGCCACAGTTTCAGTAACTTCTCTCAATTTCTAGTACTCTGTGATAAAACCACATTTTCTGAATCACAGGAACTTATCTGTCACTTAAGACTTGTTGCTCCCTTTTGCTACAGCAAACTTAAATCACTGCAGTTATTCCAGGAACTGCAGTATCCTACTGGTCAATAAGACCCAATCCTGTAAAGCTGAAAGCACAAGGACTCTTGTTTTATGTTTCCAGAGGAGGAGTATCTTACAATATTTGTGATATAAACTGCCACAGGGAATATTCTCCCTTTGTGTCATAAATTGAACATACTTAGGAGTCCTGTTTGTATGGTCCTTCCAGCTGTGAAAGACAGAAGCATGTCAGGAAGAAGCTCAGGACTAAAATGAACTAACAGTTCAGATTTTCTTTTATGCTCTGTAACTCAAAAGATGACACTTTTTTCAGTCTTCTGTTGGTCATTCCCGGACTATCAAGCTAAAGTTTCAGTAGGACTAAAACACAGATTAGAACCTTGAACATTACCAACTACTTGGTAACTTGGTTAACTACTTGCTTACTTGTGATAAGGTTACAGAACTTTTTATTTTCCCACAGGAGGATCCAGTATTTTCCTATTCAAAAGAAAGCTGTGGTCATTTCTTGCTTTAAAGACAGACCTTTTACCAGCATCTAGGATTGCATAAACTGCTTATTTGCAGTGATAGTGATAGAGAGATTTACTCCTTTACCTTGCTCAGTTCTCTCCAGCAGAGTGAAACCACAGTACCACGTGCACTTGTGAATATGCTGTGTTTGAGTGGTTAAAGTACATTCATCAGCTCTAATAAAGTGCTCCGTGCTTCCTGGATGTACAGGATATGAATCACATAATGTGAAGAAGATGACCACATAGCATCCTCACTACTGAGCTGGATTAATGCTCTGCTGCCTGCAGAGCAGCTGTGCTGGTGTGTTACTCTGCACGCTTCAACAGACTGAGAAAAGGGAGGGAGATGGATGCAATCCTCTCCTCAGGCACGCAGGAGTTAATTATGAAAAGGTGTGATTTTTGATTGATATTTTCTTGTGTAATTACATTCCTGACTTAACATAGCTTCGTTCTGACTGTTCCTCTCAGTAACAGCATGGTTTCAAGTACAGAGTGATAATTGCTATTGATATCTACACTTCAGGTTTGGTCAGATGGAGGAACTTTTATGGCTTTCCAAATAAATGGGAAAAAAATGATGCTAACATCAGGATATTTTTGATGATTAATAAGGGGAGCAATGCTTGGAATCAGGATGGAGTTGGCAGTGCTGCTGGGAGATCTCCAAGTAACCCTGCTGCAGCAGAGTTCCTGCAGCCTGAGAGCAATACTGAGTGGGACACTTCCAGTTTGTGCACTGGTTCCACTACACTTCAACAAAGCTGGACTAGCTAGCAAAGAAAACATTTATAAGCATCTATGAAAACGAGAGATGTCAGGATAAAACTAATCAGAACAAAGGGACTTGTGCTTATTTTAAAGTATAAGCAGATCTG
Source organism: Vireo altiloquus (assembly GCA_013396875.1). Taxonomy (NCBI): domain Eukaryota; kingdom Metazoa; phylum Chordata; class Aves; order Passeriformes; family Vireonidae; genus Vireo; species Vireo altiloquus. The sequence goes on along the minus strand of VZRF01015423.1, from coordinate 444,119 downwards.
GCTTTAATTGCTTTTTTGAAAACTTTTGCTCAACATGGGCCTTTCTTCAATTTAGAGAATAAAATACCATTTTCAGTTACTTTTAGATTCAAACCATTGCTGGCATTGTGCAGTGGAACAGTTTTTTTAAAAAAAAAATCCAGGGCAGTACTTTGATTAAAAATACTGATGACTGCCAGACTAGACAATCTCTCAGGGTCTCTGCCAGCCTTATGGTTCCATGATTTGTCATCACTTTGGAAAAGTCTCTGCTCTCATTCCTATCTGTGTAGCTGCACTGTCTTCATTTTGCACAAAGAAGTGATGTGGAGAGGCTGAAGCTTGCCAAGAACCAAAAGGGGATCGGTGATCAAATCTGGGCAGAACTTCATCTTTTCCTCTGGATAACCAAAGAGCATGGCCTCTGATGGAACTGCTCAGCCATCGGAGCTACCTTCTCATCAGACCTTGGTGCCTGATCCTTCCCATCAAATGCCAATTCCACAAACAATTGTTTCTATTAATTTCTTTATCATTCCTTCATCCTCCCTCCTCCTTCCCGTCTTTCTTCTAATTCCGTCTCTTCACACACCCATGACATCACCTGCACACCTTCCCAGACCTCCATTGCCCCTCTGTTTTCCAGGTCAGTATTCTCATCACTTCCTTCCCAATGGCTTTTGGGGTCACAGAAAGAGTGAACACATGTGCAGAGGTGGGAAGAAGAATTTGAGACAGGTTTGATTTGTGGGAGAGGAAAAAAGGCTGAAGAAGACGACCCAGACTGTGCTGGCCTTACCATAAACTAAAGCTTATGAAAACTCTCATGAAAGAATTTAACACAGAATTACCAGGAAATGCCAGGAACGTTTCAGACTCCCTCCTCCCTGTCACTAACAGGTACAACATGCCAATGCCTATGACACACTCACAGCCACAAGACTGCAGAGTTCCTGTCCTTATTTAAATCAAACCTGCAATAACCCCTCAGTATTTGGCTTCCAAGAAAAATGAGGACTGTACAGTCATTTTATCTGTCTTTTCCTTGTCCCAGTAATGTTTCAACTGGATGGCCAGTTTCTAGGAAAATGTTTCAAAGCTATTTAGTTCCCACATGTTTCATGAAAGTGAGTGTCTGGACAGAAGATGAAAGCCTTTGTCATAAAAAGTTCTTATGCCTCATAACAAAGATCTGGAAGAGGACGTGTGGTTGCCCATCCTGCTCTGAGTTAGGCTCAAATATCTACATTTCCCTCAGTGAAAGATTTTTGAGTCTGAGCCTATTCTGGGAAGCCTCTAGCAAGGGGATGCCTCATCACCCCCTGACCAACCCAGAACTGCCACCTAAGCATTTCCTCCACACACTGCTGTCACATCAGCTTGGTATGGAAGACAGCTTTAGGGAAATGTAAAAAAAAAAAAAAAAGGAAAATAGAAAAAGGAAAATACATTTGGATAACAGTAGCAATATCAACTCTGTATCCTGATACAGATAACACAGCAGCTGTCTATAGAGGCATATCCTTTCAAAATTTAAAGGACTATTTGGAGAAATCAGTCCCAATAGTCCCATAAGCACAGATCAAAAACTCAGCAGTGCTGGATGTCGCCAATTTGTTGCTGACAATGCTTTGTGTCACTACCCTCATTTAGGAACATGAGATGGAAAACACAGTCCTAATACCTACTTATCTCCAATAGCCTCTGCCCCTTGTTCACTTCATTTTTGGTATAAATCTACTCTACACATCATATCCTTTTGTGAGAGCCAGGGACCTGGGGCTAAATGTATAGAACTATCAGCCAGCCGCAGCCCTTAGCCTTGAATGCAGGCCGGGAAGCACGGCTCCAGTTTGAAGCGCGGGAGAGAAGAGCACACAGCCAAACGCCATCTCCATTAGAGCCCTGCCCAGGGCCCAGCGGTGCTGAGAGCACACGGGCACCGGGCCGCGCACCGAGCTCGCCCTGCGGCCCCCGAGTGCCATGGCCCCAGCCCGGTCCGGCCCCTGCGGAACCCAGCAGAGGGCACTCCTAAACAAGCTCCAGGAGATGCTCTCCGGGGCAAAGATCTCCCTCCAGCGCGGTCCAAGGACTGGCCAGCTCGCCTTTCACACACACAGGAGCATCCAAAGAGGAAATCCTGAGAGAAAATCCTGAACTTCAGGGGAAAAAGCAGAGGCATTCGCTGGAACTCTGCTGCCCCAATGAGTGTTTGGTTTGCCAGGGTAAAAAGCGACAGTTTTCCATATCCTCCAGTGCATGGCTATGGCTCCGAGCGCAGGATTTCCGCCAGGTTTTCTGGCACTGCTTAAGAGCTAGGGGCTGTATTTCAACGTGTATTAAAAAAGAAAGAATATAGGGAGGGGCAAAAAAATCTTGTTTTAATGGGAAGAGAGAAGGCAAATGCGGAATCTGCAGTCTTTGCTTTTCTTTACATCGTGCGCAATCTGGTCTCTTACTGGTTAATCTTCCCCTGTCGCTGCCATCCTGCCAGACCAGCTCATGTTGCCCTTCCAACCACACTGCAGTGAAAAGGAGGTTTAAAAATCCATCAGCACTCACAGAATACATTCAGCAGTGCTGCTCAGTCCTCCCTGCCCTCATCAATAGCTCCAGCACTTTGATTGCACACTGTGGGCCACAACTGTCCCAGGATAATTAGGAAGTACTGAGAGGGTTTAGTTCTGGCTTTCCTATTTCAGAGCTGTCCTTTTCTTTGCTTTCAACTGCTTATTTTATTTACTCTGTGCAGAATACTCTGCCCCTTGACCTTTCACCTTTCCAGGAAAGTTTCTTCAGGATTTTGCCAAACATGCCAGGATAGGGCAGAGGCTGAGTGGGGAGGAAGTCAGGCATTGCCCCTTCTTCCCAGTACCCAGACTCTGCAGTGTGCCAGCTCCCAGTAAATCTCGCTGCCACTTGCCAATGGGCACAGGTAAACATCACAGCAAAATTGTAAGACTTTGTTAAACCTTCTGGGAAATAGAATGCTACATACAAGTTAATCCCAAAGATTCAGGAAGAGTTGTAGCCAGCAGAAGAGTATAGAAAAGTGGATGAGAGGCACTTTTACTTCTGAATCCAGCCTGATTTTATACCTGCAAGAAGAGTTGAAAAACTTCTCTTCCCCTCATCCACAGGAGAGAAGTGACAGGTACAAAAAAAAAAAAACAAAACAACTCAGCTAACTTTGGGGAAATAAAGGTAATAAGAATCAACTCTACATATGCTCCTTTGGCTTCAGGTTTAAGTTAAAATCACCTCTTTCTATCAGTAGGTTTGGTTCATTGGTCAGCAATGTTTATTGTGGCTCAGCCTGGCTGCACAAAGGCTTGTCCATCTATCGCTGGGTGGTTAAGTTCTCAGGTTTTGAATTCTTGCAGGTGACTCAAGGAAATAAGATTTAGTGGCTTTTTAAAAAATTATTACTTGTAAGAGACAGACAGATTGCAAACAAAGGGCTGGTTCCTGCTCCTGTTGAAGGCATGGAGTTGAGGCACCAGAGTTCACTGCTGACTGCCTTAGGTGTTCAGGGAGAAAGAAAGAAGTAAAAGGGAGCTCTAAGGCTAAAAGCAAGCACTGACTTGCTGTAAGACCTTCATGATTACCTCTGAGGGGAGAAACACAGCTTGTAAAAAAAATTATAAGAGGATAACTGCACCTTCTCCTTCATGAAAATGAGCAAATTCCAGAGTGTTTCTTCTGCTTGCTATGCGATTTGCTTCAGCTTCATTTCATGTGCTGTCTCACACAACAGCCTCTGGGGATTCTCAGGGAAAAAAATTTAGCTGGCTCACCTTCTATGCCCAACTCCTGCCTTCCTGCAAGAAAATTATTTGCTGCTTCCCTAACAAACCAGCTTCAGTTGTCACTGTAGGTAAGGTTATGTCAACACTTCTATTATAAACTCCTCTTGTCAGGAATTTACAAGTCGGCTGTAAAAATTCCCTTTGCACTTAATTCTGGCAGAGATGAAAAAGCCCCAGGAGCACATTAAAAAAAAAAAAAAAACCAACCAAAATTTACATATTAGATTTTAACACTTTCCAAGAAATGAATACTACAATGATAATGTAGACACCGTACGACCAGACAAAGACCTAAACGAATGGGCCCAGTCAGGGAGGGAATCCTCTACTGACATAAGTCACCTTGGAGTGCCCTGCACACCAGTGCTTCAAATATGGAAATGTCACTCTGAGTGCTACCAGAGGAATAAGAACAAAAGTGCTCTGGAAAAACCTCATCTACTTACGCTGCAATGATAAAATGCAAGCCATCCTGTTTATTGAGGGATACATCCTGTCTGTCGTACCAAGAAGCCGAGTTTAATGTTTGAAGGTTTCACAGGAGTTGAGGAAGGATTTTTTAATCTGCCTGAAGTATTTATCTGACCTTCATCTTCATCTGAGCCCCTCATAATTACCCGCACATTTAGCTTTCTTGGTGCATTACTGCAGTTTATTTTCATTTCAGAAACAGAACAGTGGTATGAAGAGAGGTTAAATGATTTGCCCAAGGTCACAGAGGACAAGCCTCTGCCCTGGGAAAGGCACTTGCCCATGTCTGGGATCCACCCCAGCAGATTGTCCATCCTCTCATGGCTTGCTAAAGGGTAAGAGCAATTTATCGTCCTTCGCACAGCTCTGAGCCTGCCGTACCTTTTCTCTTCCCTGGGTCACCACTTGGCAGGATTTAACAGTTACTGGCTTCATTCTCCCCCTCCACTACCACCCTTGTTTTTTATGGGTCTAAGAGGAACCTGAAAAGGTTTGATTTTGGATCTGAGGAAGCATAGAGCCCGAATTCTTTGTGTATCAGAAACGTTGCTACTTAGAGGCTGAAACAGAGACAGGCCAGGATTTGCTACATACACAGAGGTGTGTGCTTTTACATTTTGTCCAGTCCCATATTGAAAAGGAGGAGTACATGGCACTAAGCTAAACTCTGGAAGTCTTGAGAGAAAAAAAGGGGAAGGCCAGGAGAAGGAAAAAGAAGACAGAGAATAAACAGTGTTTTTGATACAGCCTTTAGTTAATTTTCAAATGCTATAGGAAATCAACAACTGAAAGAAATTATAATAATCCAGTTAGAACTAGTGCAGCTTCAATAAGACCACATTTTTAAAAGTATGATTCCAGCTCTCTAAACTCTTCCACATATTTAATGCATGCAAATATCTACACCCATGTGTATGACTCTGCAGAGTTATGTTTGCAGCCTTGCAAACCACACTTTAAACAAAGACTCAGATCTCCATCTTTCCCCTCCCTTTAACAGTTCCAGTACACGCACAAGGAGTGCTGCTTCCTCCGGAGACACCGAGCAGGACATGCACTAACCCAGGACACCCCAGGCCCAGTTCTGAGTGAACAACGGTGTCAGTCTGCCAAGGAAAGGACCCAATTCTGTGGAACAGAACAGGCCCAAGAAGTGCAAAAGGAATTTACAAAGCAAGATTTTCTGTAATATGGTCCATTGGCTTTTGATAATAAAAACCACATTGTAAATGGCCAAGAAAGTAATCTTTAAAAGGCAGCTGTAGCCCATGTGTATTAACTATTTTTCAAAGACATTTCCTCTGGATTTTTGTTACCTTCTTTAATACATGTTTCCAGCCAGCAGAGATGTTATGCTCTCTGGGTGAAATATAATATGCATTTTTAAAACATTTATAAATATGTATACACCCTATGGATTCACACGGCACTGTAGGAGCTGTGTTCCGGTCTGCAGTCTTTAAAAATTAATTACAAATATACGAAGGTGTACGTTCAACACAATGCATGGGGATTTAGCCACATAAATTTCATTAGGGCTGATGAGAGGTGTGCAGCTAAAGCCCTGCATATCAAGACACCATGCATAAAGAAAAGCCTGTCTAATTATGTATTTACTTATTAAACCAGAACAGCTCTGAAGGGCATGCATGTTTATCTAATTTTATTTACTCCTTTTCAAAACAAATGAAATGCACACGAGCACATATACGTGCACACGCACACCTATATTCTGTAGAACATATAATTTTAAAATTTGATATGTTAATATGTTGAAAAATCAATTAAAATGATTCTTCAGCTATTGTTAGTCTTTGTAACAAGCAAGATTAAAACATCCCTTGAGGTCACAAACTAGGAACGTGTAAATAACCCGACTATGTGCAATGGCACTTTTGTGGTAACAAAGGCATTGGTGGCACATTTTAGTAGAGTTGCAATTGTGACACACTGTACTCAAAGCTAGGAAATTCTCAGTTCACCTCAGCTCTCACTTTTGTTATCATAAAACTTCTTTCCTCTTTTTAATAGTGGGGCATGTAGAGGGCACACAGACTGCATTAAGGGAAAGCCTTGGATTTAGCACATGCATGTGGGTAGAAACTGGGTGTTTTTCATTAGTTTTCTTAATTTCTGGACATGAAGGAATGTATTTCATAAATTGTTTCTTTACTTCTCTAGATTACTAGTGGGTTCCTTTGCTAAGTGGCTCCAACATGTGTTTGCTGCCAAGTTCAGGATCCGAAGATGTTGCTCCAATGTCCCTTCTGAACACTTTGATGCCATCTACTAGATCATTGTGTTAGGGGCCAAGTTAAGGCCAGCAGGGTAAAGGCAATTTATAACCCACAGAGTGACATCAGTCTAACCTAGCAACCTCCCTAGCAACACTGCCAAAGCATCACAATGTGGCCCCCATAGCTCAGATGATATGAAGATAGCAGCATTGTTAGGGTGGGAGGTTGCCACTTTGGCCTAGCAACAAATAACAGCCTGACCTTGGGATCTATTGAAAGCTGAGAAGCCAAGCAGAACAGAGGGAGAACCACCAAATGAAACCCCAAGGGTTCCTGTCTATTTCTTTTATGTAACCTAAACAAATTCTTCAGAGGAAAATATGGCAACGCTTCCAGACACGCTGCATGCTTATATATTCAACATTGCTTTTCCACATGGCTTGTTAAGAGCTGAACAGCTTTTACATTGTGGTTCGGAAATCATAAAACCTGTGTGCAGAAAAAGGATGAATAACGAAATCACTACAGCCAATTCAGAGTGGTGACAAACAGGCTGTGTGTTGCTATTAAAGTGCACTGATGTGAGGACTCCCAGCCCCAGGTATCGCACAGGGTAATCCGCGAGCTGCACACACACTGAGCTTTGGGCTCACCCAAGAAATCTAGCTGTAACCAGCCTATATGCAGCATTTTGTCACTGAAAATAATGAAATGGATATAAATCACACCCCACCCCCTTCCTTCTCTTTCTTCTTGTTGCCCATTCAAATAAGCCCCTTGTCCACACCATTGTGCCAGCTCTGCACAGGCAGCTGCCAAAGCAAAGTATCACTTCTCTCTCCCAGATACACATCAAGAGTAGGGCATCCTCTAAAGACACTCTGAGGAGTTGGACCTGACCTGCTCCATGTTTCTGGTTTCTAGCAATGATCCCATGCTCCTGGTGTTTGTAAGTGAATACCACTTACAGCATCTTGACAGTTACAGTGATTCAAAGAGAACTGAGAGAAACAAATGGCAAGTATGGAAAAAGTAAGGGATGCATTTGTTTCCATACTGGTGGCCCTGACCCAGTGTGTGGTGCTGGAGGTCACCTGATGCTGAGCTTCCAGACACCATTTGGCCTTAAGAAAATATAAAACAGTATTAGCCCAGCAGTTCCTAGGAGAATCATAACCCTCAGAATTCCAAAGCTATCCTGTACAGTGACCACTTCTAAGACCAACCAGTGGGGATAATTCACCTCCCCCTTCCTGTTTGCTGGCTTTAAGCTACCAGCTGGCCAGCCTAGAGATGCTCAAATTGCAGCTGCCTCCACCCTCTTTAGCTGTCAAGATAAACAGATGACTTTGGTTTGCAGCAACAGAACATAGAATATATATTTTCAAAAATGTAATTTCTCTTGAAATTTCAATGAAATATGACTTCATATATGTGTGGCTCTGCATGTGAGTGTGTGAACACACACACATTTTTATATAATTACATATTTTTAGTAGGTATTTTTAAAAATATTTTTAATTCCTTCAATTTTTGTGCATTTTTTCTCCCTTGTACAACACTTGGTATCACTTTCAGTTTATAACTTCTCTTGAGAGAGGAGCCACAAATAGCCAATTGTCTACTTGCAGCAGCCTTTTACAAAGGGACTGATAGACCTGAACTGGACATGGTCTGTCTGTCCTGCTCTCACTGCTGTAGTAACCACAATTGTCATGTGGGTAACACAAAGTCAGGGGCAATTTATCTTATAAAATCTTACTGCGAGTTTCATCACAGAACACAGCATCTGCCCATTAGCTCCATTTCTATTTTCAGCCAAGACTGTGACACATTCAAAGTCACTGCATGAAGTGTGTGAAAGTTTACTACTTTGGATCTTCCTTAAATTATGAGCTTTAAGTACATTGAAAAATAGTGAGTACTGGGAGAAGCCTCTCCTGTGTTAGTGCCACTTCCTTCACTCCATACTTTTTCAAACTCAAACTGGCCAGCTGAAGCTTTTTTACCTCCTTGACTTTCCCATAACAGCTCCTGCTGGAGATGTGTGTATCCAAATGGTGAAGTGGAGGTTCCAGTGGTATCCAAAGCAGTGTGCCTACCTCCCTGTGACGCAGATGTGCTGGAAATCCCACAGACACAAAGGAAAAGGAAATTTAAGCTTCTCAGAGGGCTTCCTAGCCACACTGCTCTGCCCCCTTCTGCCACCATCTCTGCACTATGATCTCCTCAGAGGTTAACTTCCAAACTGTAAAAGAATGGGAGGAGAATGGGAATGGCGATGAATTCTTACGAACTGACCATATGACTTTCTCCATGTATTTCCTGCTAAGCTTCTTGGAAAGCACTGATAATCATTCTCTAGTCCTAATGTTGGCCACAGGTTTCCTCCCAGGGTTCCACATCAGCATGAGCCCTCTCTCCCTTTTCCATGTAATTTCCTTCCCTCTTTGAACCATGCATCCTAGACAAGGGAAAGGAGCAGGGTGGGGAAGTAACTCCTCCACACAGGGCTGCCAGAGAATGAATAGTCAATACTGGTTATGTGTCTTTTCCTCGTGTCCTGGATTGCAGGACACCATCTTCATGAGCTGTTGAAACACCTATCTACACCTATCAATATCTATCACCACCTTCATGAGCTGTTGAAACCAGGTGGGGCAGTGCTCCCTTCCTCCTCCCTCTGGACTGTCTGCTGTTAATGAGCCCATCAGTGCCTTGCCCATGGCTCACATATAACTCTGGACTATCTCTTGTTAAAGAGCCCATCAGTGCCTTGCCCATGAGTCACATATAACTCTGGACTATCTCCTGTTAATGGCCCATCAGTGCCTTGCCCATGACTCACCATCCCATTATGAGATGCTCCGCCCAGAGGGAGAAACCAAGCATTCCACCCTGGATATAATCTGAGATTTCAAACACCACAGACAGCCCTTACCTGCTGGACTCCCAGAGGACAAGAGCTATGGCTGGACCTTCAGGTGAAGATCAGACCTTTTTTCTAGAGGATCACCACTTCAACAGGACCATTTCATCTGGAGTGCCACTACCACCCTGACAAACAGGGTGTCAGGTTGTATTCTGACTCCGTCACTGTTCTTGTGCTATTGCATTGATTTTTTTTTTTTAAATTTTTCTATTTAATTATAATTCTGACTTGCGATCTCCCACTGGTTTGTTTTCAAACTACTACACCTCGGCACCATATTTTGCCAATCTGTAGAATAGAATGTGTGAAATACACTTGCAAAAAATAGCTGAGAAGCTCATTTCCTCCTCCTTCCTCATCACTCAGCACCTCTGCAACTCCAGCATGAGGTCTCACCAGTCCCAGTCATGGTGTTCAAAAGCTCCAGCCCCAGCTCTGGCTGTCCTCTGCCCTCCCACTAGAAATCAAGCCGAGAGTAAGAGCCTGGTGTAATGAGTAATTCAGGGGAGATTCATTGGGACCAACACTAGGAAAATTACTTGATTTCTCTGCTTACAGAATTCAGTGTATTCATCATTTTGCCAGTTCTGAAACTGAGTAACTTTGGCAAATACCAGAGTCAGTCTTGGCTCCTTAGATGAGACAAAAGACTTTACCATAAATATTTCCAGAGGTGGCTATACTTTTAAATGACAGATGCTAGGACCGCACTGTATGGATTTTAGTATGTGTATAAATTTAACATTCTGGATACCCATGCCTTTTTAAAAATGGAATCAGTGTCTAAAAATAAATACACCTTATTAAATACTGAAAATTCCTATCCTTCCCTCTAGAGACCATGCATGACTAGCATTGAAGCTGGGTCATTGCAACCAAAAGAAATGAGCAATTCTGATGAGCAGTGCCTGATTGCATCAGTGAGCTGGTGGGGCTGGGGGAGATTATATCAAACTTGGGATGTTCGGATCTGGGTTTTGTTCCACCAGTTAATGACAGATGCAGAATCCGGGATCCAGTTTATGTAGACTTCATCTGTGTTCAATGCCAATTTAGGTGCTTCTTTAGTGTAAATCTGGGTAAACCTCATGCACAAGTGCTGGGGAAAACAGGCTCAACTGAACCCCTTCATTCTTGCCCAGGAGGAAAAAGCAGTGGAAAATTTGCGAGAGGAATGCAGGGATATATAAGGATCTCCAGTGGCTGCAGTTAATGCCAAGGTCAGCTCCAGCTGACACCCGTGCCTGGGGACGTGGGGGAAGGGATGGCTGTGCTCTGCGGCCAAGCCACAAGATGTCAGAAGACTGCTGTGCTGTGCCGTGCTGTGCTACTGCTGGGCTATGCTGTGTTAATGCTGAGCTGGGCTGGGCTGTGCTAATGTTGAGCTGTGCCATGCTGAGCTGTGCTGTGCTGGGCAGTGCTGTGCTAACGCTGTGCTGGTCTATGCTGTGCTAATGCCGTGTTGGGCTGTGCTGTGCTAACGCTGAGCTGGGCTGTGCTGTGCTGTGCTAACACTGGGCTGTGCTGTGCTAATGCTGAGCTGGGCTATGCTGTGCTAACACTGGGCTGTGCTGTGCTAACACTGAGCTGTGCTGTGCTAAAGCTGAGCTGTGCTACTGCTGTGCCATGCTGCACTAGGCTGGGATGTGCTAATGCTGAGCTGTGCTACTGCTGGGGTAGTAGCTGGGCTGAGCTGCCCTGTTGCACTGTTGCACTGCTGCCCTGGCAAGGCATTCTGCACTGGGGCCTGGGAGCAGCCTGGAAGCTCCTGCCATCATTTTCCAGGCCACCATGCTATCCTGCATCCTTACCACTTCAATCTGCTTGCCAACTTCCTTGCCATATATCTACATGCAGGTTCTTCTCTTATATCTCACTTTATATGGTTAATTGTGTTTGTATTCTCCTCAGGGTTCCTGGCAGTTACAGCACACTGTGAGGTCACTGATTCACCACCGTGTTTTCAGAAACCTGCCTCACCATCCCCATGTAAAACTGAAAACGAGTGGTAAGTGAGAAAGCAGCAGTTTGCAGGAACGCTCATGATGAAAGGGTAAACAAGATCTTACACAGAACCGTGTCTGGGCTTGCATCCAAACACAGTGTGTTACAGCTTTAATATAAAGGGATGGCTGTAAGATGCATTTCATTCTCGCTGCATGCACTCTGCTAGTGAATGCTCTGATCACCAGACACTAACTGTGTGTTGTGCACAAATCCTGCAGGAACCTGCTGCTGGAATAAATCCTTCTCCCAACATACAGTACACCCCTGGGCCAGTTTTTGCATGTCAAGCAGCCGGAGCAGAGCCATATGTTTCTAAAGCAGCAATGGCAAATCCATGAGGTCCAGTTCCAGCAGGTGGTATTTGGGTTGCACACAATTGCTGGGAAATTTCATCTAATTTCATTTCTTTAAAATATTCCTTCAGGTCCAATCTGGGTCCTAGTGAATATCTATCTCATGGATTGATAGAGCGCTGTCCAGGTGACTCCCATATTGTTGCCACTATGAGATCAACCCCAAAATGGTGTCCTGCTGCATCCCTCTCCCTCTCACACCAACACACTGCCACTTGCCCGTACTTGCAGAATGAAACTCTTATGAAGAAGCAATTTTTCCAAGTGCAAAGCTGCCATATGCAGAAGATATGTGTGGCCAAGATCTGCACAATTCACAAGCTAAACTGGGAATTTCAGGGCATCGTTCTTTATATTTCTTTTCATAACCTTGCTTTGGCTTTTGGCTGTAAGGTATCAGCCACCTGAATTGGTAACTCTGATCGCTCTGTGCATGAACGTGTAAACAGAAACACGAGTCACTTACATGAAGGGAAGAGTCAATCCCTTATTTTTCCACACTAGAAACTATAGTGCCCTACAGGGAAAGTGCTGCAAAAGCTCAACAGCTTTAGACAACTCCAAGCTTAAGACACTTTCTAGTATATCTTATGCCTGATTTCCCAAATGGTTGCACCACTCCTCACCAGCCTATCTCTATCAACTTTGGTGAGCCCTGCTAACCTACACTGCATGACAGCACTAGTGATGCCATGAGAGGATGAATCAGGGCCACTGAGAGCCTGCAAATTGCTGTGAAGCTGAAGGTGCTGTGTCTGGCCATCCTTGTGAAACCTGGTGTTCTGCTCAGGAGTCTGTGCAGCAAGGGATTAATTGTTTCTTCAGCACTGCATCAGCTATGCCATACAACTACTTCTCCTTGGGTTACATTTTTAAGGAGTTCTGAAAAGAGCATTTAAAAAACTCTGCCATTGTCCTGTTCTGCTATTAATATATGAAAAATAGCTTTCTGAGTCTCCTTGCTGCTACGACCAGCTGTGGTCTAGAAGGAATCCCATCCTGTCCAACATCTTGTTTTGCTTCTGTATCCAAGTCCCTCAGTTTCTGGATACTAAATGGATACAGTATAGCCCCCCCCCTTTTGATATTAAGTGGCATCTGCACATTGAGGTCCTGGGTGCTGTGCTAAGATCTAAGATAAAAGAAGAGCTGAAGACACCTAAAAAAAAAAAAAAAAGAATATCAACGTTGTTAGGGTGACAGCTCATTTTCCAGAGCAACATCAAGAAAGACAACACACGCCTCAGTGTGTCATGCCCCAGTCTCAAGAAGATGCATTGCCATGAGTGTTGAGGCGGAATGCAGAAATGGGTGTCAGATACTGGAATGCAAAACACAGGTACCATCAGACAGGGTGTTTGTACACATTAAGCATTGAAATGTTCTGTTTGGAAGTGACTGGAGGTTTTCATTCCACAGATTTGCAGTCGCTATATGAAATGACACGAAACCCACCAAGCTTATTCACATAAAAACTCAAAACTGCGGACAGATGGCACCTTGTCCTTCTGGCAGCATCAGCAGGCTGGACAAGGATTAAGCAGGTAAGGTGAGTGGAGCACAGGCTCTGTGGCTGCCACTCATAAAGCACTCCTGCTAGCATTGACTTCAATAGAAATATGATTCTTTGTGAACAAACCAGGGCCCTGTCCTGTCCCCTCCACATCTGCCCTCTCCCTCAGGCCTGCAGCTCATTAGTGGAGCAGCACGGGATCCCTGCTTTGGCACTCTGCATTTGGTACTTTGTAACTACAAAATTTCTTTATTCGGCTCTATCAGCCCAGTGCCAACCTAGCAAGCCAGTCAGGAAAATGAGTTTTCTTGGAAACACGGTGTGGGGATGAGAGGAGGCAGGAAGTTAATGAGTAGTGAACACTGAATGCAACTGAGGAAGGAAGATGTTTACAGGTAGGATCCTACAACCCTGTCAATCAAGTTCTCTGTCCAAGCTGCTACTGTAATTGTGCATTTGGAGTTGAGCATGGATGTGTAAGAATGAGCACAAGCTCTGCAGGACAAGGCTGCAAATCCTGAGATTCTGTGCAATGGCTCTTATCCTGTATTTGATATCATCATCAAGTAATCATATTTTAAAGAGGGAGTAGAACATGCTAATTATTTTTCTTCTGCTATTCTATATATCTGCAAATAAAGGGACACCACGGAAGCAAAGAGTCCTGCATTTTAGGATGGTGCACACTTGCTCAATACACAGCTTGAGTGCTTTGTCATAGACACTTGTACGACGTGCTTTGTAGCCTATGGCTCATCGCAAAAAAATATATGAGTTGCTTTTGTCACTGTGGCACCAGACTGGTGAGGAAAATACTAATGGAATCGAGACCTTAAAGTGAGTTTACATCAGAAAATTATGGCATTTTTGTTTTATCTTAACAGCACATTTCCTGAGACTACCTGGAGAAAAGCTGCCAACCACTTGTAGATACCAACTACCCTCTTGTGTTTTAAAAACAATTGCAAGAAAGTAAAAATAATGCTAAGAGGAGTTGCTAGGTACAATTCCGGTGCAAAACTAATGGAAATTTGTCTTCTGTTATAAATTAAGTATTTGGCTCTGTAAATTCTGACCCCTGTTTCAACAGGTCTACAATTGATATTCTGGGACACATTTTAGAATCTTCCAAAAACAAAATCTGCTTGGAGTTTGGTAAATCCTGACAATTAACTAAATTCTTGTATTTCAGCTAAGACCTCCCTCCCATGCACTGAGTCCTCAGCACACCTCAGGCACTGCAGTACCTTCCTGTCAGGGCTCTCTGGCACTTGCAGAGCTCTATAAAGATGGATTCTAGCTTGAAACAAAATTTCTGGTGACTGGTAACTTGTTCCCAGCACATGGTGATGGTACCTTGTCTGAACGGCAACTGAGGGCTGGCTGCTTGCAGGGCTGCAAGCAAGTAAAAAATAACATTAATTTCTGTGACATTTATTTCTATGTCCAGGATAAGACAAGGGAAAGAGACAGCAGGTTTGAAAAAGCTTCCCTATAAATATTGGCTATTATTTTAAAAACTCCTATTCTTATTTCCCAGTAAAATCTTGCTGCCATGTATGACACTAAACCTTTGAACAAGTGAATTTTCACACTGCATAGAAGGATTTAGCACTTTCTTACTTTCTGGGAAGGTTTTTTTGCAAAGCCAGCAGGCTGGGGCTGAGTACTGGCATGATAGATCTTTTTAGAAATAACTGTTAAAAGAAACTGTGTTCTGCAAGTCCAACCCTTTTACAGGGGAACAAGGACAGCAATGTGTGAGCGCTGCTGCATGCTGTAGTGTGGTTTTGTGTCTCACACTGGCAGAAAAAACAAGTCGATGGTGGCACAATTTGTAAAGCAATTACTGCTCCTGGAATTGATAGACTGGTGCAGCTAACTGGGGTCTAACAGAATCAGGTGTTTGACGGCAGCACTGCCCAAACTAGGACAGAGAGCAAATTAAATGCTGTCCTGAACAGCAAAGAAAATATGACATCTTTTTTTTGCTCTAAATTAGCAACACTGAAACTTTTATTTGGACTTCAAAGGCTTACATAAGACCAAAGCAGTGTGTTGCTCTGTGGTCAGTTTACATTTAAAAAAAAGTAATAATGCTAGATTGAAAAGAAAACAAAAAGTCACTGAATTTGCTCTTGCATGGAAAAGACCACAAACTCCGGGAGCATTTGCCACTGTGCCATGTGACCAACCTTCCCCTGCCCGTGGATGGTGGATTATCATCAAAGCGATTTGGGCATACGCACATGACCCCACAAAAATGTGCACTAGCAAAAATATACTTTTTCTCCAGCCAAAAAGGGAACAAAATTTTTCATAAAAGAGACCTAAGACTTGCTCTTGTGCTAGTGATTGGATTAGGTAATGACTAATTAGATGAGGTCATCACTTTCTATGTCATATATATACAGTATTTATGGAGAATTTACTCATTCTAATTAAGAGAGTAGAAATAGTTTCTTGACAAACTTCATTTTCCTGAAACTAAGAGCCTTGAATTTGTTCCACTTTTGATCTTTCTTTGGTGGCTATGTTTGCTTTACATTAAAATAACTTCTAACATTCCCATTAAGGATAATCCCTCCAGCAGCCACAGTATGACATTTCTATATTAATCTTTTAAGCATTTTAGAAAAGCAAGGTTTCATGTTTAAATAATCACAGTGTTTTTCTCTGAGGAGTTGTAAAAATTTATGGGGCTTTTCTATCCTATTTGACTTCTACATCTTTAGAGTTTGGTGCTAATGGCCCATTCAGCCCGCTTAGTCTTTGACTCCTTTTTTATTTCTTTTTCATCTTCTTACAAAAGAAAAATTGCTTCCGTGCCTTACCCTGTTGCAGATGCTGTTCAAGTGGTAAGTAATTTCAATCCAACTGGCTGAAAAAACCCCAGTTCACCCTCATCTCAGAATCATTTGGGGGTCTCCAATGTAGACATGTGCATACAAACCCTTTAATTCATAATTAAGAACAAAATGTAGCCAGTTGTTTAAAGCAGGAAGAGCAGCAACATCAATATACATTCACACATTTTTAACAGTTTATCAGCTCATCTTAAAAAAGTATATTTTCCTGCTCTAATATTTTATTTCATTGTTGCTTTTTTAGCAGAAAAATAAAAGTAATAGATGAACTATGTTTATTATGATTATAAGATGACCATAAAAATGACTCTCCAGTGTCCCTGGAAGCATTTTTGTCCCATACTACTCATACTTTGTTTTATACAGAGCCAGGCAAGACATTGCAATTAATAAAAATCCAGCCATGCAATCAGAGTAACAAAAAAAGGCAAATGCCTCACTCTGTCACCGAGATCTCTCTCACTGCTCATGCTTTCACTTCCTGAAAGCCAAAAAATCTGGGCCCTTTTGGACAAAGTAATTTCCAAAGAGGAGAGAAAACATGCCTGCCTTAAGTCAAGATTGCCTCTGGTGATTTCCATTGCTGAAATCCCTGCAGATGAGGAGCTGTAGCATCTCAATTAGGCAAGTCTCAAAGCATTTGTGGTTACAGAGAACAAAACAATATTCTCAGTTCCAATGCAAGTGGAAGACACTTAGTGAGATCAATTTCTTGAGAGATGTTTCACTCGATTTGCACAAGCAGCATTACTGTTGGAAACAGGGGCTTACTCCTTACTGAAGCCACCACCTAGCTGCCTCACAGAGAACCAAAGGGTCAGAAAGGACAGAGAGGATAAAGAACAGAGCAGTCAGCAGCACATCAGAATGTTTGATAATGAAGGAGACAGGAGTTTCAGGGGCTGGGAACACCCACCAAGGAGAGTGTAGTAACTATAGAGGAGTGGGAAAATGTAGTTTCTGTTGCATATTCAAGACTGTAATCAAAGAGATAAGTGCCAAAAGATCTGCAGCATCCAGAAATTGTCAGGGTTGTCTTGCCACAGGTTCCTCAGTGATCTTATCCTGAGTGTTTCATAACAGATCGAACGATAGCTGGAATGCATGTTTAAGAATAGACAAGGAAAAAGCAACTCTGTTTTGTGCCAGAAGACTCAAGCCCTGTTCAAAACTAGCAAGTAAGGGCACGGTGGCAGCTCAGTCACCACCAGCAGCACCAGCCCTGCTGAATGCCATGGCAGCCAGCAGGCAGATGGGTCTCCCCTCAGCACAGCTCTGATTTACGGCACGCACACAAAGCTGGAGTAACTTGAGTGCCTCCTGGATGATTTATAGAGGCGTGGGTTGCTCATCTAAGCAGAGGAGTGGGATGCAGAAATGCTTGTGCTCTAACCAGTTTCCGATGTGGAATCCTGCAGCCCAAGGCTCGCCAGGTTGTTTTTCAGCCTCTGTGCAAGTTCACAAATCTCAAAGTAAAGCTGAAGCCTTTTTAGATGTGCTGTTAAAGGTTCCAGGAGAATGGAAGCTTGCAGAAGGGCCCAGCTGTCCCAGTGCCTTTCCTCCTGTGTATCCAGCTCTCCCCTAATTCAGCCCCTAAGAGCGAGTGAGTACTTGGTATGCACGAAGGTGCAGTGATTTCCTTCAGGAGCCTCTGGGAGAGCTGGAGCAGCGTATCTGTTGTGCAGGATGCAAAGGGCAGTGTTGTTGTTGTTCATCGGTTTCACAACCACATAATTCTGGTCCTTCATCACTCCAGAATCTTCCTTCAGCCTTTGTCTGTCTGAGCACTTGGAACGAATATTTACCCCTTTCTTTCTTTATTTGTACAATTACGAGTGTAACACTTCTTGCTCTGCATCCTTCTCCAGTGTTTGTAAAGCCACTGAAAAATGCTACATTTTTCCTGACAAGCTAAAAATATTTTTCAGCAAATAGTGTTGATGATGTGTATTGTTTTACTCTCTATGTCAAGTTTGATCCTCAGTGCACATTTTGGATAAGTAGACTATTACCTGGCGAACGTTATACCAAGGAGTGGGGCCAGCATTACGGTTTAGAACATTGAATTTGTCACCAGAAGTTAAGCAAAAGTTGAAAATATTTTCCTCTGATTCAGCCCAGAGTCCTGCTAGGGATGCTCTTAGCCTGTGAACACCATATAGGTGGCCACTGTGACATCTTTTGTGTTCTCAGTCAATGATATCTGCAGTTGCCTGTCCCTGCATCATCCTGTCACCCATCACTGGTTAGAGCAGGCTAAAAGCTGCTGTAAATGATGAGCTGGCCCAGGGGCAATAGAAGAGCACCAGGAGTTCCACCTTTAACTGGGTTTCTAGTATGTTGCTTTTTTACTTGCATTGTCCTTAACCTAAAACAAGAATACTGTTAGAGATTTGTGCCTCCAAGAGAAACAGAAAGAAAAAAACAATGCAAACACTAAAAAGAGGGAGCAGCAGAGTCCCCATTCCCATGCATAACCTCTGAACTGGTTCTGGAGATCTGCAAGAAAGCGTCACTCAGCCCATGGTGCTGATACAGACAACAATGAAAATAAAGCGCCCCAAACATTCATAACCAGTCCTCTGTCTGTCCCTGAAAAAAACCCAATCTCATGTTCTTTGTCCCCTGAACTATAGTCACCTTGCATTACACGGTAGGAAATGACTGGCCAGGCTTTCCATTGCCGCTGGCACTAATCACAGAAGATGAATATGAACTGACCAATGGTGTTTATAACCTTGTTTAACAATGTCAGGCACTGGGCTGGAGTCTCTCTCCCTTTCACCCGAATCATTCCAGTGGCTCCAGTGCCGTAATTTCAGACTTACACCAGCACTGGTGAAGTCAGACTCAAACAGAAAGGTGCTTTTAGGACAGAAAAATCCAACCACAATTTTGGAAAGTAAAAAGAATGAGAACTATCAGAATCCTGAGTCAGAAGTATGAGAAACAGTGAATTTCTTTGCTTTGCAGCTCAGGTGTACCCATGAAAAGCAGCACAGTGTATACAAAAGTGAGAGGGTCTGGCCTCTGAAGCATGCTTTCCTCTTGCTAGCATTAAGCAAAACATGTTTCACCCCTCCATGTTTTCATGAACACTTGAAAAATAACAGTAAATAGAGGTCATATAGGTATCAAACATGAAAATATATCTCTGGTGGTAGAGAAACTTTTATCTTGTGTCACCAGTGCCCTGCTGGCACTGTAACATATTTATTTTTTAGCATTCAGTGACCTTTGATACCAGTAACTACTGAGGCTGCCAAGCTGCCCATGGGCTCTTCCATGCCAGTCTTTATCTGCTTTGTATGCTGGGCAGTCTGGAATTGAACTCTGCCTGTTTGTGAAGAGGTGGGCAGGGGAGGGAGCAAACCCTCTGGGGACTCTGCCCTGTCAGTGTGTGCCTGTGTGTGGGACACTGACTCTGAGGCCCCTGATACTCAGCTGATACACACCTATGCCTGTGTGCACATATTCAAGGGCCCTGTAGTTTCTTTCTCTTATACAATATAAAGAGTGGTATTTGCATGGCCATTGGCTTTAAAGGGCAGCTGGGCTACAACATATCCAGTATTTTGGTGTCCACTTTGGATGGAAAAAAAACTTTTTGTAGTTCTTGTGATTATTTTCTCTATCACATTAATTAAAAACTGTTGTGACCTGTCTAAAATCAGAGTGCTCCCTGGGTTTGTACTTTACCCTGGGCAGTGCCAGTTTTTGAGGAGTTTGCACAGCCCAGTTGCTCTACCACAGCTCCATTTTTTTCAGCTAAGTTCCCAGGTGGAGAGGCACATGTCACCCTGATCCAGCTGTCCCAGCAACAACAGGACATGGCTCATGTGCACCTGGAACGTGTTCTCACTCACTAAGAAAATGCCAAGCTAGGGAGGGAGGAAAAGGTGGTTTTTAGTTAGACCTCCATCAACTAAATCAAGCTAAAATTACGCATGCCCTTTGCTTAAGTGCCACTGCTTGAGAAGCAATCTCATTACGTGTGACACGTAAGCTTAAAAGCATTCAGCTAAAACCAATCCTTCTGCTGTCCCCTGGTCACCAACTGGCAACAAAGCTCCACATTGACACCGATCTGGCAACCTGTAGAGTTTGCCCTCTATTCCATTTTGCTTCTATAAGCACAGCTATTATTGGAAATGCTTACTTGACCATATTGCATGCTTTACCTCCATCTGACAATAATTCATTCCTCCAGCTTGCAACATTAATTACTTATGCATACTATACACACTGCCTCTCTAAGTACATACACATGAAGAAAGCAAAAAGATTTAATGTACAGATTAATTTGGTGGTGGTTTTCCTATTATTTTTACCTAATGTGAGGACAAGAAGAGATTTCTAGGTTATCTAGGTTATCTATTGAAAGTCATCACCAGAAATACTCAGAAATGGAGCATATCAACAAATACTGTCTGGCTCTGTGGGTTATTACAGAAAACACAAAATATACCTCTGGGTTTCTATGCTGTGCAGTAAACAATAGAAGCAAAACTTCACTTAAATATGTACTTATGGATGGATATGCATACACACACGTACAGGTACTTATATGCAAACAATAAAAAAAAAGGGACCAAGAAAAAGCTGGTGAAAAATATACACATGTTCTTGATGATTGACACTTTCCTATCTGTAACATCAGAAACATAAGACTGGAAGACATCCTGGCACCTCAGAAATTCCCAGCCACCCCCAGCAAGGTATTGTACATCCCTCACACCCATGGGTCAGTATCTGTCTATAGTTTTCAGCTCTCTCCTCTTGTTGGAAAGCTCAAGTCTCTTATGATTACATGGAGCATCCTGACAGACTGATACCTGTCCTAACACCTGTGACAAGATCCTACAACAGATGTGATGGTCCAGCAGTGCCCTGTGCAATGTCAGCAGTGCCTTCCCATTGCTGCTGGAAGAATCCTGTCTAGGATCACATTTGTCATTTCTCTCACTGCCTCATGCACTGATGGTTCACAGTCATTCACTAACAAACCAATACAGAGATCTGTTTTCTTTCTTTTTTTTCATTATGGTAGTCAGTTTTCTTCCTTAAAGAGAATCTACTTTTCTTTATCCTTCTGCACAAAGTTCTGTATAGATAGTAGAGAGACTGACATACCCACACAACAGTTCCCCTTGTCCTAAATCAAGTACCCCAAAGAGGTAGGATAGACTTCCACTCTCAGGGAATCTTCCCCTTTTCAGTGCCTGCAGAAGAAGCCCTGGATTAGACTGGCTTGAAGAAGCTTAATTTTCAATTGTTAATGGTGAAGTGCATACCAAATGTATGTTTGTTTTTGTAGGGAATTGCATCCCATTTCCATCACTTTCATTGTCTTCCAGCTCATCAGCCACAGTAGTCTGATGCTGTTAATAACGGTGCCTCTTGACTCTTTTATCAGAACAATTCTTTACCATTCACCATCTTAAATGACAACAGATCATTAGAGTGAATATTAAACAAGTTCAATCTTGAATTACTAGAAATCTCTATCCCAATAGCAATCTATTGGCATCTCTCCTTCAGACAACTTCTTACGCATTTTACTGCTCTTGTACTAATCCCCATCTTCTCCATCTTAATGAATAACTTCCCATGTGGCATCATATCAAATGCTTGACTAAAATCCATATAGATTAGATCTACTACATTTCCCCTTGCTTAGACAATCAGTTATCTCTGCAAAGATAAAGTGTCCAGGACAAAATCAGCATTGTGGTTGCATTTTATCCTGTTTATCTTCTCTTGCTCTGTCTTTTTAAAAATATATATATTAAATATGTTAAATATATTTTTCTTCAAAACTCTTCTGAAAGTCTGAGATGGCGTCAAAACCAATGAACTAAGCGGCTTCTTAGATAACTTTCTAATAATTTTAAAAATAAAAGTATTATATCTACTATTTTCAAATCATGCAAGAACAGCCTCCAACTCAAAAATTTATTTCAAACTGTTGCTGTCAATCCAGTACTAGCTCCTTTGGAGTTCTGGGATGAAAATTACTGGTGTCCCTCACTCAAAAATGTTAAGCTATTTTAGATTTGCTTTCATTTTTATTGTGATAACCTCCATTTTCTTCCCCTCATTCTAACTAATCATGTTGCTTTTGCTCCCTTCTTCAACTCCACTGCTCCTCTTAAGAGCTATGGCAAAGCTTCATTTAGATTTCGGGTACAAAAGTATTTTTAATCTTTTCCTTGTTCACTCTTCAAAGTAGCACCAGTTATTTTCTTGTTCCCTGTTTATACATGGCTGAAGCAATGTTTCATTTCTTTTTCATCTCCTTTGACATCTATTTGAGACTTATTTTCAGCAAATCACTCTTTATTCTGAACACACACAGGTAGTGGGTTTGTTCATCACTGGTTTCCCTTACTCTTATTACTCTCCCACAGTCCAGTGCAGTGGACTATTAACTAACAGGGTAGACATGGTCTAATAGAGATGGTTTGTAGATAGGTACAGAGTGAACATATTTGCAATGAAATTCACAGGCCAACAGAAATCAAAGATCTTGTTATAATGGAAGCAGTGTTTTTATCTGATTAGAGTTGCAAAAGCCCTTGCCTCAGCCCTGCCTATGCCAGAATGTCTCACAAAACGCTTCAGCTTCTAGCAACAAAAATAGTGCAAGTTTCTTCTCTTCCCACAAAATGAAAACTTTCTATCAGAACAAACAGAGGCAGAAGTGGACAAAATAGTACCTCGTACAAGGACTAAACCACTAACCTGATTTTTCAAACTGCTACCTTCTGTTGTGTTTGGTTTTGGTTGTTGGTTTTTTTTAAATTGGGTTCTAAGCTCATGATTTTGAGCAGAACCCTCAGAAGGTAAAACAGTGTAGAGCTGAGGGAACCTGTGACCGGCTGCAGTGTAAAACCAGCTCTGAAGTGGGGACCTTTGTGGCAATTTTTGATACTAAGGATTCAGGTTACATTTACAGTTTCTGATTTTCCTTCACTACAAATGTATTTCCAAAAATATTTTCTTTCCCTTTTCAAATGTGGAAAAATTACTTGTCAAATGTGTTTTCTATCAAGTTTTGAACTAGTAAAACCAGTAAAACCAGATATGAGAAATTAAGGTATCATTACACAAAGGTCCAAATACAATGCTCTGTGCATCATCCACCACCTGCAGTCAAAGACTAGAAGTAGCAGAGTGGGGGAACCAACTAATCCAGTGAATGATGAAGGAGCTTTACTGAGGATGTACATTCAAGCACAGCACATTTGCAGCTAAGAGAGAATAGATTTTCCAAAACCATCTTAGCATAAAATTGGAATCTCCTTCATGGACACTTCTGAGTTTACTGGAAAAGACCTTCCAGATACATACGTCTGACTGTAGAGGAATATTTCTATGGAGGGCACAGTGGAATAACTTTTTCATTTCATGAGCTATCACCAGGTGTTCCGATACTATTCAAGCACAGCTTCCTGGGTCATTGCAATGCCTCACATGATGTCTCTTTCAGTTCCAGACTGACATTCTGGCCCTCAGCATTTTTTGTGCAGCTGTCAGGACTACCCCACTGCAGAGACAATGAGTGCAAACCTCTACTAAGAAACTTTGTTAAATTTATTTTTAGAGCCAAATCATCACATATTCTTGAGGAGCAGGCTGGTTACCCCTTGCTTTAACCTTACGTTCAGACAAAAGCCCCAAACTGGCATTTTCTGCCTTGTCTATTTTGCTTAGTTCCCTAATTGCCGTTTTTCGCTTTTCATGTCAGCTTTTCTGCCCAGCTTTACCCATCGGTTCGCTACTGTAAACAACTGTTTTGCCTGCTAGATGGCACTGGCCATCCACCAGCGCTGGGACTGAAGGCAGGTGGCACTGAAGAGCCGTAAGGGCACATGGCCACCCTTTGGTCGTTATTCTGTTTACTTTCTGCGATGTCATTTTCTTTGCTCAGATTACTTCACTCCTCACCCACAGCACTCGCTTGCCACTATAATAATTCTACCCATGTCCTCTTCCTGTTCTAGGATGAATATAAACTTGCTGTCAGCACGGCTGCAAAGGGCTGGAGATTCTTCTGAACCCATCAGTTAGTTGAAAACTGAAAACGAACTAGAAGCCCTGAAATTCCTCTGGGTTTCAGTCACTGACTTGAGTCTAAATATTTAGCAAGCAACAACTTATTTTGTCGGGGGATACAATTAATTAAACTTGTCTGCTTGAAAGCAGCATTACAGAGCTATTTGTGAATAGATACTAAGGATACAAGGATGGTATTAAATCTGCTGGTTCTTTGGATTCCGTTCTAAATTCTGTTTGTCATAGGTACCTCGGATGTGTTGCATTCAATGTACTCATCAACACACCGAGAAGGAAGCTGAAGCTTTCAACTGTGTCTACAGAGCACCCAGTACAATTCACTGCTGCCATCCTCTCTGTGCTCTTTTCAGTCTAAGTGCTAGAAAACTCACAGTCAAACAAAACTAGAAAACAAAGTTAATGGCAATTGTCCAGCTGGAAATAGAAGAGCCTCTTTCTTTAAAGTATTCACAAGCCCTTGCTTCCTTCAGAACATGCCCACTGTGCCACCGTATCTGCAAGCAGAGTGCCACCATTACCCTTCTAATCCAGCCTTTCATCTGAGCATGCTGCTCTCTGCACCTGAGCAACAAGTTTGCTTTTCACACACAGGGGCACATTTCACCAGTGCCAGATGTGCCCACAATGGGTGTGATTTCTTAGAACTTGAGGGTGTACCCTCTGTTTGGATGGCAAATTCCCTGGCTGCGGTTGCTTGGAGACATTACAGGTATCATGGTATCTGCCTTGCGTGCCTGTAGATGTTTTCCAGGTAGGTGTGGCCATACTTCAACTTGGCTAATCAGATTCTCCACAGATGTCCATGATTCTAGTGACAGTGCCAGGTCTAACTTTCTCATTAGTTCTTTTTCAACCTTATAATTATCACCTGTATAGGAAGCTGAATGCAGTGCTGGATCATACCGTATCATTTCTAGGTGCCAGACACCTAATTTCTATCTTTTTTTTTTTTGTACCTTCTCTACTGCAGATGAGTCCATCTCTCCATTTCCTGAGGGATGATGGAAACTGATCGTTCTCAAACCCAGAGAAGATTCAAATACAAGTAAAGCTTTTTAGACTAAACCTTGTGGTCACATTTTAGGATGTTTTTTGTCCAACTTCCCAAACTTCTTTCTCCCCTTCACTCTCAAAAGTTAACACCTGCCTAGCAAAGTTGGCAGACAGGCTGAAATGCTTGTGCCTCAAGCCATTCCTGTGAAAAACCTGGCACCTTTGTTCAAATGTCTGATGAAAGCGGGTTTGAACAAAGATGTTGGTTTGTGAACTGGCAGGGGCACACAGAGTGTGCTGGGGTGGAAAGCTTCAGCGGAAGGAAGGAAGATGAGGGCAGATGGTGGCATTGTTGAGGTCTTGAGATGCCACACAAAGATTTACAAAAGTGGGTCTTTCTAGACCCAAATGTCTAAACTTACCTGAAAAAAATTTATGATGCATTTTGCCCCTGTTTATATATTGCAAGGACTTCTGTGTATTTGCCTACCAATTCCTCTGGCACAGCGTGAAACAAATGGCTACCTACACCTCCCTGGCTATTTGCAAGGCCACTTAGCTTTAAAATACAGCTCAGAGCAGCACCAGCGATCTTAAATTAACTTTCCCGGTGGGGGAAGAGTCTTGAATTGATCCTTATCTACTTCACTGGGTCTTGTGCTGACAGTCAGGTTTGCTGTTCTCACCACTGTTAAAGTGTTCTGCTCTTTATTGGGTGTACTGTGAACAAACCACCAGTCCAGACCCTTCTGATATGGCTGTTGTGATTTGCCTTATCTTTATTTGCTCCTCAAGCCACTTTGGTAAAGCTGAAGAAACCATGTCCTGCAAAAACTTTGAACTCTGGATGAGCAACTAGAAAATATCTTTATTATCAGGGATGGAGAGAGCTTAGGCTGCAGCTGGGATCCAGCTGAAGGGCATGCAGACTGCAGGGATCTGCACAGGAAGTGGCTGGGAGAGTCACTGGCATTGTGGCTATTAGGGAATTATTAGACAGATGTTAAACGTAGGCTTAGCTTCACTAATCAATCGACTTGCTGAGGCTTCAGAGAATTTTGGTTATGGGTGGCTGTGAGTGCAAAGAAGGAAAGGAAATGTCATGTCATACTTGGAGCTAATACAGTGATTCCTATATGGGATAGTGGAAGTACTCCTGTGCACAATTACAATAAAAATGTTTATGTGCATTGCTCCTATTATTATAGATGAATTAGCTATGGAAGGGAGAGAGCACCAAAAAGGGATAATTCAGATTTATGCACAGTTGTACTTTGAGGCAATAGTCAGCAAGATTAAGATGTAGAATGTTAAGGTCACTTAACACTTTACAAAGGAATAGGTTGAGTTTGTAGGCTGGGCACACGCTTAGTGGAAGCATCTGAGCAGCCCTTCTTACTCAGTGTGATTACTGATGTGCTTTAAGTTAAGCATGCGTGGAAATCTTGCAAGACCAAGGACACAAAATACAAATAACTTTTCCCCCCCATATACTTCTGATAGGTAAATAAAAAAGAAATGCACAAAACAAAACTTCAGATTCTACGGGTGCAAAGGCCACATCTGTATCTGTACTCTGAATGATGCAAATGCAGTGACAGTCCTTAACACACAGACACGAGTGACAAAAAGCTGATATGCAAATAGTGCTATACGTGATGTTTCCTAAATTTGTGTATAAAACTCATTTCAGATTCCAATACATGTACAAGCTATAGTCTATATAATTTCTCTTAACACATACTTGAGAGCTCATCAGTGATGGGAGAAATAATCTTAATAAATGCCTTTTTCATTGCTCAAAACCTGGGAGGGAACAGCAGTATTTGGGTTGCCGCGAGGCAGTGGTCGGGCTCCGGGCTGGGTTTCGGGGTGTGGGTGGCAGGGAAGGGGGGGCGGCTCGGGGTGG
>VZRF01015423.1:342451-415936 GCA_013396875.1 Vireo altiloquus | reverse complement strand
GGGGCGGCTCGGGGTGGGGGAAGCCCTGGTCCTTCGGTGGGAATTACTCAGATCCCCGTCCCTTTCCCAGCCCCGCCGCGGCAACATTTATTGCAAAAGCAGGAAATTGCTTATTACTAAACTAGCTGGCAAGGGAGCGGAGCCGATGCTGTTCCACACTGGCACAGCACTTGCTTAGCTGCTGCTATCCCTGCCTCTTCTTGTTCCGCTCTTTCTTCTTCTTCTTCTTCCCTCTCTTTCTCTCCTCTCTCCCTCGCTCTCTCCTCTCCTTTTTTTCATTTTGGCTTCTATTCAAATGTGGGTCAGGGGTGAGCGGCTCCCAACGTCACAAGCTTGCAAGATGGCGCTGGGAGGAAGGCTGTGAGATGAGGAACAGGCTGGTATAAACCGAGAGGACAGGAGAGGGAGAGGAGGAGAGGGGAAGGGGAAGAAAAGCTGCTGCTCCAGATGCAATAAGAAGGTAACGCGGCGCGGGCGGGGGCGCGGGTCCCGCGGGGCGGCCGGGCGCTGCCGGGCTCCGCGGTGCAGCCCAGCCCCGCTCCCCCGCTCTTTATTTGCAGCCCCGGTGATTTGCCCATCTGCACGGGTTCGCTCGGGAGAGTCGCCGGGGTGGCGGGGGTGTCCCCTTTTTCCCTGCCCTGTATCAGCCGTGCCCGGCACAGGCGGTACTTCCATTGAAAAAAACCCGAGATGGTTTCTCTGCTCTTGCCCCCCTCTCTCCGTGCCCCGGGCCCCCTCCCCTCGCTCTCCGGGCGCGCTGCCCCGTTGCTTTGGGGGCCGGGGCGTGTATCGGTGTGCTGGCCACCGTGCCTGTCTGGAGCTTGCAAATGTTGGTTATTTGGTTGAAGCGGCTGGAAACTTTCCCCCTCCTCCCGTGCCATTTGTGTGTGTGTGTGCGCACCCGGGTGTGCGCTGCCCCTTCCCCGGCGGCGGTGGGGTCGGGGCGGGGGCCGCAGCTGCTGCCCGCGGGGGCCGGCCGGCATGGGGCTGACCGGCGGGGCGCGCAGGCAGCCCCGGAGCAGCCGCCTGCTCCCCATCGCCACTCGTCCCTTCAAGTGAGCCGTATTGTATTTTATTTGATTTTATTTTTTCCCCGAAAGGAGGGAGCGAAGCCCCGGAGTGCCGGGGGGCGTGTTTGTGCCGGGGATCTGGCCGCATTGTGGAGGAGAGGGCAGGAAAGGGGCTCCCGGGACTTGCATCGCCTCCTTCCCGCCCCCCGCGGTCCATCCGCCGGGCTGCGAGGCGACGAGCCAGGCCGGCATCCCCCAACCCCAGCGCCGGCCCCAACCCCAGCCCCACCGAGCACCCCCTGCTCTACGGGACCGCGGTGAACTTTTGCCCTGGCTCCCCCCTTTCCCGCCGCCCCCCTCGGCCGCTCGGGATCGCGGAGGGAAGGACCCGCCGGCTCTGCTCGCTCTGCCCGTCGCTGCGGGTCTCTGGCTTTTGTTACGGCCCCATCTCGGACGCAATGGACGGAGCAGGATCGCGCACCCTCCCGCGGCCAGGGGCTCCCCGGACCCTGCCCGCCGGCTTTGTGCCCCGCAGGAAATGCATGCTCCCCGGCCGCGCTAGCCAGCGTAGAGCTGTCCACCCGGTTTAAAAAAAAAAATTGAATTGTACGTCTAGGCTGGCAATATTGTTGCCGAGGCGCTCGACATCGCAATTGAGGGAACCGGGAGGGCTGGTCGCTGCCCGCGGTTGCCCGGTCCCGGGGGTACGGCGCCGCGGAGCCGGACCGGGCTCTGCATCCCCCGGCGCGCCGGTGCCGGTGCCAGCTCGGCGGCGGGGTGAGCCGGGCTTTTTGTGTTTTTTTCTAGTTGCATTTAAAAGCAAAGCAAAGCCGGCGGGGGAAGTGGGGGCGGGGGAGGCTGCGTGCCGGCCCCCCTGCGCGGAGCGCGGCCCGGGGAGCCCCGCGGTGCCCGCAGCGCCCAGCCCGCTCCTGGCCCCTTTGGTTCGGGGCGAGAGCCGGCGGGGAAGTCAATTATTGACTCCTGCTTGGCCGGGTCCCAGGTGGAAGTGGGCACGGCGGCGGCGGGCGGCTCTCGGCGCGCCCCCCGTTATCGGGGCCGCCAGCCGCGCTCCTCCCGGGGGCTCCGCGGCCGCCGGACACCGCGCCCGGCCCCGCCGCCGCCCGGGGAACGCGTATGTACACACGGGGTCTGGGCACTCGAATCTTT
Organism: Vireo altiloquus; assembly: GCA_013396875.1. NCBI lineage: Eukaryota > Metazoa > Chordata > Aves > Passeriformes > Vireonidae > Vireo > Vireo altiloquus. The sequence continues at coordinate 413,759 of VZRF01015423.1, read as the reverse complement.
CTGCTGCGAAATCCACAACCTTTGAGAACTCGGGTGGCCTGGGCGCTTCCAGAGACGGGTAACTTGGCGTTAGAATCTGCGAGTGGGGCGGGGGTATATACACCTTTACACAGAATGAATGAATTATATATGGAACCAAGTGTTTTAGCAGACGGTTACTGAAATCACTCAGGATACTACTTAGCTGTTAGAATAAATCTGAGAGAGCAGCCAGAAACCAGTTAAGAGCATCAGAATTACATTCTGCTAATGAACTGTCCTTTGACCAAAACTGGTTTAAATTTGTTGCGGAATGCTGTTTATATTTGAATAGCTCCCATGTTTTTCCAGAAATTAGGGGAAAACAATATGCAATAGTCACTTTCATTGGAAAATGTCAGAACTATGAGCAGATGTTTGCTATGCTTGATAAATAACAGTGTATAAACAACTAATATTTCAAGATGACTTATTACTATTTTTTAGAACTATTGTATATACTATGGCAACTCTGGAGAGAAAGCTGTAAATGACTCCTTAGGATTTCACAGCAAATCTACATGGGGAAAATGATATATGGAAAGAAAATTGACTTATTTCCACAACTGCAAATGGCCTCCTTTTTGCGCCTTTTCATTAGCAATCTAATCCTAAAAGCATTAGGAGCAATTATTTGCAGTGGTGCCTGACATTCTAGGTCTAATTATTTAAATCAGTTTAACTTTTGATGGTTGACCCATTAGGTCAAATCTGTGTGCCCTTTGTTATATTTATTAAAAAAAAAAAAAAAAGGAGGGGAGGGGGGTCTTCAAACTTGCCACCTGCTACTGACATATCATTTTAGCTCTGGAAGAGATCAGCATTAAGAATAAGCAACCTCTTCCATTTGTTACTTTCCATTCTAACATGGGTAAGGACACCCTGTGTAAGCGCCTTGTTCTTTCACATCTAAAATCCATTGCTTAATCACGACAGACTTGTGTGGCTGCTGGAGCATAAGCAGGAGGACTGGGAGAATATGAGGATATGGCAGGTTTTCCTTATGTCATGCTTCCTAATCTATGTGAAATGCAGATGAGACGCACATACATAAAAGGGATGATTTTTCAGTGTTTGGGGGGAAAAGCCTCTTCCAAGGATCTGGGAGAACTCTAATGCATAAAGAAATAGCTCATGTTAGTATTCACATACGTTTCTGGGTGGAATGACTTATGGATGTGTAGATAGTAATAAGTATTGCAAGATGCTTGAAGCACTTGGTATCACGTGATGCGCTGTAGTGTCAGTGCTGAATTGTTTGGCAGAAGCCGATGTGTGACAAGGGATGGGGGGAGAGAGGAGAGAAAGAGAAGGTGAGAGGCCTTGTTCCAGAAGAGTACATGTTCAATTTATTTTGATTAGTTGTTTAAAACAACTAGAAAACAACCTAATGCTAATCAGTTTGGCTGTGTAATGGATTTAAACGTTCTAAAACAGCCACCGCAGCCCAAAATTGGTGGTCATGATGTGAAATTTGAAGTTGTGAACAGCAGATCTTGCAATGAGAGATCTCGTTTTCTAGCATCTTTACAGCCCATAGTAATTAAGTACTGTAAAACATAAACTGTATGTTGTGCATTTTCTGACCTTGCAGAAAATAGTACGTAGCTATTCTTTGAGCTCCTGCCGCCTTCTTTGAGGATAGATGTAGGGAAATGGGATGATGTTTGAAAACCGAGGTGCATTTGCCTTCCTATCAGAACTCCTGTTTGTGCTGACTGCAGCATTTAACCCTGTCATCCAGTCTGATGAACATATTGCCAGCTTGACAGGCAGAGGTATTGGTAGGAAGAGGTTGCCATGTTTTCTCTACAGAAAACCAAGTTTCCCATTCTCTAACCAAATTGGACTGATAAAGTGTACAAGCAACACTGCAGCTTCTGCCGACAGCCAGGGAAGAACGTTGCCACAAAGCAGCATTTCAGTGCTGCAGCAAATGTCGGAGTGGGAGAAAGCAGAATCACATTTGTGACATAGCCATTATATTGGCTGTATTGTGACAGGCGAAGCTCAATGGGAAGGGACCATTTCAGCATCAGCAGACATGCCTTCCCTGCTGGGCTTGGAGAAAAATTAACAGGGCTCAGCTGTGGCATTACAACAACAGAGTGTCGACCCAACCATAAGCAGGAGAATATATTTAAAAAAAATAAGGATGACTTCTTTGGTTTGGTGTGGATTGAACACCAGTGACTGAGCTGTTAGGGCTTCTTATATTGGTTTTTGTCTTGCTCTACTATCAGGAGCAAGGACAATGCATTGCAATAAGGATTTCACTCTGCTGTGCAGTAGCTCATTGGCAAAGAAACTGCATTGGTTTGTTCAGGTCTCTCGCAATCAGCAGTGACAGTGTGCTTGCTTCTCTCAAAAGCAGCAGAACAATGTTAAAAAGATGTCCTGAGAGTTGTATTTTCTTGTTCAGTTAGCATCTCCGGCTTCCAATAGGATGCCAGTTTTAAGTTGGGTTTATTTCCTTGAAGCATATGTGTATTATGCTAGCTGTCCCAACTTGTAAGTTACTCACAGCTTCTTGTTTGTAATTCCTGGAAAGAAAATTCACCCTCCAGTGCTGGCTCCCACAAAACAAAGAAGTGAATCAGTGTGGTCAATCCTGAATTTTTAGGTTGATACAAAATGAGTTGTTACAATAGCTGTAAAGGAGGAGGCTACAAGACAGCAATAGCTGTACCTGCTGTAAGTGACAGGTGGGAGAAATTCTGTTCTTTTTCATCTGTGTTTGGATGACAGCCCAGTGCTGGCCACAAACTGCAATCCAGGATTAATCCTCACATAGTGTTTTCTTTCTATGTATCAGATTTCTCATTTTGTTAATAAGCACAGCCTAGCATGCACTTCAAGTCAGCTGTTCTGGAGTGGAAGCAACAGGGTTTTGAGTTATTGAAATGATGGCTCTCATGCTTTCCTAGAGCTCGTATTGTTTGACCAGAGCAGGGCGGAGGGTGATCCTTGTAATCACAAATCCTAAACAGGGATTCTAGTTACTGATTTTACTTAATGGAAAGGGGTGGGGAATGTAGTTTATCCAGGATTACATTTGTATCACATCACATTTTTGGATGTGCACCCTGCGGATTTGAAGGGGCTAAAGAGTGATCTTTTAAACTGAAAACCTCAAGCATGCATTTAGAAATGGACCTATTGTAGGAAGCTTCCTTCACTTACTCTCTCTAATGGGGAAAAGACGAACTGAGCTGTCCTGCAGAAAGTGTCAGAAGACACATGCACTGACAGCTAAGCTGGAAGAAGGGTCTGAGTCTTCACCCGGCAGTAAGAAGAGTTGAGAGAAGTGCAGGGATTGGTTTCATGCTCAAAACAGTCACCAGGGAACTCTCCCAATAAAAGCGTCCCTGAAAACAGGGTGAACTTCTTGCTTCTGTTGCTAGGTGTTCCGAGAGATCTGTGCAGGAGCTAGGAACAGCCCCCTCTTGTTTTTCCAGCTTTAGATACTGGGTGGAAAAATGTGCCAATGTTGTCCTTGCCCAGGTTCTGAATGGGAGGTAGGAAGCATTTCATGTCAGTACACTGGCCTAAGGCATTTGCTGTCCTTCAGTCCCCTGGGTAAAGGAAAAGGGGATGGCTTTTTATAATATATCAGTTTGCCCTATCCACTTCCCCCACTGAACCAAACACTGTGCAAGATAAAATTGTCTTCAAATCAGTCCTTTGCCATGAGTGTAAAAAGAGATACACGATGGAGTGACTGGGGAGAGGCCTCATGGTAAACAACCTGACTCTGCCCTTCATGCTGGGCTTGTCCCATTCATTCCTGAACCTGTTTAAGATGACAGGGGTGTACAGCAGATTCCTTCCCCTAAATGTGTGCCCATTTCCCGTTGTATAAAGAGCCATTCAGGGAGTGGATTCAGTTTTCTAGGAGTCATATAAAGACACTGCCATGTAAGACTGCACTTACTGCATTTTCATCTGCTGTCAAGATGCCACCAGCCAGTTTGACAGTTTGGAAGTCTTTTCTCTTGTTCGATAAAGAACAGAATAGAGTAATTTGCATTGCCAGTTTTAACTGAGAATTGGAATCAGCTGACAAGAAACCTTATTTTAAAGCTTGCTTGTTTGTCTTTGTGGTAGTTACTCTCCAGCAGAAAGACTGGATCTCACTGGTCTGTACCTATTAAAACATGTTGATGTGCAACTAAAATAACTTTAAAGTAAATTTCATGTTAAGCAGAAGGACAGGGTTAACACATTCAGACTATGATTCAACATGCAAATCAGAAACAAAATTAATTTACTATGTTATTGTTTCTGAGAAATGACTCAAGAAACTTCTTATATAGCATTAAATTCAATGAAATGTTAAACCTGAATATTTTGAAGTGTTAAATAAAAATATTTGGAAAATACTTTCTTATCAAAATACTTTCTGACGACCTCCTGAGGTCCCTTCCTGTGTGACTTACTCTGTGATTTTTATTCAGCTCCAATTTAAATGCAAAGCAAAGGAAGTGTTCTTTGAGCAAAAGTGAACTGATTATTTTCTAGTTCTGTTACTCTTTTATGAGTTTGGAACTAGCAGATACTAGTTTCTAACACTTAGTTTTCATTTGGAGGGAAGGAAGCTTTCCTGCCCTTCTGCCCCTCCTCAAATCTCAGTTGCTTTCTGCAGTCTGAAAGAAGTGGTTATTGGCCTAAACTGAAAAAACAGCCTCTCTGTCGCTTTGCAAGAGGCTCCTGGTGCGAAGGGTTAGTTAGCTGCCCAGCGTGGATGTGTAAAGTAGTGGCTTTTTCTGTGGAGGGACAAATTTTCCTCAAACCTTCACTAGAAAACACATACAATTAAAGAACACTTTTTTTAAACAAAACCTGTTTAAAAGAAGGTTTGAAATTATGCCAGTGTATAGTGAGACTTGTGCTGTTTTTATTTAATGTTGTTTCCCCTACCTCTGGAAGAGTGGGGTGCTTTGTTATTCCTAGTTTCTGTTTACCCTTATAAAGTATCCAGAACAGTCCTCATGTGGAACTTCATTTGAAGAAAAAAGCTCTTTGTTCTTTTCTAGGCAGCTCAAATGTTCTTTGATAATGTGATATTAGTGACATGATTATGCCCAGTCTTCAAAGAAAAACATGGATGTCCTTCTAGGCAGGGAAAATATTTACCAAGGTTGTAGATGGCAAGGAATTCACTAAAAATTATAAATTTGTGTGCACTGCTATGAAGTGTACATAGCCAGAACCGTAGTACCAGAAGGCTCAATAATGGGAATTGTGGCATGACAGTGAGAGTTGTCTTGAAATTCTTCAGATGTCAGCAGAGTGATGTTTGGCTGAGTGTTTTTTAAAAGTAATGTAAATTATGACTTGAAAAGTTTTACCCAGAAAACTTATTTATAAGCACTTGCTTTTATTAATTGGTGCAGTGGTTGAATATTTGCCCACATTCAATTCTGGGTGAGCTTGTGGTCCAAGGAACTCTGCTTCCATCCCTGATTTAAACTTTCATGCTATGGTCATGAAGGAAGTTAAGCAACTTCAGTTTTCTGCATCTTTAAAGTATGGAGAATACAATGTCCTTGGTTTGTTTTGTATATTTATCTTATAAATGCTCATCATATTTAAAAGTTTGCATAATGGGACCCTGACCTTAGCAACAGCCTGTAAATGCTGTCATCATACACATAATTCTAATAAAGCTTCAAAATGGTAAAGTTGCCAAAGGACTAATGCTTTAGGATTATGCAAAACCCGCAACGGGGGAGGGAGGCTAGAGAAGAAGTATCTCTAGTTCTTCAGAAATGCTACATTTCTTAGTTTCCACTGTACCTTATCAAACAAGGCTTTCAAAACTGTAATGAAAATTGAAACACGCCAGCTATAAAAATTACTCTCTTTTTGCTACAGCACTTTAGGTATTAATGAGACTATATTCCCTCACCATTGCTGCAGTGAGCGCTGGGAGTTTTTGAGAGGTCTGTTCAGTAAATGCCTCTAAATGATCCCCCTCAGGATGCACCAAGCAGCAGCTTGTGTTTTTGTGTCTTCCCTCCCCGGGTTGCATGGTGCAATGCCAGCGCACGGCATGACGCAACATCTTGGAAATTCTTGGAAAAGCACTTCCGTTTGTTCTAGGTAGAAATTGTGTTGGCACCAAAACTGACTCTGCTGTTTACAAGCTGGCAGCATTCTTAAATGAACTCCAAGAAAAGCAGTTTAATGTATGCGGTTCTGCGTATCCATCCAAATGCAGAGGTGTTTGAGACTGTTGGCCTGTTATTATGGGTGGTGCCTTGGAGAAGGAATGTCTTGAGTATTTGCCCAAGTGTGGACCTCTTTTTAGCAGCTGTAGTCAGCTGGTTTATTCCAGTCAGGCTGGGTCTCCCAGTTTCTGGTTGCTGCTTGTAAGGTGATGGGTTTAATTGCTGTATTGATATTCCTCAGCTCCTGAGTGAGGGAAAAAGTGACTGAGTGCGGAGAAAGAACCATCAGCGTCATTCTGACATCTCTATTGTGGTGGCTAAAACAGAGTTGAGTATGAGAATTTGTTTGCCACTGATATGTTGTTGGAATCTGGACAAATAATTTCATCTATCTGTACCTCTTCACCTCTGCCTATGTAAGGCCATGGTATTTTGAAGGTGGGCTGAATTTCCATTAGCATATAATGAACAGAAAATAACAATAGTAGCTGGTATTGTCTAATATTTCACCCTGTTAATTGTGCAAGAGGATTTCAAGCTGAATGCTGTACTAATAATTCAGAGTCTTGTAAATGGAACCAAATGCAGAGAGAACTAGTACTTTTGATAGAGCTGTAGTACTGGAAATCATGCATGGAGGTGTAACTAACCATAGAGGACACTCAAGGGAGGAAAATATATTTTAAGGGTCCTGCTGAAGCACTGGTCATTGGAGTATGGAATTAAAATATTTGCCTATCTAGAAAAGACATCATTTCCACTCAAAGATCTCAAAATGCTTTTATAATTAGTAATGTGTGACTTACAGCTGTATCTCTGGCATATTCATGTAACCTTTTCTGAGATGTTTATATGACTTTCTGAAAGCTGCACACAGGTTCTTCTTTAACGGAACAGAAGCCATGGCCATAGCCCAACAAACCAGCTTCCACTCCCATTAGATGAAAATGACTGATTAGGCAGCTCAGTTTTTCTGTTTCACTTGTAATAAATAAAACCTCCCTTCCTTTCCAAATTTTGAGAGTTCATATGAAGTGGGACCTGGGCTACACAATGCCAACTGTTCCATTGCAAAAGTCTTATCAGTAGTTATCTACCTAATGCCCAGAACATCTAATACCATATGCCAGAGGACTGGGATGTTCCCTATCAATTAACTGGTTGGACAAGAAAGGGGGAAAGGAGTCCAGGTGAGTTCAAGCAAGTTTCCATGTGCATTTACGCTGCCATTATTCAGAACATTTGCTTATTTGTGCTTGCTTCCTCTGTGGTTTACACACAGACTCCTGCTACCTCTGTGTTTATCTAAAACAGCCTGGGTTGTACCCTCACCAAAAACTGAAAAACCCAAAGCACCCTCCCTAAAACTTCCTGGAGCAAAAGCAAAGCACATCTCCTTTTGAGGCAGAGGGGAAGCCACTGTGTTTCAATGGCTTTGACCATCAAAAGTGGTGAGTGGGAGGGTATGTGACAGCATTAGTGCTGGAGATTGACTGGCTGGGGTCACGTTTTTGTAAGTGAGAAGGTAGCAGCTGTCCTTTAAGGCATGCAGGATGCAGCATTTCAGGGGAACTTGCAGATTTTTTTTTTCCATAAGAACTGCTCCATGCTGTGCCAGGCTGCTGTCCCCTGCCTCCTCTGTGTCTTGGGAGGGGGGAAGGGGCTAGGTGCCCATCAGGAATGCTTCTGCTGGCACAGAGAAAACAAGTCTGCCTCTGCTAAACTTACACCTTCCTGGAGACTAACCAATCAAGTTTGTTGCTTTAATTTTAAGTTCCCAGTTTTGTAAATCTTCAGGGAAGGAAGGATGACAGCATCTCAAGTGAAGTCAGTGTAATGCCAGGGTGTGGGATTTCTGTAATTCAGTGCCTGTCGTACTGTATTTTAAGAAAATGCTTGAAATTAGGAAAGTGGAAAGGTAGTTTTGGAAAACATGGTGGTTTTGCAATAAAATAAAAATATGAACAGTGCAAACTAGTTGTTGGTCGGATCACAGTCTTCAGGGGGAAATTTCTTTAATAGATGTCATTGTAAGGCTAACGCTGCACTTGGCACCAAAAATTACATTTAATGCTATAAATGGATATAAAGCACATTGCAGCTGACAATATACTGCCAGACCATGTCCCCAGCTAAAGAGCTTGCAGTGCAAGGCACAAATAGGTGCTGTATAGATAACTGGCTGGGGGGGTCAGATTCTGCAAACGCTTACTCAGGCACTTTGCTTGAACTCGGTGTGACTGCTGGAGTAAGAGCTTGCACAATCCAGCCCTAGGAGTGGGGCTGGAACCTTAAAGCTGTTGGGTAAAACAGAACTGCTTGGGGGGTTTATTTATTTTCCAAGTGCCTGGTGAGGCAGGCTTTAAGCAGAAGCCCGCTTCCGACCCTGACTTGCATGCCTGTTTATTTGCTGTAATCACCTGTAACCTAAAATTGCAAAACTCCTGTGGATACACTAATGATGCCTTTGCAAAGTTTCCCTAGCAAAAATTCAACTGGATTTTAAAAGCACATGCTTCTTTCAAAACACTTAGCTATAAAGTTCAGTCCTGCCAGCCTGGTGGGCTGAGAGCATTTTGAAAAAGGTCAGAGTGCCACATTGATTGCTATGGGTCCAATTTCCCAGGTTGATTTGTTGCCTGTGCTCTTTGAAGGGAGCAGAGCACCTGCAAATCCCCTTCTGGGGATTCCCTTAAAATGTGGGGAAGCCTCCAACAGGTGTGTGGAGCTGGCATGGCCTTGGCCCAAGGTGGGAGAGGTGTGGCTGGGACACGCCTGAACCTGCACTTGGGCTGAAGCAGGGAATCAGAGGTTGTAAGTGGTAGCTGTTCTCAGCTCCTCTCGCTCCCCTGAGCGCAGGGAAGGGATGCTAACCGTCACCAGACGGAATTCAGAAGCTGTTCTCCGTGGTTCGCAGCCTGTTAGGAAGTAGCAGTGGGCAAGGGAGTTGCAGCTGCTTGTCCCCCCTCTGAGAGGCAGCGGGTTGGCTGCCGGGGCAGATGCTGACTAATTGTATCAGGAAAGAAGTGGGAGGCGATATAGCTGATTCAGATCCCTGCTTTAAAAACCCAGAGCCTGCCTGAGTGAATGCCTGATTAATGTATTTTCTTCTCAGATTCATTTGCTTTGAGGTCACAGTTCAGAGGCTCAAGAGAAAACAGGCAAGGCATTACGAGTCTCACTGGATGTGTCACACACTCGCTGCCTAAGTGCTCTCCATGTAAAAGGCTTTGACACAGAGAAGTCCCAGATAGACTGTGGTGTCAGAGAAGGCTCTGGCTGGCTTGTCTGCTTGGGTAGGGGTTTGGATCTTTCTTAGGAGGCAGTTTCCTGGCTGGTATAAAAAAGTTATTCCTTCTGATGTGTCATTGGATCTTCTTCATAAGATCTTTCTGGCTTATTTTAAACTTAAGGTTAACAAGGCATTTCTTTTGCTTTCATTGAAAAGAGTGTAAGCACTTCATCTGAGTAGGAAAGAAAAGCACGACTATTCATAGTAAGTCAGTCTCTACTGTGGATGACTGAACAAAAGAAGTCCAACTGGAAGAGTACATCAATGCTACTGAGGACAACAAACTTTTAAATTCTGTTCATCCCCAGAAGTCATAGAGAAAAATATGTTTTCTCTGTCCTGCTTCTTGTCAGCGGATTTGTCAGAAAGAAATCTACCTCCTTCCCAATCCAGTTTTTAGAGTGTATTTGCTCTTCAAGAACAAGTCAGCACAGTAATCCTGTTTCATGTTAACTGTTATGAAATATGGTGTTAACATTTTAGCCCTATACTGGCAGGAAATGGGATTTAAGATTTTTTTTTTTCCTTGAGTATAAAAGAGTTCAGGAGCAGGATTTAAAAAAAAAAAATCCTTAAAATCCTCTCTCTGAGTCTGTTTCCATAGCTTAATCTTTCAATTCATCTCATTTGTCTATTACGCAATTTGGTTTATGATTTTAACTATGATAATCTTTAAATGCAAGTTGACACTTCAGATCCCTATGTTGGCTTCAAGTCCTAGTCCATAGTGTCTGCTTATTGCAATTTATGCTTTGGTTATCTAACCTGTAGGATTCTTTTCTTCTTCCCCAGTTGTGCACATACTTGCTTTTTCCAACCATTCCTACGTATTTGCTGTATCACTGTAATCTCTTTGTTCCCTGGGCTGTGTCTATTCCTATCTGTTTTCTCTGTGTCTTTTCACACAAATTTTTCACCATGCTTTGGGCTGTCCTTCATAAATATAACAGTAATTTCTTCACTCCAAGCTATTGCAGAACTTCAGAGAGCCACCAAATAGTTGCAAGTTACATCTGTGCAAGTGTTGGTGTGGCATCTGTTTATGCATGGAGACTCTCTTTAGAACGGGATCTGTGTTTCAAAACTCTCTGCAAATGCCCTTCCTTACTATAATACTTGAAGGCCACTTGCCACAAAGATTTTTTTTCCTGACTTGTATGAAACTGTAATCACAGTAAATGAAGTATCACTGCAAATGCATTTAGGAACAGGGAAAATGAGGAACATCTAGTGTTAATTGCAGGAAAATCTGGCTGTTTTATTGACAATGACCTTCAGCTTCCCTTAGTATACTTTTTAATATTTGATTAATTCTTCTGGAGCAGAAGAGTCATATGATAGTTTTAAGGAATAATTCAAAAGAGACAAACTTCAGTGTGTTGCTGCTTTGTCTGGCCAAATACCAGTGGTTAGATTGAAGCCTCTGATTGAACAATTTCCACTTACTCTTGACATCAAACCTCCAGCCTATGTCAAAGTCTTACTTTCCAGAACTGCGTGTCCTTACATCTAGGGAAAACTTGTGACTGATGGAAGGTTTGATATCAAATGCTCTTAAATCCCACTGAAATCAGTAAGCTGAGGGTGCTGGTTGCTAAGATCAGACCCAAGATCAAAAATGCAGTTTGGAGATCAGATTCCTCCTGCAGCTGTGTCACTGAGCCTTGGGGAGATGCAGTGGATAGTTTCATTCCCTGCCAGGGACAGTCCTGAGCCCTCTCATTAAATCGTTCGTTATTTGTCATACACATATGTGCATTCTTCCTCTGTTTTAAATATATGTGTATAATACCAGACATGAGTGTTTCTGTGTGCAGTAACTGAACTCAGTTGTGCTTGACATTCGGTTACAACAGGAAAAAATGGGTTTTGGTACTTAGTGCTGAATAGCAGAGGCCAACTCATCAAGTTTTTCTATTGCAAAAATGCTAGCTTTTAATTCCTTAAACAGTGTGTCTCTAATGGCCCAGAGACATGACAGCACACGTGAAGCACATGAAGGGGAAGACACAGGACATGAATTTTTCTGCAGGTTTTAACAAAGCCAGAATCTTCCATGCCCTCTCTGCTCTGCCACACAGAACAAAAGCCCCAGGGGTTTTGTTTCTAAAGTCATTTGAGAGCTGCCAGCACAAAACGAAAGCCCCAAGGGTTTCTCCAGTCACTGAAGGGGCATCCACCACCTATAAATGTGAAAACGCAACTGAGCTGCACTTTGAAAGTGAGAGGGCAGCGGCCTGGCACAGTCACTGGGGGAGTCACTGAACTAGCAAGACTGACACAATGTGGAACTCCTGAACTCGTGCTTAAACAAGTAATTTGTTTAACCAGTGTGTGACTTACTGCATGCTGCCGGCTCATGGGCCCCACATCCTTAATGTTCCCCTACCACCTTCCCTATCTCTGTGCCTAAGTCAGCTCCCCTTTGGGGACACTTGATGTAGCACAAAGCCTGCTGGAAAATCCTGAAGTCACACTTCATTTCAGACCTGGGCATGTAAGATGCCTGGCTCTAACAAGAAACGTGAATTTTCCTCCACTGATTTTTAGGTGGGACTGGCACCACGGTGTCTGGAGGTGGGGGCTGCATGGCCCCTGTGAGTGTGGGGCTGCTCCCAGCATGGGCTCCATGAACAGATGTGCAGGCCTTGGCAGGGAGCAGCTGCTTTCCCAGAGACCTTGGCAGCAGCTCCCACTGAGCGAGCAGGGCTAAGCTGCCGTGGCAGGAGCAGAAGGGAGCGTGGACAGTGCCAGGGCTCTCAGGAGGGCAGTGTGGGCAATGCCAGGGCTCTCAGAGGAGCAGTGTGGGCAGTGCTGGGGCTCTCAAGAGGACAGCATGGGCAATGCCGGGGTTCTTGCTTCAGCCCTTAGCTGCCTGAATTCCCAGCAGGCAGAGCTGCTGCGTGGCCGCTGTCACGGACAGTTGCACCTGATGTGTGGGAGTTACTTGGCACATGGTGGATGTAGTTTCCCATTGATTTTTGGTGGAATTGATTTATAGAGCTATTTAATGGAATTGATTCTTTTTACAACTTTTTTCCCTTCTTAAAGACCAATTGTTTTTCTTGAGTGATGGCTGCAGGTTTGTGTTTATGTATTAATATGCTCATATACCCACAGTCCCAACTGTGTTCTCTCTACTTGAACTGCAAAAGAAAGTCTCAATCTCAAATGCCATCTTAAATTTTAATATTATATTTGATGTATGACCTGGAATAAATTAAACGTGCTAGAACTTGCAAGATGAAATCCTAGTGGTGGGTATAACCACAAAGCAGTGTTCTATTAAGCCAAGGACTGTCGAGAATGTCTGTTGTGGTTGTGTCTGGGTTACGAGTGGCTCCCTTTGGTTTAGTGTAGGTGGATATTTTTATTCCGCCTGGCTTATGAACAAGGGGATGAAACTTCAGAATTTACCTACAAGAGGAGTAAGGCTCTGCTGACTTTTCCTTTACCAAGCCCATGGGTTGGAACCACATTTTTATCCTAAACCCAGTATTTTTATTGTATTTTAATGTATTTCATTGATCGTCACTCCAAAGTGGTTTGTATTAAGGAAACATTATACCTGGAGGAATACTATGAGAAAGTGTGAATATCAGAGTTCTCTGTTACTGTTTGTACTTTGCAGGTCAGTTCTGTCAGTAAGTTTAAGTGGCACATTTGTGTTGTGGTTTTGGGCTTTTCTTATTGCCTTCCTTTCTGTCTTTCCTCCTTCAAGAAGCACTGAAATAAATGTGGGCAGGCTCCTATCTCTGGATGGGACTCCTGAACAGATATGCCACCCAGATTTCCAGATCAGAGAGATTTAAATGTGTGTGCTGAGGGCTTAGGCTCCAGCTAACAACTGCCTGTCAGGATACAACAAAATAATCTCTGGACTAGCCAGCACCCAAGTCATACAAGGAATTAGTAATCCAAAAGTACCTCCTTGAACAGCAAAGTGAAACAAACATCAACTGTCACAGTTGTTGTGTATGATCCCTGTGTGAAATTTAGCTAAGCAATTTGGCAGCTGTATGTAGAACTAACTGGATCTTCCAAGTGGCCTGATGTAGCTCTGAGCCCAGTACATTTGGGTAATCTAGTTATCACCACAGAGTGACAGAGACAGAGACAGCAGTAGTCAACATCCTATTTGAATAGAAAAGCTCTTAACTTCATCACTGCTTATGAAAACTTCCACCCATGGCTAACTGTAATCTGGAGCCATCTAAAAACTGCTGAGAACCCAGCAGGGCTCACTCCTGTGCATCTACCTTACACTGGGAGTTTAAACAGGCTGGCCAAGAATAATATCATTAGGATGCTGAGTGTGCAACTGCTGCAGGAGTGGGCTGTCCATGTGAACAAAGCTTAGCAGGAAAACTGTAGATGGTAGATGCATGATGCAGAGCAGATAATAGCAGAGTATCCGGTTGTCTTGTATCTGCAACTCCAAATACCACACACCATTAATTTCGGAAAAGGACTCCAAATGTAAGCAAATTGCTCTGACCCAGATTTTAAACTGGTAAAGGAACTTGAATTCACAGGCAAGGCAATATGGGCCCTTTTGCAAAACATGGTATTTAAATGTGGCTTGCTTAGAGAAACTTCCAACAACCATCAACCTTCACCCTGTGCCCCAGAGGACTGCCAAGACTTTATTCAACATCGTAGTGATCCTAAATGGCAGTCTTTGAGAGGGAAAACTGTATCCTTGCTTTGTAAATGAAACTGCAGCAGTTGAATTATACTGTAGTTTTACAGAGGTGTTTTATACACCACAACCACATTGTAAACTAGATTTTGTTTGCTTGGAATTATCCTAGTGATTTGTAGTCTCTCTGGCAGACGTGTCTCTCTCTAACCATCACATGCCCTAAGCAATTATGCAGAGTTAACAAAACCTAGAGAAGGCAACTGCTCTTATCTGTCTTGCCCCATGCCAAGTCTTTGCCTTCCACTCTCTGCTGGGAAATAGTAGAAATTCCAGACATTCTTTGGAAGGGAGAGGGTTAAATTTAAAGAGAAGGGTATCTTTTCTTTCACCACTATTGGGGTGGAAAGATTTTAACTCTGCCTGCTCCCCAGAGGTGCTTCGTTATGGATGTGATGATATGTCCTTGTGGGATAGGTTGGACATTAAGGATCTGTACTGCCAAGTTTCTTCATTGTCATATGGACAGATTCTGGCATTGTGATTCTCAGGACATCAGAAGAAGCATTTACATGAGAATACATGATTTCATAGTTGGTGTTATGTAAATTGGACTATATTTGGCTTAGGGACTGCAGAACCCTAAGGCTGTCACTGGCCTGTACCAGCACAATCTCTTCCCTGAAGAATGTTCCAGTCTAAATAGTAGATGGCAGTAGATAGTAGATAACAGTAGATAGTAATAGTAATAGTAGATAATCGTAGATAGTAGATAGTATAGCAAAAGGGGAGAGAGGAAGCAGAGACACAAACAGATGTATTATTTGGCCAAGGTGGTGTGACAGATGTAGAGAACTAGGAGGAGAACCTAAACTCCTTCAGTTCCAGTTTACTTTGCTACCAGAATAGACTACTGTTATTATAGCACTCTTATTTTCATCCTTACTCTTCCAACTAAATTAACTTTCCTTGCCTCAAGGACTGACACAGTCCCTGTACAGGCTTCTGGCATATCTTAGCTATTCCAGAGAACTGGAACAACAAGCACACAAACAAGTCACTACACAGTGACTGATCATTGCTTACTCTCTGTACTTGGGGCTTTAGCTCATGGCAGTGAAAGGTAACCAGCTACAGCCCAGGACAAAGCCAGCCACACAAGTAGCAGTTGCTTCTGGATTTGCACAGCTACTCATCAGTCCTGCTTGTTCTAGAGATGCCTACCTTGCATTTTGGTCCGCAGATTCCTGGTGCCCGCACACATGGGGTTCCTGGTGCCTGCACACACCCCCTCAGGCTGCTCTGGCTCCACTTTGGATCCTCATGAGCACATTGCTAGTGTTAAAAATTCCTTGCCAAACTCCTACCTTACGAAGAGTTCGAGGGACTGCATTTCTGTAATGCCTGGACTTGGAAAGCTATGAAATGGAAACAAATATTCCTGCTCCAGAAGATGATAAACAGGACCAAACAGTTATGTACTCTTTGCATGTTGCCTTGGTAAATGTAAAGACTTCCATGTATTAAATGATGCAATAGCAAATTCCTTACAAAAAATAAAATATCTGTAATCAGATAATGGTTGCTCTGGTGCTAGTGGTAATATGGCATTGAATATCTCTTGGTTTGGCTTCCACGGTTCAGGAGTGAGGGGAACTGGAATGGTGTTTACTGAGCCAATAAACTTCTCACTAAACATAATTCATGAGCTCTAGCTGGCTAATAACCAGGACCTCAATGCTCTAACAGTTGGTCCCATACATATTAAAACAAAGCTTTATTTGAAGTGAAAACTTTTAGAAAAATAAACTTTAGGGTTTAGTGGCCTCTAATATTGTCCACCTCCACAGGCCATGAGAGATCTCATAACTAGAGAGTAGGTTTTAAAATATTTCTATTGCAGTCTCTTTGACCAATGCTGAAAGACTGCTTGCTTCACAGATTGCCTCAGCATAACTTTTTATTTGTTGTTTTCAAACTCAGAGGAATCCATATGCTTCTTTTAAAATAGCACTGTGCAGGGATTTTTCCTTACCTAGTTATGTTTAAAAAGAGTTTCTGCTGACCATTTGAGTGCTCTAGGCAGTCAGCATGCTTCAGCTATATGAAAAAGGTGAAGAGCTGAAAGAAGGTTTACCTTCTTTAAGATGGCATTTTAAGAATTACTTCCATAACCTTTCTTACAGTCCTAGTTTTTCTCTGGAGAGATCTTCATCTGAACAGGTTTATTTAAACACTTGCTAGATTATGCATGAGGATTTCCCTTCCTCTCCTCATGAATGAAAACCTGTGCTTCTGCAGGTTTACTCAAGGAGTGCTCCTCCTTGGAGCACTACACAACTTCAGATCTGGATTGGTTTCAAATCCCCATCATTTCCCTGCGTGTAGAAGAGTATTCTTGTGTTTTGTGTTTGTTTAGTTTCTCATGAATTAAATTTACATTCTTAAAGAATCCTGAGCAGTTCTCAGAGGGGTGTGGGTGAGTGGTGGTTCTGCTCTCTGGGGCACTTGTAATTTGTACTGGGGCAGAGTAGTTCATTTTTAAGGACTGGGAATTACTTAATTTAGATTTCTGCTAATGGTTTTACCTTCTGGGGAAGCCTTGCCACTCTGTGCTGCAGCTTCCTTGGATGGATGACGAAACAAGGCCTGCCTGCCTCCTGTCAGATGCTTTGAAGTCTGTAGATGAAAGATACCATATGAATGCAAAGTACTTGCCAGTTAATGTCAGCAAGTCATTTTGCTTGTACCTTGGTGAAAAAAGCTTTATTGTCAGCTTACAATGAATTGATCTGCATATGCACCAGTAGTTCTTTCCCTTTTACCTAAATCTTTTGGAAAATTATATTGACTGCCTCTCAGAAAGATAGAGGAAAGTTAAATAACAAGCAATAAAGATTATCAAGGAAATTTCTTGTCAGGTGATACCTTAAAGAGAATACTTAGTAATATTTTGAAAGGGAAAGAAAATAACAACTATGCAGGACTTGCTACATGTATTTATATAATATATATATAAATACTGTCTCATTCCCTGTCTTTGAGGGATTATTATCTCATGCAGAGCTAAGCCTAGTTCCATCAATGCATAGAGAAGTTCTATTATTATACACTGATGTGATAAGATAATATAATTAGTGTCTTGGTCCATTGATGCAGACCTCTACTGTCCAAAACCAACATTAGGTTATTAAATCAATTCTTGTATTTGTTACAGTAATAAGATAAAATAGCATTATTTAGATACCACTTGTCTAAACTTAGATAAGTCGTTCAACTGTATCTGTGTTTGCTTATCCACATTCTTCTTCTGCTTTTAAAAACCAGCACAAATTTGTGAGGTAGGTGCAGGCTTTGGATTTCCTGGTCTTTATTGTTTGCTGTGGCAAGGTCTTCCCTGTCAGTTAGTTGTGTCTTGTCTGTGTTGCTCTGACTCTCCTGCAGCAGATGGGCAGTGAGGAAATGAGGGCTCCAGTGGATAAATGCAGCAGCAGCAGCTGCTTTCAAGAAGGGTATCCATGAGCAGGCCACAAGTGAGATGGTGTCTGGGCAGCTAATCTGGACAGATATCTACTGGCAATTTCTGCTGACATGCAGGTTGGGAGACCTGGAATTGATGGCTAAACTGGCATAGAGCTAAAGTCAACAGAGAGAAGAATTTTTAGGTAGAAAGGCAGGTCTGAGTTTCCCAAATTACAGTTGTCTTGGGGAGCTTGGAAGACTTCTGGCTCCAGAGAAGGAAGAAAGAGGCTTTGCGAAATGCCCATTTAAAGTATAAATGCTCTTCCATGCCCCTAGTTCATAGACTGATACAGGTATTTAATATTCTGCTGGAAGTGGGTTGACTTACTCAAAGTTCGTACAAATTGGTTTTGCAGGTAACCTTTGACAGATCCTATAGGACAAAGACTGATCAACCTGATGGTAAGGGACCATGGTGTCTAGTGAGATCTGTTGTTTTTAAATATTGTATTTTGTATTATCTTGTGCTGCAGACCACAATTCTGCTCTGTCCCCCTGGTTTTGTAACACACTTATTTGCATGGGAACATCCTGTTTCTTGCATGTGTGAGGACTTCCAGGGTGAGAGCAGAGTCCTGCTCAGCTTTGTTCCCAAATTCTGCGGTGGAACACAAGACCCTTTGAGAGAGCAAAGGGCCAAGTTGTGCTGCTGTGTGCTCCTGGTGTGCTGCTGGCATGACTGTGCAGGGCCAGACAGGGAGGGAAGGCTATTTAATGGGGCCATGTGTTATTGGAACTTGCCATCTAACATTCCTCGCTTTCCCCAGTGTGTTCTCCCCCTTCCAGTGTGGAATGCAGTAATTGCCATACCAGAAAGAAGCCATGATCTGCCTGTCTAGCCTGGCATCCTTTCTCCAAGACAGGCAAACACCAGATGCTTGAGGGAAAGGTACAGGAACTCCTAAAACAAACAACTATGGTATAACTTGTGCATAGAGGAAGTTGGTGGTTGGTTTATGCCCTGAGGTGAGGGAGTTTCTAGCCTTTACATGAGTGTGTAGCTGGGTATTCTCTTCATATATGACAGACTTGCACTCAAGCCATTCTCGCAGACTCCCTGCCTCTGGAGCTGGGTGCCAAGGAACAGCACAGCTCAGCTGCACCACTGCACTGTGCTGGTGTGGTCCTCAGTCCCCAGCTTTCATAGCAAGGGCTGTAGTAGAGCTCCATAGTGTCTTGCTGATGTCGTTGTCTGCAGAGGATGCCGAAAGACTGTTCCAGGCAGTATTACCAAACGACAGAATTTACTCTGTTCAGTGAAGAGTGATCTGAGCTCTGCCCTGCTCCTGTCTTCTAAACACGAGAGCAGGAGGGTTGGCTCCACTGCTGCTCAATCAAGGCCACCAGTAGGTGACCACCGAACCTCTACTGCGAATCACGATAAGAGCTTCTATCTGGTTTCCTCCCTCCTGGTGTTCCCCAGTGGCCAAATCTTTCATCACAAGCTGCCCATGCAAACAGCATGTCCTGCCACACAGGACCTTCACAGGAGCTAATGTGAAACAGCCTCCAGCAACTGAAAGCATGAGGGAGAGAGGCCTGGGGAGAAAGCTATTGCCCAAGCAATAGCTTCATTGTCTGGTGCTGATGTAGAAGTCAGTAATATGCAGGACCTGTGTTCACCTCAGGGATGAGGAAGGGGAGAGTGCTCTTTTTAATTATGTATTGCTAATTCTTTCCCAACCAGCCAGCCTGGGATTTCCTTGCATTCTGAGGCAGTGCTTTCATCTGTCTCCTATTTAACAATCTAGACTTGCTTGAGAAGTTGGTTTTCTTTCTTGTGGAAGATTGCACTGGAGCCAGTGTTGTTTACCTAAGATCTATAATAAAAATTCTTTATTCTTATTTTGCTTCCTCTCCAACTTGAAAAGGGGTGGCATGGAAAGTAGCACGTATTCCGTAGGGAAGATCTTTTGGGTTCAGCCTATTTAGTAACCACAGTTACCAGACTGCTCTCACTTCAAGCAGTTGGTCAGTCTCCCTTGTGCTACCTGGACCATTCTCTATGGGTCTGATTTGCTGCAAGCTCTTCCAGCAATCCCAGGTAAACTGAAGCAGAGAGGTTGAGTCTCTTCCCAAACCAAGCCACTATCTGAGCTGTGGTGTTGTAAGACCCATGAGGAAGCTTTAAGAGGTCCGTACTACTTAGTAAGCTGGAAACAAACAACACAACAATCTCAATTCTAAAACTTGAGAATTATCCTCTCTGTTAGGTATTAGTAGCTCATGGAATGGTCTAGATCCAGGTCCATTGGCAGACTGTTGCTGATGGGGCTTGGGTCTGGTGTCTGGCTTTTTTTTAAAGTAATGCCGTGAATATTTCTTATGTGCTGTTGCCTTTTCCTGGTTTTTTATTATATCGATGTTCTTTTTTCTTCTGATACTTTAATTTTTAAACTATGTATATGGTCTGGTAGATTAAAGCAAAAGGCAAATGCAGAGTCAGAGATAAGTTTTTCTAAATGCAGCTTTAGATTTGTAGGCATGGGTAATTAGGAAAATAAAATTTATCATTTTAGTTAGCTTATTTTTAAGTGGGTGGGAAATGAGCATTTTTTAGCATGGAAGTTGGGAGACTTCCTATGCCACATTCAGCTCCAGCATTGCATGTAACTTCATCATTTGTGCAACCCACTAATCCCTGCATGGGCATTCTTAGAATTAAAATGCTCTTAATTTAGTAGAATGAGATAAATGAAATTAAAGTTCTTTTTCATACTGAATGAGGGTGTCTGTACAGAGATACAATGTGGTTTAGTTAATTCACTTTGAATTCACAACTTTAGTTAATCCGAATTAAGTTTCCCAAGTCCTGCATGTAAAGATACCTTTATTTGGAAAAAGCTGCTGTTGTGGAAAGAGCAATGGACTCAGCCCTGTCCCGAGGCATTCTGGCAGGCAGCTTGCTTGTTCCGAGACAGTTTCTGGGCATTAGCAAATTGTCTACCACATCCTTTTCTTCTCCTCTCAGAACGCCTCTGTGCCACCTCCTAAAACTGTGGTTTCTGAGCCATTACTCTGAGTAACTTGCTCTGCTTGTATTTGCTGTGCAGCTGAGGAAACAATATTTCAGAAACTTGTACCATTTTGGAACAGTGAAAGTTCAACTTGTCCTGGAACCAGTCATGAGCACACCCTTGGATCTGAAGGGCCTGTCCAGTGGATGTTCCCTGCCAAGGCCAGGTACAGAGCAGGGAGCAGGATGGACGATCTCTTGTGCATAGCCAAGGTTTGTGCAGTAAAACCAGGCTTGTGCTGCATATAGGTGGGAAGCCAAACCATGAGAAAACTGTCTTTTAGGGTCAGAACTTAGCTGAGAGACTTGCTCCTGAAAATACTTGCTTTTCTGCTTGGAAATGATCTTATGGTCATGTTACATTTTTCTTATGAAAAGAGAAACTGGTCACATGGGTCAAATAAAACCACTTAGGACAAACACCTAAATGAATCTTGCTGTTACCAGATACAAGGAGTGCTCGACCATGTAACTCTGACTGCGAGTTTCACCCAGTCCACTTTACTGGACTGTTTTCCAACCTTTGCCCTAATGGAAATTGTTCATAAAATAGTTGCATTGTCTCATGGGCTGCTGATTTTGATGAGAAATCAGCTGGAGGGGAAGCACTTGGACTTCTCTAAATTTTTTCAATTGGAATTTCCAGTATGTTGATCATGGATGTTACAAATAATGGGTGGGAGATAATGGAGTAAAAATTATTTTATTGTACTCCATCTTTGAGTTGGGATGTGTAGATAGACACACGGGAAGGAGGTGGGCCAGTTGAGGAATTCATGTCTCTTCCACCTGGCAAAGTCCTGCCTGACATGCTGAAGTCTCCAGAAGCCCTGAAAACATCATGCACTGTGTGTGTGTGCTATAAATAAACTTTTAAAAACATAATTTAAAAACACCTCTGGCAAAGCACATGCTTAACTGAAACCTGCCTGGTCAAGGCTGACTCAGTGGTGTAGGAAGAAGATGGGGAAAGAGCAAGTGGGAGGAAATAAATGAAACCTGATGTCAGGGAAAAGCCACTTGTTTGTCATTTTCAGGGTGTCCAAGCTCTTGGCATGTGAGCTTTGGGAGCTCCCTAGTGACCTTCTGGAGGTTTGCCCTTGGCGTGCCTGTTTGTGTGTGATCTGAGATTTCATTAACAAAGCTGCAGGAGCAAGGTTAGTTAACCTGTTAGAAAAGGATCAGATGGCTTGGAATCACAGTTGATTCTCCAGCTCCAAGAATCCAAATAGCTCTGGCTGAAGGTCTCCAATCAATTAGACAGAATAATTTCAAGAAGTCCTCTTAATGAATTTTTATGTATTCCACCCTCAGTTTGGATAGCTGCATCCCTTTATTTTAAATGGACAATTCTTTTGATCTGCACAGAACCAGAGGAGGTTTGGGGAGATGAAACTCTCTGAGGGTAAATTGCTCTGATAGTATCAGTGGAGGCATATAATCTATATAATCTGCACTGTTGCTGTCTCAGAGCAGGTCTGGCTTACCTGCTTGTTTTTTAAGTTGTATGAAAACATGATGCATCTTCAAGGAAGAAAAAAAAATCTACACTAAGGCTTCTTTAGATGGGGCACTAAGGGGTTAAAGGCATTGCCCAGCCCCAAGGAAGCCTGTTTCAAGGCAGGCATCGACTGGAGTAAGGTTTTGCTGCAGACACAGGCTGATGTGCTTGCAGCAAGGATTGCAGCCTTATCAGTAAAGATAAACATGCAAAGGCTTCCAAACCCTGTGTCCCTGCCACTTGTTTGAGATCCTTTTTCAGGGACCAAGAGAAAATACAAGACCTTCTCCAAGATAGATGCTACTTCCAAAGGGGGCAGCCAGCAGACTTTGTAGAAAGAGAGACCATGTATTACTCTGTGGTTTGGAACAGGTACAGGAGAGATTAGTTTACCTGATTCAAAATAGTACTTGAGACCTGGCAGTATCATGTAGGGTTGGCCCTTTCCCCTCACTCATCAGTCTTTCGCTGAGTGTCCAAATGCTGGACAACGCTGGGTTTTGTTGCCCTTGCTGAGTTATTTGCCATAGCTAATTTCTGCTGCCAAGCAATCTCCAGGCTCTACTACCTATTTGTTTGCCAGTTCCCACAAATACTTTGAATGTTACTTTATTTTAATCCTGGTACTGAGAGGAGGGGAACAGAGATAGGGTTTCTGTTAAAAATGCACAGGATCAGCTACAGAATTTTTGGGCACAGAACAGACCGCTTGAGTTGCCTGCAGAAACAGTCACTATGGTAATATTAGGTATAATTAAGGTGTAGCCTTGTAAATAATAAATTTTGTTTTATTTCTCTCTCCTCCTGTTCTGTCACCAAACACAGCAAAGCAGGAGATGCAGAAATCAAGCACTTGGTTTCTTGAGGTCAAATTCCAAAAGTCTGCATTGAAAAATGCAGAAATTATTCCAGATGGCTTGAGAACTGGCACTCTTTTTCTGTCCAGGAAAGTTTGTGCCATTCTGTAGGCTCAGCCTGGGTCCTTCTGTTTTGCCACTGAGCCTGATTGACACTTACATGTGTGTGGCCTTTTTACACAGTGGTGGACTTAAGTTTGAAAATCCAGACATTTTTGGACTGTGACAACAGTTGGTATGGTGTTTCAATCTGTATTTTATTTTTCAAAAATTATATACTATTTTAAAAGGGAGCGTGGCAACTTACTGCAAAAATCAGAGAGGAGAACAGTTTA
Source organism: Vireo altiloquus (assembly GCA_013396875.1). NCBI lineage: Eukaryota > Metazoa > Chordata > Aves > Passeriformes > Vireonidae > Vireo > Vireo altiloquus. The sequence continues at coordinate 390,403 of VZRF01015423.1, read as the reverse complement.
CAAAAACAATTTAAAAGTTGGTCCCAGTTGAGTGAGCCTTTGAATGTGGAAAAAGAGACTTATTTCAAAAAATTCTCTTGAACTTGCAGTGTGATAGATAAAGCTAGTTCTGAGAACGTGAAAATGTGGGCTCCATGTGCTAAAGCTATTTGAAAAGAGGTGTGAGTGAAGGGGCTGAGGTTGGTGTGAACGTCAGACTTCCTGCCTTCTGCACTTTCTGTGTCGCAGCTGTAGCACGTTCATAGTGTGGCACTTCTTTTAAAAGGGACTCTGAACTAGCCCAGCCTTTCAGGGAAAGACGAGCTGCAGCCAGAAATTCTGGCCCATCGCAGGATGACAAGAGGAAGAGCTTTGTTACTAGCTTGTGTTTGATCTTAGCTGCTTTTTTTCTGCTCTCAGTAGCATGCTAATGATACCTGTGGGAGGTGAAAAATGGGTGAATTCCTGCTAGGGTGCGGACAAGTTCGCAGTTTAGCTCTTGTCCTCTTCTTCCCCTCTGGTAAAAATTTTGGGGGCTGTCCCAGATACATAAAAAGGAACTTTTTCCTAGAATAATTTTCTGTTCCTACTTCTGCTGAGGAGTCTGAATCAGAGAGGCAGTAAGCAGTTGACTCAGTTTGTTTTGTCTCCTCTCCCCCTTTCTTATGTTTGAAATTACGAGTATTTATGGGAAATGACTGGCTTGAAAGTCTAGGACAAGTCTGAGCTGCCCATAAGCCATTCCTTTGCTTCAGTTCGGTTTTGCCTCATTTATTTTAAACTTTAAAGCTGAAATGCCAAGTGCATCCTAAATCCGCTTTTGTTTCAAATGCCAGAGTTGCCAGCTTCACATTTATTACTTCTGATTCTCTACATATTATCTCCCTCTTGGTATCAGAGGACCCAGCAGGGTGGGCAAGCTGCACCCTGGGTCAGAAAAACAGGGCGATGGTGAAACAGAAGGGTGCCAAACCTGGAGGCAAATACACCCCAGTTTGTGCTGCTGCCCAGGGAGAGGGTCTGCAAGTGTGCGATAAGGGATGGAAGGAGACCAAGAGGGCTGGGTGGGCCCCCAAAGGCGGTGATCGGGATGCCAACATATCTTGCTCCAGCTTTGCAAGGAGGAGCATGCAAGTGCTTCAGAGGGAGGGCTAGTTGTGGTTTGTGGTTTAGGGAGTTGACACAAATAGTCTCTGAACCCTTTTTTTAAGGGCCTGAAAAGGAGTGCTCTCTCCAGGGAACTGAAGCTTGTCCTCCTTGGTGTACTCCTTTCTTGCTTAGCAGGTTCGAGGCTGTGCTCAGAGCAAGCAGTCATGGCTGGCTGACAGGAAGGGGGGTTTACCATCCTACATAGTTTGTGCTGTGTTAAAGTTAGATTAGAATGGGCATTGTTGGTAATTAAACACTTGGGTCTGGGTTTCTGTCACTAAACTACTCCTGTAAATCAGCAATTGAGTTCTGTGGCAGGCAACCTTTGACAATATTTCTGTGCCCAAGAACTGTGTGGGCTAGGCTATTTTTAAACCTCTTTCAGTAAGTGCACTGTGTAACATTTTTGTGGACAGAAAATACAGAACAGTGTATTCACCTTCATTGCTGATCAAACTTCAGTTGCACCCAGATATAACTGATAGCAGGTCTTACCTGGATTTGCTTTCTGTCAATGCACGTAGGTGGTCACATGGAGGGGAAGTGAAATATTTCCATAATATATATAGCACAAATACCTGGATGGAATAAGAAGAAACAAAGTGTGTCAGAGGGGAAAATGCATCACAAATCTTTCAACTTTGATGAGAAAACATTACCATAGTTCAGATATTTCATTCTACATGAAGGCTGATGCTGAACCTAATAAAAATCATCCAGATGGAGAGAGAACACTACCTAGTACTAAAATATCAGCACTCCTATTGGCCTGCACTGTGCTCCTTTTACTGGGCAAAGCACTGGTTACACTAATCTCCCAGGCTGCTTCCCTTCCAACTGGGAGTTCTACAGAGATGACCAGAGGGAATCTTAGGGATACTACAAAGAAGCCTGTTTGCTTAATCGGGCATATGTACATCTTTTAACAATCTGGTTGTGTACCTCCTTTGTGGGAGGATCCCTGACCTTATACAGAGAGGGACAAGTGCTAATTAACTTAATTCTGGGAACTGGAGGTGGTACGACCTTTTCCAAAGCGATTCTTTTGGGATAGAGTTTACAGAGAGGTATTTGCTAGGACTGATGCCTGGGTTTGCTATGAAAACATTATTCATACAGAGGTGTAAAATTCCCTGGTGTGGCTGGGGAAGAAATTAACTTCCCAATCTCTCTTGTTAGGGTTCATGGTTTCTTGTCTAAAAATTGTTGGCATGGTGTCCAGATTTTTGTTAATTGGTATCAAAACAAAGTTATGTTTTTTGTCATATCTTTTAGCACTAAGCATAGCTAGTAGATCCAAGTTATTATTAGACCATTGTTTTGGACACTACTCACCACGAACATCCCATCTTTTATTGGCAACCCAGGAAGAAAATAATTTCTGGGGATTTTTTTTCCCAAACTATTAAGGTGTTATTTATTCTGAGCATCTTCCAAATTTCAACCTCTTTTGCCAAAGAAGTTGTAAGGCCTCTTAATGCCATCTCTTTGCTGTGCTCCCTCAGAGCTGCTCAGACACAATTACAAGCACTCTGAGTGTGCCTACGCCATTTGATTTTTGTTCTTGCTACCAGCACTAAGCAATCAGTCCCAGTTGCCCCAGTGTAGACAAAACCAGAAGCAGCTACAGCACTGCCTTAGCAGCAGCTGCGGAGAGCAGAGCTTATGGAAATGTGCTCGAGGTGAGCAGGACAGAGGGCCATTGGTCTGACACCGCTGAGGAAATGAAACTTAGCCCCAGACAGGAGGCAAGTTGGTGTAGACCCCCTGGCTGGCCACGTGTCAGGCTCACAAAGCATTTAGGATGCCTGGCTGCAGAGTAGGCAGAAAGCTGCCCATGGCATCTTACAGCTGGAGAAAGGTAGGAAGGTAGCTGATAAAACGGAATTTTCCTCGGGCAAAGAAATATCTTTGGTCCCTGCTCCCTGCTGTCTTCTAATGTATTTTTTAAAACCCCAACAAGGCAACTCTCCCTCATTCCCCACCACCACCCCCAACAACAAAAACCACAGGCTTGCTGGACCTTAAGAGAAACAAACGTAAGCACCTCTTTGGAAAACACTGCTGGGGCCTGCGGCCATCCTGCATTCCTGAGGAGGCTGTGAGCCTCCTCCCCAGCGTGCCTGCCCAGCAGGGCAGCCGGCTCTGGAGGCCGCACTGGTGCTGCTCCCTCGCTGCACCGACATGCCCGCGCACAGCCCCCCGAGGGGCTCGCACCTCTCCCCGCCGTGTCCGTAGCCACGTTTTGTGCTGCCCCTGCTCAGGGGAACAGAAGCAGCACCCTCCCCGTGCGGCATTTTCCGCCATATTCGTTCTGAGGACAGCTCCATGTCTGAAGTGCTGCCAGACTGAGCCACGAGCACTGTGGAGCAAACAGCTGCCACATCCTCGTCCTACTTCTTCTCACGGCACTGCAGTGGAGCTGGAAGTTTTTCAGCAATGTAACTAGGTAAGGGGTATTTATTTTGATGAAAATGAAGGTAAAATCCCTATTTCCCAGTTGGTTTGACCCCTATTTACAAAGATCTAGTAATGCATGTATGTAGAAGAAAAATCTACATGAGTGAAAATGGGCCTTGCTAATATTAAAAGGTGCGCGGTGGAATTTTGCCTAAGGATAAAATGTCATTTTAATTGAAAGCTGCTGTAACTTGATAGGGAATATCCAACAGTCTTGATGATTTACTTTAAAATACAGTTAAAGACAGAGACAACTCCCACCACTCTGTCTCTTAGAGCTACATGTCCTCTTTGATCCATCCATGATGCTTACGATTCCTAAGAGACACGCATACTGCCAGTAGTCTGAGCTTATTAATATTTATATGATACCTTTCATCTGAAGATGTGTGCTTTGCAATTATTAATTAAAAACCATTTCACAAAACCCTAAAATTTAGCTTCATTTCATATCTTACAAAATGAAGACCCAGAAAGTTTGTGTGTCCTTGCATGAGACAAAGCGAGATTAGGAATGTGGAAGCTTGTCTGCATGGACTCCTACTGTGCTATATTTCTTTATCCTTCTTTTGCCAGTAACTTTAGACAAGACAGCCCAGGTTTCCTTTGACAGTAAGATGCACCATGAGCCTGTACTACCTAGGCAATATTGAGAAGCAGAGTGAAGGGAGCCTTCTCTCTCATTCTGGTTCTTCACACAGCATTTGCTTGCTTTTTAGAAAGCTTCTTTAAAAATACAACCTGGAAATGCTTTGTCAGCCCTGCAGACTACATCCCGAGTGAATATTTACTTGAAAATGTTAAACCCTTCCCTTGCACACTGTATTTTAGTTCCCTTGTTAGAGTAGATAGAAGGGATGGCGGGTTATAATCCACACCAGACGTGGGCCCTCTCCTCTCAGTCCTCCCTGGTGCTTATGGAATGAAGTAGCTTGGCTCAGTGTGAGACTGATAACGGGAGGGAAGGCTTCCCATGCGATTAGACCAGTTCACTGTAAACACCTAAGTTGCACAAGTGGCTCAAACTTTGATCTTTTTGTTGTGGAAAAGAAATCTGAGACTCTGAAACCTGCCCTCAGTCACAAACAAGGAGGTGGACATTACTCAAGCCCAACTGTGGAAATGTAAATACAGTTAAATGTGATCAAAATGGAAAAAACACTTCTTTCTTCCCCATCCCCTGCTCCCCAGTGTACTGCCTGCTTTTACCAGGGGCTCCTACTCTGACTTGCTCTGTTTGTGAGTGCAGGCCTCAGCCTCACACCTGAAACACCCAAATCCAAATGTTCCCGAGTGCTGTCTGGGATAAGGTTTAAGCCACAGGTGCAATTAAGCTTTTAAGTGGTAAGCCTGTTTGGTTAGGGGCACACCTAGAGTCTGCAACAAGCTGGGAGAAAAACGATCAGTCTTTTAAACTGACAGGTGGTTCCTGAAATACTGCTGGAAGGGTTAAGAAGAAGCTACAGCATTTGTGATTCTCCTGGTATTTAGTGTAACAACTCTCAGAACAAGGTCTCTGCGAATGCATCTGGCTGTCTTAGTGAGGTGGGATTTGATTTTAATCACAAATCTGGTAATGGATTATCAAAATGATGATTTTGCTGAAGGCTTGGGCATACTCTTCATAGTACTGTCTTCTTTTCCCCTCACACCCTCTTTTTGAAATCTGCCTGTGCAAATGGTGGCGTAAAAGGATAAGTTTTGTAGGAGTGTAGGCTGTTAGCCTGTGGTCTCTTTTACTATTGGCATTTAGACCTTTGATTAGATTTTTAGAGGAAAAATGTCATAGTAGGTTGTCTGGTAAAATGCTGGTGAATATTTTAAGATGCAAATGTTCACAGGCATTCAATGAGCATATGAAAAATGGGGGATGTGAGACTTGAGCAATTCCTCACCCTTCTGATTTTTTTGCACTGTGTCATAGCTTTGCTTTTACAATCATTAGAACAGCATCAGAGACCTTTGCTTTGCATAGCCTTGAGTTCTTGGGCACGGATTTAAACACGGAACATTAAGACATGTTGGTGAACATGTCCTAATTAGTCTCTTCCTTGGCTACCACATCCTCAAAGGCCGTGAGCCTTACCTACACTATGCCTCTCAAACACCTTCAACAATATAGCATTTTATCCTAGTCTAGACAAAGTCTTAAGGGTTATGTTGTCTAGTCAACTAATCACCCCTTTTAGTGGGAAAACTGCTTTCCTTTAGGATTGTTTCTCTGACTGTTTTTTCCTCCTCGCTGTCTCTTTTCTCCTCCTTCCCTCTGCATACCTTCCCTGCAGCAACTCCTGTTCCATCTGCTGCAATGTAAGCATTAACTATTTAATTGCTGATTAGGAAAATCTCATCACGTGGGCTTTGCAACAATACTGGAGTGGGAGGCAGAGGAAGGAGATGTGTGAGTTCCCAGTTCTCTATCACAAGCTGACCTGGGAGGGCATTAGTCATTCTTGATGCCATGAGGGTGTTTAACATCTCTTCAGTCTAATGGGTACAACAATTGAATGGGATTTGGATGTACCTGAGCCCATGTCATCTCTTGCTGCTGAACTTGCTATTTGACCTTGAGCAAGCTAGGCTGGGCCTTTCGTCTCTTAAGTGGATAGAGCGCAAATACTGTAGCTAAGTGCTTTTTGATTCTTAAATGCAAAAAACATACTTGTGCAAAGAACTAGTTGTTTTTCTTGTGTAATAAGAAGTACTGTGAGGTTTTGAAATCTTTTCTGTGTGCTTCTGCACCAAGTTGCAGAGAGCAAGATGAGAAGCTGGAGGAGATCTGCAGTTCTCCAAGTAGTGAAAGCCCTTTTAGCTCTGCATTCCCAAGCAGCCATATGGGGCTTCTGCCCAACTGACTTATTTCCTTGTGTGATGCAAATTCAGCTGGTGGCCCCCTTCTCTCCCGCTGGCATCTGCTATTCTAAGCACTCGCGTGGGTTATCAGCATTTCAGCTCCTCTTTGCACTTCCAGCACCCAGTTGCCACAGTTGGGTGTAGTCTGTAGTACGATACTTGTGAAAACTCGGCAGACTTGGAGGGGGCTGGGGGAGATGTGGTAAGAAAAGGTGTGCAGGTGGACTCTGCAACCCACGTAGTCAGTCTCTGCCCTGAGGGCTTTCCGTGGCTCATCATAATTGCCAGTTCCTCACTTGGTTTTGCAGGACTCTGAAAGTTGTGCTGGAGATGGGAATTGGACCTTTTTCATTCTGTTGTGAAAGAGAAAGGACTGAAACGTTGGGATAATTGGAGAACTAATGATATTGCCATTGTAAAAGACAAGAAAATTGTATTCTTAGCAATTAGCAAGGGAAAGCATTTCAGTCAGACTGAAACTATCTTCTCATTTGTTTGGGGAGTTTATTGTTAGCAGATGTTTAATTTCCGCAAGCAATTAATATTTGGAAAGCTTAGAATTATTTTTATATTTGTAAAAAACCCATGTATTTTACTAAATTGAGGGAGTAGCCGCTCATACAAAGTCTTCTCGAAGACCCCACAAAGGCCAGAACTGGCTTTCTTGATTCTTTCAAAGAAAACATGGGTGTATGTGTAGGACAGTGCAGAGGAAAGGGTAACTGTATATATGGGCACAGAATGGAAATAAAGGACAAAATACCTTTGAGGAAAGGGCCAAAACATGCCAATATACTTCTCGTGTCTACCTCTATCACTAACAACCTCTACTTCCTCTCCCCCAACCTCACCTCAAAAAAAACCCAAAAATTCAATTTAGAAAGCATCCTTGCAGATCACGTGGCAGCTGGCAAAGGCTGCTGCCCCTTCTGCCAGACGCAGCTTATGCTTTTGAAACAAAGCAAACTGGGTTGAAATTCTAGGCATTAAAAAACTAAAGCAGCTGCCTCCCTGACATCCTGGGTTGGACTCTGATTTCAGTTTCACTTCTGCTAGATCTTGGGTAATGTCATTGCTACAGTGTAACTGAAATGAGAACTGGGGCTGCTAATCTTGACATTGGGTCACTCAGTGGTAATCCATTTGTTATCTCTGTTAGATTTGTGAGAGCACACACACCCACTCCCTTTAGACTGCTGTAATTTATTTGGCCATTATTTTATGTCTGATGGTCACTTGAAACTGTACCTCTTGCCTGTCAGCAGCTGTAGTTGTTTTGCTAAGTGACTGTCTAAAGTGAGACTTCCTTGTGCGAATATGTATTTTAGACACTGTCACCAGCAATCCAGTGGTTCTCCCCTCTCCCTACCCCTCTCTCCCTGTCCCCTTCAGCTGTTTAGATTTCAGGACACATGGCTTAAATGAACGTGTGCTTGGAGTTTGCAAAATGGCTTGAATGACAGGAGAAATCGGATCACACAATGAGAGTTCAGAACTCAGCCACCAATTGGTACAGCAGGAGTCTGCAGCTCCCTTACGCTCATTATTGTCTCGGCATAACATCCAGCACTGTGTGTTTCTCACGTCCCCTCTGAAAAATGGGAATGCAATTGAAACGAGCGGGTGGAGGAATGTCCCCCTCCCTGCGAGTGGGGCTGTCAGCCTCTGCCTTCTGTGGTACCCCCAAGGCCTGTGGGGAGCAGGGTGGAGAAGGGCCTGCACACCTTATTGTGCCTTCTTTGCTTACGCTGGAGAATCTCCAGCTTATCCTGCCAGTGCAGTGACTGCATGTGGAGGAGGGGGAGAAGGTTGTGTTGCAAGCTCTGAGAAAATTAGTTGTCTCTATTTTATCTTTTGCAGCTGCAGCACTTTTTTTTTCTCCCCTCATCATTCCCCCCTCCCCATGTGAGTGGTATGTCTGAACCATATCCTTCAAAACCAGTTTTCTAAGCAGATTAGATGGGCAGCAGAGACAGCTATGCAATCAGGCAAAAATGTGCACTCAAGCCTTTATTTCGTGCAGTGGCCAGAGCAGTAAGTGTCTACCACCTGCATTTTTTTTCTTCATTCTCTCCCTTTGCTGTTATTCTGTAGTGCTATTGTTTGTCACTGTTGTAGACTGAAACAAAATGCTCGTTCTGATCCTTAATTATATAAAAATTAGGGAGGGGAAGGAAGTTGGGTTCCTTGCTAATACTCATTAACATGAAACATAGAGCGTGCTCCTGAGCTGGCATGTTTCACCATGCAAAGTGACATTTGCTCCCTGCGAGCGTGTGGAAGGGTAATCTGGGGATTACCCTCAGGTTCTCTAATACCAATCCTCCCCTGACCAGTCTGGAAAACCAGTGTCTAAGTTTACCACTCCTTTGAATTCAGTAAACTCCCCTGACTGCCACTGCAAGTGAGTTTGGTCTCTTGCTACCCCATATCTTTCAGTGCTCCCTATCAGCCTTGTTGCATGCTAGGAATCTGACAATAATGGTCTTCACCTGCTTTGAGATATCATGGGAACACTTAAGCATTGGTATTGGTTTCATGTCTGGTCTCTTACAGGACAACGAGCTGAATTTGGGACTAAGCTCTCCAGACAAGTTTGGAAACCTAATGTCTTGTTCAGTGTGGGTGGAAAATGGGGATAGGTTAGTGGGCTGAGTGTCAGACCTGAGGAAGAGAGTTGAGTAAGCCTTGGCTGTCTTCCAAGAGAGGAAACAGAGCATAGTGTCCCAGGAGCCACTTGTTGTTCCTCTGGAGAAGAGGCAGGAACTCAGAGCAAGGTGATCAAGTAATGCTTCTTACTGTGAGTCTGGAGAAGCAAGGAAGAGAAGCTGTATGATAAAACTAGAAAAGAGAAATTGAGGATTGAGGTTGTGGGGAAAAATGAGAGAAGGAGAGAAAATAAACCTTTTATTTTTTATGAAGAAGGATAGAAAGAGAAACTAACCTGAAGACTTTGATGTGCTTTGTAGGGTAAGAAAGAATGTACTGTAAGTCCAGACAAAGAAAATTATATTTGAAATATCGGTAAAAAACTGTGCTTTAACGTGTTGGCATGATGCACTTAATTATCTTCTGCTGATCCCTCAAAACAAAAAAAATTACTTTGAGTAGAGTTAAAAATTTTAAACAAGAGAGACTTGATCTTGCTGGCAGAAAGGGGGTGAAAAAGTGGGTGGAAAACTGGTTGAAGGTGTCAACCACAAAAGCGGTGAGATACAGTCGTAGAGAATTCAGGTTTTAAAACACAAGGAAATCGTGCAGAGATATTTCTCACACTGGCTCGTAAATAGCATCTTTGGGTGTGCAGCATTGCCAAATTTACCCTTGTTATAGGGGCAACTTACAGTAAGTTCCCACCAAAGCCATACACCATCTGTTTGAATTACTTAGAGGAAAGGTTCGTCTCCTTATTCCCCTTCTATTAGATGTGACAGATTAATGTCTTTGAGGGCAGATCACTGTTAGGTTAAACCTTTCTCTGGTTATGATTCTTTATAACTATAAAACAGTCACAAGGTTATGGGGTTTAAAAAGAGAGGTTTATTACAGTTTCCAACGCTGAAACTACAGGCTAAGTGTCTCTCCTTTTCCTCTTTTTTCAAGAGTAAATCAAATCCACACATACACATAGACATGCACTCTGCCTTCTCTCAGATACACAGACCTGGGGGAAGAACACACACTACAAGAGCTGCATTACAGAGTGTCTACAGGAAAACTACTAAAATAGCTTTCTGTGAATGCATAATCTTCCCTTTTGAGTCCTCTCCACTTGCTTTAAGAAATGGTTGCTGAGCATGAGTTGGTGGCATCCTTAACATTTGAGGCAGAACTCAGAGCCTTCAGCAGCTCCACTAGCAGTTGTTTCTACCCAACTCTCATAAATGCCTGTGCCTTGGCTTAAAGCAGCAAGGTATTGACCATTCAGACATCTGTTGCAAACCCCTGGTTCAATACTTGTCAGACTCTGAACTAGATGTTAAACTCGGCTGATGAACTAAATCCTACAGTCCTTAGATCATGCCAGGAGCTGGGAAGGAGGCAGAAGGGTGCTGATATTGCTATAATTTAAGTTCCCTGCTGAGGAAGTTTCTGCAGGAGTGAGATTTGTTCACTGTATTATTTTTAAGACAGTTTGTAAGAATGCTGCTGTGGTCAGTAGGAGACTGATCTGAATTTTCCTTGGAGTGGCTTTTGCAGGGACCAGTGTAGTTTCTTTAAAATGGAAACATTATATTCCTCCTAGAAAAGCCCAATGCTAGATTTCTGATCACCTGTAAACTTTATAAAATAGCTTTTTACCAGAAATGTTACATTGACCTGTCTATGCTGCCTGAATGGGAATACCTCTTTGCTTTGCTTTTCTCTAATTGATCCAAAAGGCTTCACTTGGGATTGGTTCAAATCATTGCATTGGGTTCCAGGTCATCCTTGACTGCTCAGAGAGCTGTTGACTGATGTACCTATTCTGCTGGACTCTAAGAGCCCCAGCCTTCCCATATGGCAGTACAGGTCTCCCAGGGGCCATGCTGTGCCACAGGAGACCTCAGTATGTGCTTTGGGAACTGCCTTCCAGCACGGGAGGCTGACCCAGAAGTGAGGCCAGGGTTACCAGGCTGCCAGGCTGCACTGACTGAGGCAGTGCAACACTGTGGGAATAAAAGCGGTTCAACATTGTACTGACTCAGAACAATTTCTCAGGTCAGGTCACCAAACCAAAATGAACTAACTTTGGTTTCAGTAATGTAAAATATTCCATTTCAAATGACACAAAATGCACTGGTGTTCACAAATAGGTTTCCTTTTTTTTGTTTCTTTCTTTCTTTTTAAACTTGTGACCTTCTGTTCTACATAGTCTCTAATTTCAGTTTTTCTGCCCGAATTGGGATGAGAGCAAATGTTGAAATACTGGAATTTCTTCCTTTCTGGGGAGGAGGCAGCTGATGAGTAAGAACAACCAGTTTCAGAGTTGGGACAGCTGATTCTGAAGCCCTGTACACTGGAGCAGAGCAGGCGATGGAGGGGCAGAGAGGTGGTGGAGGGAGGGGAACACACTGGCAGATGGAGGGAAGCAGGAGACTGGAATGAGAAGCAGCAATGAGGGCTAGAACAAAAGATAAGAAGGAGAGAGCAGAAGTGAAACCCTGCAGCACTGCGTAGTTGTGCACTGGTGTGACCCACCAGCTCCACCTCACCCAGCCCCTGCCCTCTCTGTGCAGCTCCTCCTGCACTCTGGGACAGGAGCTCTCTGTGTGGCACCTTCCCACACATCTGCTGGACACTCAGCCAAGCACAGGCTGCTGAGCTGGGCACAGCCAGCAGTGTAACAGCACAAAAACAGAGCTGTTCCTACAGCCCAGGGAGCCGAGTAGAAACTTCTGCTCTCTGAAGAACTCAGAGCAGTTGAGTCCTTCTGTGCAAATGGAACAGGGGGTGAATGCAGGATCAAAAGCTGAGCACTTCTGAGTTCTCATCCCAGCTCTGAGCAGGGCACTGCTGTCCTTGTGAGTTAGTCTCTCTGCCACCGAGTCTTTTTCTGTAAAGTAGAAAGCACAGGAATACTCTTCTCTGGTGGGACTGGGAAGGAGCACTAGGGACTATTCCTAGCACTGCAGAGTGTTTATTATGCTGATGCTTTTATTATTTAGCAAGTTTCTTGACTTTAAAAAAAAATATACCAAATTGATACACTCCATCCATCAGCAGTGCCCTCGAGGAATGAGTAGCTAATTAGAGAGCAGGACTTGTGAAAAGACAAACCCGAGTTATGCACAGAACAGGTTTCTCCAGTATTTATTGCCTATGTTACTGGACAAGCTTCCTTGTAAGTAATAGTCAAATAATCGGCCTGGGTCCTTTTGTGAATGGCTTGAGTCTGTGTGGTCCCTCCTTTGTTAGAGCAACTCATGGTTTCTGAAAGCTTCTGCACCCCCTCTTCTGAACAGCGGAGCCTGGTGGCACCAGCTGCTTCTGCCTGGAACAAACATTTGTGTATGACATTAAAAAGAAAAAAGCTAGTTTCAAAATGTATTTTCTTTTCCTTATCCTCTCATTTTTTAGCCCTGGTTCAAACTCTGGAAATATTTAAAAGATTAATATATTTAGCTTTTGCTACAAGCATCTTTTAAACAAGTAAAGCTTGAAGAGGAAAGAGAAATCTTTCCTTCAGAAATAAAAAAGCAGCCAGTGTTTGGAAATATTTTAACAATAGACCATATGGGAGTCCCAAACTATTAAGCTTTATTATTCAGAAGGCGGAAAATGTGGTTTGATATTCAATTGATATACAGCATAAATGAGAGCCGCAAACTCGGCTCCCTTGAGCTGGGATTCAGATGTTCTCTTGAATATAATAACTAATGCTTTGGCCTAGTTCCACAGAACGCATCCAGCCTGCTGATCACAAGCCAAGAAACTGTAGGCTTTTTTTCCCCCTTCCCCTGTCTTCTCCAAAGTACTTTCCTCTCCTGCCAGCATGAGCTTTTGGCCTGAATATAAATCTCCTGATACTGGATGTGTATAGAAAGTGGGGAGGATGCTAATGGTGCACAGCGGTGGAGCTGTGTGTGTGCATGTGTGTGTTTGTTTTTCTTCTGCTTTCATGATAAGGTTTTCCTCTTGCAATGTGCTCTCGGGGGATTACATTGGTCATCCTAGGTGGGAGCTTCTTTGTTCTTGTTTCACTGTTTGTTTCTTAGTGCTGTGGGAGCAGGTGAACATCTTTTGGGGTTACTGTGAAGTAGTGCCAGAGATCATGAGAGTGTGGAATTTATTGGAGGGAGAGACTGGAAGTGGTTTCAGTTTCTTTTCCTTTTTTTTTTCCTGTTTTTTCCCTGGTTTGATTTGCATATATTTATATTTGCCCTTACCCCTTTCTATCACGTCTCTCTTAACCTTCTCTTCTGGGGAAAAGAACCCATAAAAGCTGCTTATAAAATACTGTGTACATGGACTAAGATTACCTGTATGTGAAGGGGGACCAAAGTTAGACTGATACTGTGATCAAGTAATGACAGACTAAAAAAATGGATCACCCATTTTTTGACAGGGGATCCTTTTGGTACCAACATCCTCAGTTGTGTTGGGTCCTATCTTTTCTATCCTCTCAGGATCTCTGTGGTTTGTGATTTCCTGAGCAGGCAGGAGACACCAGCATTAAGGTATCTTGCATTTTTCTCTAGAACTATGGTGAGCCCAAGAAAAAGACTCCCACTTTACGTGTGAGTCCAGGAATGCCTGTAATACAGAACACTGGAGAGAGTATAAATTATGCACTCTGAATGTGAAGTTTAGTTTTGGCTTCTGTCTTTTCTCCATTTCTCTTTTCAGTTGTTCATGATAGCTCAAATTTTCCGTGTTTTTGTCTCAACCCACACTCAGATTTTTTCCTTTGGGGAAAACTGGAGCAAAATCAATTTTAGTGCAATTTTTCAAGCCTCCTTGACTTGGACTTACATCTGTTTGGTGTGGGGGAGTGGAATTTTATCATAAAACGTTTGATTTATTTAATGTATTCAATAAGCATCGAAGATGTGCCAGGTACTTTCTCAGCCCTTTTGGATGAGAAATCTTGCAAGCTAAGAACTTAATAAACAAAGAAGTTCCAGAACTCAAAATTTCCCTGCCGTTAAGGTCTCCATATATCTAAGGAATAAACCAAGCTTGAACAAAGCAGATCCTAAGACTTGTAAAGTACAAAATGTCACAGGCGGTACTGATGAGATCTGTGATTGAAACAACTATTTTTTGTAATGTATTTCCTGATCCTGTTATCTGCCCAACTTAGAACAAACTCAGCTGAGATGTGTTCATGCAGCAGCTGTACTTTGATTGCAACTGTGAGTCTGTTTCTATTGGTGAGGCTGCTGCTATGGGTGTGTGGTGATGTACCAAGGGCTCATCTAAACAGGGTCATTGACTGAGACCAAGGTAAGTTACAAGTTGAATGGAAGAGCTATTCTCAGTTAAATTCATCATCCTAATGAAGAGGCAGTTTGGAATAGTTAATAAAGAATAGCTGTTCTGGAATAATCCCTTTTTAAGACAAACCCTCACTCTTTCTATAATTGCATTCCAGGAAGCTATTCTGTACTGAATCAGCATGGGATAGAGTGCCGAAAAGACGTTCAGACCAAGCACAGCTAGCGGTGAGTGGGCAATACACACCGGGCTGCCCTATTGCAGCCATTCCAAGTGAGCAGCAGAATAGCCAAACTGGTTGCCTGTACATCTCTCTAAAAGGCAACTGAAAGTAAATATGAAAATCACGGTACAAAGGCCTCTGTCTTAGCAGGGATGAAGTCTGAGCTGCCTTTACTGTCTGAGCAGTAGCCTGGTGTTACAGACAGAATGCATGTCTCAACCCGTAACTGATCGCCATTTGATTAAATGTTGGGGTGTGGAAAGGACTTGTGTGCTTTTTCCCAATGTGTATATTTACATCATTATGTGGGAGCAATCAATTTATCAAACCCATCTGATTATTCAATAGTGGGGAAAGACAATTGGTTGGAAGAAAATGTGTATTGTTTTTAAGGTGGATAGAAAATTGGTTTAAAAGAAATTCACACAATCTTTTTCTTTTGAGGAGAACCTACACTAACAAACTAGTCTAGGAAAAGAAAATACAGTAATTTATAATTCCCAATAATTTAAAATGCCATGAAAATTTTCCTGCAACATAAAATTTTGTGCTTGTCCTTGCCAGGGAGGATGGGCTGGAGTAGAGATGGTGCTCTTGTGCTTCAGTACATTGTAATTGTGATATAGCTGCTGTTAATTCATAGTTCTCTTGACTTTTGGAATTCATCCCTTCCCTTAAAAGGGAAGGTGGCAGCCTGGAGTGGAGAAGCTCCAACTGCAGCCCTCTGGATGTTAATCCACCCCGACTTTCTTAAGCCTCCTACTTAAATCATTATCTTAATGAATCACCATTGCTGCTATCTTCAGTGCTACACAGGAACATGCAAATTTTAAACAGCCTGGGGGAAAGCCCTTTTTGTCTGTAAAGTGCTCTGATACTTGCATTTAGATGTTGCCATGATAGGTACCTTGGATACTACTTTCTGCCTAACCCCATGGATAGATCTGGGGGTGTAGCTGTCCCCAGTGCCTGCTGGGCAGCTCTCAGGCTCCCTGAGAAGGGATGCATGTGCTGATTCTGCTACTGACTGGGAGCAGCAGCTTGAGCTCAGGAGGCTGAAGCCAGATCACTCCACAATTGTCCCTCAGCTGAGGGCCTCTTGGCTGTGCTTTCCTGTAGCAGCAGAATGACAAGGAGATAAGGGAGTAAGGCTGGGGGTCCTTCCTGAGCTCTGCAATTGCCATTTTCACTTTGGGCAACTTTCTTCATCTCCTCACTTGAATTTTTTTCACAGCTTAAATAAGCCATGCAAATGTTTATGGATCAACTAAATTTTCTCCCAAGTAGGTATCAAAGAATTTGATACAATAGGAAAATTACCAGCTTGGTGGAAAAACGTTTGTTTAAGGAAAAACTGAACATAGTGAATCCACTTCAAACTCTCTCCAAGACTTTCAGCATTGTGTTGTCTGAATTTTTCCTTGATGATTCAGTTTGGCTACACATTGAGCTCTGCCCTCTTCCAGCCCTCCCAGCTGATCACTTGAGAAATCTCTACTTGTAAATGGTGGATATGGAGAGAGAGCCATGCATAGCTGTTTCAGATGGCAAATCTTTGTGGTTATTTACAATATGTATTGAAAGATTTGATTCCTTTATTCATTAAACCAAGAGCTGAAGAAGCTGTTTCATGCAAATGTCCTAGATGATAAGTACCCTTCTCAAATTGCAAAGTCAATTCATCCATTGTTCCTTTTCTGTGGCTTCTAAGTAGAGTCCATTCCATTACTATGGGTGACTTTTCCTCAGCAGTAGTAATTCTGCTTCTGGAGCAATGGCAGGATAAATGTGGAAGATACCAGGTGAACAGGGGTCCTTTAGTTTCAACTAGGAGAGGACTTTATTAACAGAACCGAGCTTAAATGCATTTTCTGTGATAACATTATCAGTGGTCAATTCCTGCTGGGAGAGTTATGCCCACAAGAGGCCAGAACATTTATCTCAAGGAGGGCATCCTCATTCCCTCATTCTTCAGTCAAATCTTATCTGAAACAAGTTGAGCTGGAGCTGGATACTTTCACACTAAGAAGAAAGCAGCTTCTCAGTTGGTTACTGAAGAAAGGAGATGTGAACAAACAGTACATGCTTACTTTTTGTGGCTCAAGGCCTGGACAGGAATCCAAGTGTGAGGCGGGAGATATGATTTGCTTCCTCACCTGTTTGTGCACCTTTCTAGAGAAGAGCAAGGAACTAGCCCTATGACTCAAGTGATTCAAACATTTTCCCTGCTTGCTGTAGCTCTGAACAGACTGCCACTTTCTTGTAATAGTGTTTAAGGCATTCTTTGCAAACTGCTTTACAGTGGTAATTTTTCTGCTTATTGTAAGCAGGCTGTTGTGTTCTCTGTGTTCAAGCTCCTGGCTGGTTCTGATCTCTCATGAGACAGCAGCATTTTATAATACACGGGGTAAATTAACTGGGGAGCCATCTGTTAGCTTCAGCACCATGAGAAGTGTCAGTCAGAGTAGGGATTTCAGAAGAAATATCAGAAGTGAGTTATAAATGTGTGTGCATATTGTGTGTCTGTTTCAAAAGAGAAAACAGAGGTGGCTGACATTTGAAACTGAACGCAAAACTTTAACACAACTTTTTCTCATTCCAGTCTTGGAAAGTCATGGTGATGGGTGTGGGCAGGTCTCTGGCTGACTTTCTGAATTGCCTTTATGTCAGAGCTCCAACAAGGGATTTGGTGGAATTTCTCATCCTATTGAGTAAAAGGCATGTTCTATGCCACATAGTTTCCTTAGGAAACTGAAGGAAAGGGATTCTTCTCCACAGATCTTAACACACCCAGTGTATTTTTGCGGGCACTGTGTGCAAAATGTTCAGTAAATGAGATATCCAAAAGGAATGTTTCAATATGCTGAACTGGATTACTTTATTCCCCCAGCCTTTGCACACTGTCTTATGCTCATGGGTAGTTGTAGATTTTCGTCAATGTACAAAGGTTGTTATTTCTATGGTTGCCTCATTCAAATTTAGAGGTTTGTAACTATGGAAGTAAAATGTGTTTGTGCTATTATTTTGTTAATCTGTCTTGAGCTACTTTTGTTGACTATGTGTTCATATGAGTCTGTGTTTGCTCAAATTACCTGCTCAGTTTTCTTGTTGGATATGCTGAGATTCAGTGTTTCAGTTTATAACTTTGGTTTTGGTTATCTTTCTCCTGATGTGTTACAACTGCCTGCCAGAAATTCTGAAACTGTGGTCAAACAAACTGCCCTGATGTTTCCTCCCAGTGTTTGCTAATTCAGCAGTACTTCAGCTGCTTATAAGAAGCACAGAGAAACCGCAGCCGAGCACTGTGTGAGCAAGTGATGCACATAGCACTACGCAGGTAGAGGGGTTTTAATCTGCAAGCATATCTATCATTAATTTTAAGGCCTTTTGGAACCATGGTAGCTCAGCTAAGAGAGGGGAGATAAGCCAAGCAATTATATGGGGCAGCTCTGTTTGGTGAAGCACGTCTTTTGGGATTAGTAGGGGCTCATGAGGCAGGGTAGTGATTTGTGCGTCGTAGTGCCAAGTCTGACTGATCCTTCAGGACAGTCACTCGTTATGTGGGGACTCCTGGGAAATTTCTTAAGACTGGGATATTTACTGGGACATGACTGAGAAAATTTCCTTGGTTGATCAGTATAGATTTTAATGCAACATTGCCTCACCCCTGCTTGCTGGGGAGAATCGTGCACTTTCTGCTTCTCTGGTTTGTGGACCTTCTTACTGGGTGTACAGGTGAAAGAAAGTAGCCACAAGCTTTGAGTGACTGCAAACTGCTGTGCTTTTGGGAAGATTGTGAAAAATGGCAGGGATTTGAATGAAAGCTGAGATTTTGACTGACTTGAATTGGGTAAAAAATTGAGAGAACTGCAGCAGCAGTTGTTGAGAGAAGAAAAATGTCAACTGTCACCTCAGCAGACTACCTAAGAGAGCTCAGAAGTGAGTCCCCAGAACGCTCTTGCAGAGAGACGAATGGGCAGCTGGGAGGAAATGCTGTACTCCCTGAAGAAACAACAAACTCTGGATGTTTGCCCAAGCTGGTAAACCAAACAGAAACCATCAGTGTGCTGCTGGGTAAATCTGCGGTGTGCCAGTGTCTTAGGCCCCGTGCAGTTCTAATCACCACTGTCAAAGGTAATGGAGGGCCAGGGAAGGTCCAGAGAAAAGTCAGTCACTGTGAATTCTCTTTGCCATTGAGAAGAGGTGACTTATTACAGAAATTGCAGATGTTGTATTGTCATGAATGGGGTGGGGAAAGGGAGTAGGGAGTGATCCTTCACAGCTCCTGTGTTTCCTACATTCATTCAAAGCAGGCAAAGAGGAGGCACTCTGTCAAGCAGTAGTTACCACACGAAACTCATTGCCACAGGGTGTTATGGGTAGCAGAAGTCTAAACAGATTGAAAAATCGATGAAAGACAGATAAGTTCTTATTAAAAGTGATGGCCTGGATGTGACCTCTGGATCAGGAGATCTTTAACAATTGCATGGGGTGTAAGAAGGAAAAAGACTGCTTGTATTCTATGTCATTGCTTTTCCTCCCTCTCTGCCATCCCACACTTTTTATTTTCTTTTTGGCCCTATTCTGGCTACTCCTGAAGAACAGAGAGAGCTAGACCTTTGCTCTTATAACATGGCTATTTTTATAGTTCAAAACTAGAAAGGAAACCAGCTACCCTGCAGTGCGAGAACTAGTTTTGCCTGGCAGCCCACAGGTAATGTAAAGCACACGGAAATGAAGAGAATTAGGAGTCAAATGCCTAAAAGTGTGTATGTGTTATAAAATGCCTCTGTAGCATCTTTTTTAAAATTCTGAGTTAACAGGAAGCTGAGCTTGTTAACCAAGCTGTAAGTAACTACAGTGTTTCCAGTTACTTTTCACACTTTCTCCTCTGGGTGCTGCTGTCACTGATAATGCACCTAATGCTGGCTAGGGCATTTTTAACTCGAGCAGTTGGGTTGGAAACTGAGGATGGCTGCCCTCCACAGAAAGGACTGGGGAGCTCAACAGAGATGGGAGGAAGCAGAAAGTTGGGAAGGAGGCTGAAGAGGAGAGAAGATATTAAAATCCCTTGTATATGCACAAAAGCAGGAAAGTGTAACTCAGAGGAGGGCTTGTAGTCATGACTGCAGCAGCAGCAACAGTCGGTTGGTATTTGGGAGGTGAAAAAATCAGTTTTACATTTTGCTAGACGACTGTACTGTAATACAGCAGTGCCTCCTGGCAGGGAGAGCAATGTAATGTAAAGCAATACCGCGTGGAAGAGCAGTTGGAGAGCTGTCAGAAGCTGAGTAGCTTGGAATGCTTCCACGTGAACCTGGGAGCAGCGAGCTCGCTGCAGTGTGGCATTCCCCTGCCCCGAGGAGGAGAGAGGCTGCAGCGCAGGCGTCACTCGCCACCTTCCAGCACGGCTCAGCTCTCTGGAGGAGGCTTTTCTAGGCAAAATAGCAAGAGTTTCTTTCTTCTCTTGGGACATTTCTCTTCCAGCTCACAGAGCTCTTGTGAGTTCATGTGCCAGGCAGTCCTGAGGCAAATGAGTTTTTACCTGTCAGCTGCCATACCAGAGTACTCCACGGCACAAGGCTGCCAGAGGGGTAGCAAAGGGCTGGAGCTCTCCAGAGTGGGCTGCAGGAAAGCTGCTGGATCTCTGGATCTGATCTGATGGGGTGAACAAGGAAGATATTACTCTTTTGTTTTGTTGTGCTTCAGAGGGCTTTGGTGCAAGGAATTAGCTTTTATTCCAGTTTTTAGATTTTGGATATACTTAGTAATCTTACTTGTGGTTTTTACTTCCCCTCTCTTCTTACCCCCAGCATTTTCCTTCTCTTCAAGTCCTCTGCTTCACTCTGTGTATTTCTACTATAAATTGCTTTGAATGAAGGGTGCTGTTTCTTACTTGAAGCCTCTGGATTTTCTTAAGTAATTGGTGGAAAAGCTTGTTTAAACATCACAACCCTACGTTATTTTTTAAATTGCCTTTTGAGGTGGCTGAAATGCTAGTGAAAGATTACTTTCCTTTAATACTGGACAAAGAACTTCATTAGGGAAGGGAAATAGCATTCTTACTAGACTAATTCCCACTTACCAAGTCATCTTTCTTTTAAAGAAGGGCTGTGCAGTTTTATTCCCCTGGTTGCTTTTCCAGCAAAATGGCTGTTTATAGCAAGGAGCAAAGAAGGTTTATTGGTTTTATTCCTTCAGTGCATCTAGACTTTATTTTTTAAAAAATCTGTGAGAACAGAATGGTGCATTCTGTGCATTTGCTACCTAGCCACAACTTGAAACCAGCAATACTGGTAAATTCTCCAGGGAGATTCTCTCAGTGTCCAAACTGCATACATGACATCCAGCATGATGCAGGACCATGGCACTGTGTTACTTTTCCTGCCTAGATCACCTCAGCCAGATTGTTGGATGATTAACATGTGGCCATGGGTGAGCTTGAACAGCATCCTCCACCACTCAGCTGGTAAAAGGAAAGACTTCATTTCAGGTTTCCTAAGCTTGACAGGTCTAGGCCAGCAATTAAAGTGTGAAGTTTATAAATGGAAGTGCTATCTTGGGAAGGAATAAACAAATAAGGAACTTAGTGCAGAAATGGTTTGAGAAATATCATGGATTATGAAGGCAAGCATGAATTTGAAAGTAGCATGGGAAGGTTCCATGAAAACCTCTTCTGCACTTTGCACATAACATTGTGTTTGATCAGGTGAAAGTCTGTCTTCTGTTTCTCTGGCATATTCCTGATAGCAAATTAAGCTTTCTCTTGTTAATTTGGCATGTGCATTAAGAATTTTTTTGAAAATAAGATTTTTCTCTAATACAAATTGCTAAACAAAATGTGGACAGATGCAATCACAGCCTCTCAGTACATATGCCAAGAAAGGGAAGCAGAATGTGTATTGTAGGAAGTGGATGCGTCACCTCTTGCTTTTGCTGGTTTTAATAGTCTTTGATGGTAATTTGTGGGATATTGCGCAAAAGTCAAATGCAGTGTAGCTGTAACAACTAAAAGCTACTGAATTGAACAATCTTTTTAATAACTAGGAAGAAAAAGTTGAAATTACAATGGCTGCCTTAAGCAATTTTCATAGATCTTAATGAGTTTAGATCTGTCTTTATTTAGGCACAGCTTGTCTTCTGCCAAAGGTTTAAGGAAAGACAGAATGCTCAACTGCAGAAAGCCTGTCCCTGTGCATGAGGGACAAGAGTTTATTCTGACAGATGAAGCTGCCTTTGCAATGAGACCTTCAGGCAGTTTTTGCAGATTTTTTTTTTTATTTAATCAGTAAAAGATTTCAGTTGATAAAACAGTGAAAGCTTAAGAAATTCAGGATGCTTGTTCTCCTTTTCTAAGCTGGTGAATTAGAACTACATCTAATGGCAAGCCAGCATCTGGTAGCTCTAGATTTTGAAGAACAAGGCAATGTGAATTCAGTTTTAAATCATCAGCTACAGCTCATGTTTCTTTATGAAAGAGTTTGTTTTAAATATTAAACATGTTTGGACTTAAATTATTAGTATGGCAGTTACAAAAATGAAGTATAAAATTCTCAATGGATTGCAGTTTTTTGAATTTTGAGGCATTACAATTCAAATTAAAAAATGTCTAATAAAAGTCATTGGCTGCTTATTAAAATAATAAAAGGAGGAAAAATGTCAGCTGGAAAAATACCTGTGAAATGGAGTAGATGTTTCAGCTGGAGATGGTGCAGCTCTGGTTAGCAAAAAATAATACCAAATTGAGAGCAGATTATATTTAGTTGCAAATCAATATGGCTTAGTAGTTACCAGCCACTGATCATCCTTCATGACTTAGAGTGTAAATATAAAACAGGATTAAAATTGGTAGCTTTCAATTACTTTTATTTAAATACAGTCTCCTCTACCATTGGATACTCTTTGAATAAATAAATAAGTAAAAGCTGCTGGCATTTAGCTGCTGGCATGGCATTGCCGTGGCTTTTCCTGTATTTGCAATGGTTTGATACACAGATAAAGGAAACTCCCTCTGTGTGTTTGCATATGAAGTCTCTAGTGGAACAGTTGATTTCTTTTCTTCCCTCCCCTTCCTCTCTCTCATCTCCGTGACCCTCCCCCCAAATGGGGGCCAGTGAATTTTGCATTTCTTATGCTTTAAATACTCCTCAAAGTATGTGAGGCTGAAGATATCTCTGACCATAAGTGCTCCTGGCCTCCTATTTTCCAGTATTCTGTGTTGTTGATACAAACTGCAAGAGAGCCCTAAAGAGGTTTTTCCTATTTTACTCCTGGTCATGTGTTTGGCACCGCAAATTTGAACATTAAAATTAATTATGGCCTTAGAGACAGGCAGTCCAACAGAGAAATGGCTTGTAATTTATTTGAACTCTGAAATTCCACCCGTTAAAGTTGTGTAAAACTTTCCAAAAGTTTATTTATATATTATTTTAAGAAAAAAACACCTTAATTATGAGTCTGGTTGCTCAATAAAAAAGAATAGCTATCTGGCTAATCACTGCTGTTCTCTAGATCATTAATTTTCTTCTTAATGACAGTAGGATTTTTTCCATTTTCCCCTTTAAAACCTTTTCAATTATGTAACAAATGTGTTTGATTTATGGAGACGCTCTCTAGGATTTTATGCCCCAAGACAGGCACGTCATGAAATAGCTGGAGGTTGGTGAAGAACCTCAGTTGGATTAAAGGCTTGCAAGTACTGACAGGAGTGGGAGTTGAGCATTTGGATGGAGGCCTGTACAGAGGCGCGTGGACAGCTCTGTTCTCAGCTACTCCCACTTAAAAAGAGTTGTTTTGTTTTGCTCTCACCTAGAAATTCAGACTTTCCCTATGGGATCACACAGCCCTGGCTATGCAGAGAGGTTGCTTGTATGAAGACCTGGTTTTCCCGAAGTCCGAAAAATTTTTATTTGTGGAAGAATGAAGTTAATGATTGCACTCCTGTAGTAAATGTGGGGGGTTTTAAAAACGGCTTCTTAAAAAATTGTTTCTGCATTAGGTATGTCACCAAGTCTCAAGGTTCTGGGAAGTGCACATTTGGTATGTGGCACAGTTATGAAATACATAACTGGTATGGAGCTGGGCCTCCATTTGTCTGTTTGGGGACCCAGACCTGCTCTGTCAATTTGGTTTCCAGTTGCTTGAGAAGTACAGGACAGTCTGTATTCTAAGATTTCCTGACAAATGTGTGAAGTTCAGAGCTCTTACCAGGCTGGCTTCTAACTGGCCAGGAAGTTACTAACACTGTGGCTGGCAATGAATAAAGAAGACAAAAAGATGCTAAGTTTTGGTTATGGGAGGCTGTTCAGCATTTAAACTCCTGGTGTCTGAGAACACAGCGTGCCGTTTGCAAATGATGTTTGCCTGGTAGTGAAGGACCCAGCATAATAAATAGTTGGCTAAGTAGTAAGAGTTCACCTGGCAGTTAATGCTGGTTTTTATGACTGTGGACTTGAGGCCTCTTGAAACTGAGAAATGCCAGTAATAAGGACAGGTGTTTGTAGAGGTAGATGGATTTGGGGAGCTTTGAGATCCTGCTCAGTTGTTTGAGAGTGAAGTATCATGGAATGGCCTTATTCTGGATTTATTTGAACAGAAATGGCCAGCGAGATGGAGATGAATGGGATGTAAAGTATGCGAGAATTTCCCTTTGCTTCCAACTTGCACTGGACTGACATTGAACCCTCTGTATCACCTTGAGGTAAAAAAAGCAGAGGTGGACTGAAAAAGCACATGAGAAGAACACTTAGCTTGGCATTGCCTTCATCCTCAACAGCTGATAGTGATGCCTGAGCCAGTTACTGTAGGGATGAGCAGATAAACTTGATGTGTGCTCAAACTTGGAAATCTGAATTTATTAAACAGTGTAATAACTTAAGGAGGTGGTAGATTCCTCACAAGTTAGAATTTTCATCAAGATTGGTCCATTCATTTTTACTCACATACTCTCTCTTCTAAAAGCTGTTGCAAGAATTTTCTCTGGAAAATGAAGGCATTTGTGCTGCTAAGGAGGACTAAGAAGGAGATCCTACAGGGCTCTGTGGTGCTCCACCTCTGAGCCCACGTGTGCTGCTCAGCAGCTTCTCACACCCATCGGTGCTGTGGCTCCCTGATCTGTAATACAAGGTCCCTTTCATGAGATGGTGGCATCAGGGCAGTTCTTTGTGCTGAAGAATTCCTTTGTATTGTGATGCAGAGTTATAGCTAAAACCAAATAGCTCTTCCCTTTGTATTATCTGTGCCACTCATGAAGATATGACAGAAAAAATGTCACTAATGTGTTTGCTGCCTTAAAAATTTTCTTACTATCTCTTTCAGCTGCTTAGGCCAGCAGCTAGCGTGCTCCAAGGTTAGTGATGAATTACGTTGAAATTGCCAAGGGGTGTCTCTTTCTGCACTGACTTGAAGATGTATGAGGCTTGCTCTCCTTTGTTCTTCCTTCATCCTGCTTTAGCCATACCTGCATTGTGCCCTGTCAGCATTTTCTGCTTGGGAATGGCTGAGTGGACTTTGCCCTGTTAACCGTGCATCTTTTTTTTTTCAAAAATAAATAGGTCTTCAGCGTGTCTATTTGGCATAAATTGGTTGAGAATTTGCTGGTAATGAGCGCAGAGGAGGAAAGAAAAGTATACTTGGAGCCCTCCTCTCGCTGTCTCCCGGCAGTGCTCCCTTCCTGCTCTGGAGGAGGTCTCTTGCTCGTCCCTGCGCTGGGTCTGCTCCTGAGCACAAGTGCTCGGAAGCCGCAGTGGCAGGGTCGCTGTCTGTCTGTCTGCCTGTGTCCGGGATCATGTGGCACAGGGGCCGTGCCTGCGGCGAGAGCGGCTCCCCCCGTGCGAGGAGTCACAGGACACCGCCGGCGGTAGCTCCAGCTGGTATGCACTGGTACTAATATAATCCCGCGGGGCTGTATCCATGAGACACAAGTGTGACATGTGAGGTATTTAAGGAGACACACCTGTTCTAGGCACAGGCCTGGCTATTGCATGCCTTGGAAATGGAAGGTTTTGGTGGAACAGGAAACACTCTCATCCTCAGGAGGGCTTTGCTTTCTTCCTTCTCCCCAGTTTCCCATTATTCGAAAATTCCCTAATATTGTGCAGTCCTGGAGCCTGTTAGCACCGGGCTGTTTCAAAGGCCTGGCTGGTGTTTGCAGGAGAGAACAGCCCTGGCCTGAGTGATGGTTTGGGTGTAACTGCTCCCAAGAAAGGGCAGAGAATTCAGAGAATGTCATCTATGTGTGGGGTTGGGTTTTTCAGTCCTTTAGATAATTTAGATTTTGTGTTGTATTTACTGGTATTTTTATTATAAGGCCTCTGTCTTGCAATTTAGAGCGGTAAATCACATAAAAGTCATACCATTTTACAAATTTTGTACAAAAATATTTTGTCACTTTGGTTTGAAATCTGAGTGTATTTCCCTCTCTTCTTCCCATCTGCCCTCCCATCCCAAAAATTATTGAGAAACGGTTACTCTCCATAAGAAGAAGCAAGTAAATGCAAAATAAATCTCATGGTTGCATAGCATAAAGAAATTAAATTGCTTAGATTTTTATCTCTCTTTTTAAAGTTTATCTGACATTTGTTTGGCAGAAGATAATTATTTTTTTTTGCTATTGAAAAGGGGATGTATTAAGATGAAGGAAAAAGAAATTGCAGGGTCTGTCATATGACTTGATTCCATCTGTCTGTCATGTCTTTCAAGTGGAATGGAATTTTTCTTTCAAATTTGATGTGCCTTTTTTTGATGTTAATATGAAATCTCCTAGTTTGCCTTAGTCTCGTTCCACATGGCCCTTCTTACCATGGGTTCCTGCTCCTGGTGAGGTGTTAAGTGCTTGTTGGTTTGGGACAGCTTCCAGGATTGGGGCCAAGGCTTCTCCTACATTTGACAGATTGTTGTGTGAAAATGGTATCAACTGGGCAGTCTTTCCCTTCCATCTTTATTTTAAATAAGATTTTCAGGTAAACATCCAGTATGCCAATTGTTTGTAGAACTAAAGTAATGGCTGGTGGAAATAAGAGAGAGGAGGTGAGAGGAGTGTTGTGCTCTAGGACCTGGTTAGTTTGGGCTGTCAGGTATTTAGGGGGGAAGGTGGTAATTCTCCTCTGTAGCAGCTTTGCACTCTGAGTGTGGTGGACTGGAATGACCAGTCCCTGAGTGGACAACAGATTCTTCTCTGAAATTTAAGGTTGTTGGCAGGGGAGAAGATCCTAGGAATGGAGACCCCTCAGCTCCAGCCTCACTTGGCCCATGGGTCATTGACCCTTACGACAAGGGGATATAAATATGTATATTTTTAATCCTAACATGAAAGGGGGCTGCAGCTGTATGCTGGTGTTCAGTTTGACCAGATCCAAACCCTCAAACAGTGTTCCTCCCTTGTGGGCAGGCACATTTTTGTACATATGAATGTAAAAATACCTTTGATTATGCTACTGAGAAGGAGAATATCTTGTTGTAAGGAAAGAATCATCCCCCTCTAGCTGTGGTGCCTCCCAGGCTGGCTTTGGGCCTTTGCAAATCACATTTTGCTGCATAGCCTAAGGGAGACACGGCCTCACTATCCCAGCTAGCTGGTAATAGTGGGCTCTCCCCCACCTGTGTTCCTACTGGATTCTCCTAAAGTTAATAGATGTGCAATCAAAAGCTGAAGATACTTATTCTGGGTTGTTTTGGGGTTTTTTTTGGAGGGGTGGTTTGGTTTAGTGTTGCTTTTTGTTCCTTAACTGCACCCTGCAAAATGTCCTGGCTGAGTTGTTTCCAAATACTGGCATCTCCAGGGAAGGGGTTATAAATTGCTAATTTAAAGCCTGCAACAGGATAATTAACTAACCAGTTTGATGTAAATGGCTTAATGGGGCTTTACAAGCCCCTTTGAACTTAAAGTAGCACTAAAAAGTAAACTGTAAATACCTTCAAGGAAAGTAGTGTCGTGTTTGAATGTGGGGCTGCTTGGCTGTAAGGGGCAAGCCTGCTCGACTTGCCAGGAATCCAATGGCCTGTGTGACAGCAAACATGTCAAGGGGGTGAGGGGACCAGCCAGGCACCCTTTGGGGAAGGCTCTGCAACTACCTTGGTTCTCAGGAAGCACACACACTCTCATCTATCAGGCTTTCAAACCTGCCTTGCCTGCTTTGGAAAATTTAAATCACAACCTCAGTTTAAATGCAACTGTAATGAATTTCATCAGGATTGAAGAAAAAAAAAAAAAAACAACAGAAAAACCAAAACCCTGAGGGGGAGGCAGCCACGAGAGTCCACCCTAATTTTCCTGCAGTTCTATTTGCATTAAGGTCTTTTGGCAAGTCCAGGCAGAAACACTTATTACACTTTGTTTCAGAAGACCTCGTTACCCACTGAATCTGCTGAGACAATGTACTGCCGCCCTGCAGCAGATTCCAGTTTCTCATGCATTTGAGGGACTTTGGGGAGAATCTCCAGGCTTTCATTCTTGCTGGGCTGTTGCAAAGTTCCAAAAGAGAAAGTGAAGAACAATTAATCATCTAGAAATGAATATCATTACAAAGTGGAAGCATTGTAGTTAGGAATTGATCTCTCTTCTGACTATGGAACCCAGGGTGTTGGAGAGGAGAATTTCAGGCCTGGAGGCCCACAGGAATACTCCCTTGGAGCTCCTCCTGGTCCCAGTGCTGCTCTGCTCTGCCTTCTTACTG
Organism: Vireo altiloquus; assembly: GCA_013396875.1. NCBI lineage: Eukaryota > Metazoa > Chordata > Aves > Passeriformes > Vireonidae > Vireo > Vireo altiloquus. Next base: position 362,146 of record VZRF01015423.1, on the reverse strand, counting down.
TGTGTGCACCACAGTGTCAACAACAATTCCAAGAACCTTTTCTTCCTTGTTCCTCTGTCTCACAACCATCTTTCACCTATTGCCAGCAGCCTTCCTGGATACCAGAAGATATTTTGGGGGTTGAAGCACAATCATCAGTTACTGCTGTGACCTCTGACATGTGGGATTTGGCTTTACAGCCAGCTTTGTTCAAGAGTGTTCCTGATCCTTGGCTGTGCTTTGCTGCCTGCTCCATTGTGCTGCCCATGGGGCTGTAAGGCAGACCAGGGCTGATGCAGAAAGAGGACAAGACCTGACCTTTTTGGTGGTGGCTCTGACTTGGATGCCCTAAAACAGATCCCGATGCCTCATCCTCTGTAATGATGGCTCTATTTCTGTGTGGTTTGTTTCGGGATTTTTTTTTTCCTTTGTTTTGGGATTTTTTTTTTTCACTTGGTAATTAATGTATAATTGGCAATAATAATGCTGGCCTTAAAAAAAAAAAGGATAAAAGCACTGAAATCTGTTGTAGAGGGCAATGATGCAGAAGTGCTACATCTTATTTTAAAAGCTATGTCTGCCAGAGGATTCAGCCCTGCACTCTGATTATTCAGGTGTCTGTTGTATGCAGGGATCAAAATGTTCTGCTGTGGCCTTTAGAAGAACTAATAACATGGCACCTTGCTCTTACATGCTGACTGAAGCAGTTGGCACCATGGCACTACCTGCTTGCTGTGTGTGGGTTGGGAGCACAGCACAGGATTAATTTGGGGTTGTGTTGGCAGGGACCTGCCAGCAGAGCTTGCCCAGCTGCCTGTGCTATGCTGGAGCTGTTAATGCTTTACTTTTATAAGCACTAACCTAGAGCACATTTAAAAAAAATTAAAATACTATTAGAGAGAGAGACACTTGCAAGCAGAAGAGCTCTGTACACACAGTGTTCATGGCTGGAGACTCGCTTCAAGGAATGCCACAACACCTTAGCCTGCCAGCTTTGCTATCTTGGCATCTGACTGGGAAATGCAAATACTCAGTCTTAATCCTTCATTCCCACATGGTGACATGTATCCAAGGGGAACTTCTGGGAATGTTGTTATTTCCATATAACTTCAGCTGCTGCTTTACTTCCCAGAACCTTCCCACCATGTGTCTCAGTGCAGTATTTTCCAAGTCTTTTAGATTTGTTTCTCTCATGGAAGGCAAGAAGGAGTCGAGGGTACCCTCAGTAAAGTCACAGATGACTCCAGGTTGGTGGCAGTGTTGATCTGCTGAAGGGCAGGAAGGCTCTGCAGAGGGATCACAGGCTGGATCCATGGGCTGAGGCCACTTTGGTGAGGTTCAACAATGTTGAAATGAAATTGTAGCCACATGGGGGTTGGTCTCTTCTCCCAAGTAACAAGTGATAGGACAAGAGCAAATGGCTTCACATTGCACCAGGGGAGGTTTAGGTTGCATATAAGGGAAAATTTCAAGGAAAGGGTAATCAAGAATTGGAACAGGCTGCCCAAGTAAATGGTGGAATTGCCATCCCTGGAGATTATCCAAAGGATGTGTAGATGTGGCACTTGGGGCCAGAGTTTAGAGGTGGACTTGGCAGTGATGGGTTAATGATTGGACTTGGTTTTATGAGTCTTCTCCAGCCTAAATGATTCTATGATTTTATGTGGAGGAGGAGAGGAACAAACCCTATGACTGGGGTTGTTTTTATCAGGCTCCTCTCTTTCTAATCTCCCTCCAACAAACTCTTGCACAGATTTTTAGATTCCTCACTAAATCCTTTAAATAATATGATAATAAATAACCTCCCTTCTAATACACCTTTTGTTTTGAAACTCACCAAACCTGACAACTCTATTTGGTTTGTTGGCTTAAGAATCACAGGGAAAATATAAGAGGAAACCTTGGGCTAGGACTCTGGACTCTGATTATCACTAGAGAAAGAACAAGCGATGGGTAACAGTGCTTTCATGACCTCTCCTCTGTTTTTAGAAACATGAACAATTTCATCTGGCTATTGCAAATGTTAGAAAGTTGTGTAAAAATTAGAACATAATGAAGACAAATTTTAAAGCAGTGTCTGCTGCAGGTCTTGGGTGTGTTCTCTGAATTGCCTTCTGCTTAGAGAGCAGCTGAAAAATCCAAGTCCTTTTCCAACATGTCAAAACCAACTTTTTCAAAGGATTGGGTATCTGTGCCAAAGCACCTTGCCTATTTGTAAGCAAATGCATAGGGTTGGGACTGTCTCTGCCGGGGCCAGCATTCACACATGCAGCTGGCTCTATTAAATCAATTTGATAAATTGCTATATACCTTCTAATTTTTCAACAGGCAAGTCCCTGCTACTTCTTGCCTGCACAAGATTAAATGGGCTTTAACATTACATACCCTGTTACAAGACTTTGATTGTCTGGAGTAGGTGTGGGTGTGCAATGACTGCTCCTGGAAGGGGTTGGGGATTTGGGATTACTGTCAGGCTTCTTACACGAGGTTGCAGAGGAAGCAGGTGTGTGAAAGCCACGTTAGCATCTGTGATGGAGGATACCTTGTGACAAGAAGGATGCCACCTATGCAACTTATTCAGGTTCTTTACAGATGTTGACTTGCTTGGTTTGGGATTTTGAGATGGTTTTCCTGCTGTTAAAACATTCTTTGAGTGAAGTGCTTGTCAAGAAAATGCCTGGAGAAGGGAATAGATTAACCCAAGGTGGACTGACTTGGCGGGGCAGAGAAAGCTGGATGGCATCAGAACATCCCTATGGCTGGTGAGGCACGAGCCTCAGGATGTGTGTGTTTCTGAGCACCTGCACTGTGGTGTAACAATGCCACAATTTATTCAGCCCTTCTCTGTGACAGAACTGCATGTGGCTGAATAATGTGCAGCCAGGGGCTGAAAGCAGCTGGATACTAGATACAGGTGTTTGGGAATGCACACTGCCGAGAGAGGCTTTAGTCCAAATGTATCCTCACTAATAGTCCTTTCTGCATCCTCTGGGTGTCTCTTGATGCTGTTATGTCAGTGGCCTCTGCTGGAAGTGGTAAGGATTGGAAGAATTTTACTTTTTCCTTCCACTCTAAGGTGTGGTATCAATGTTTGTTACTGTTGTGAGCAGAAGTGTGTACATGTATTACTCCTTGGGCCAGATTCTGATCCTGTTTATGTAGGTATAAAACTGTTGTGTTGTTTCATCTGTGTTAGGGAAGTTCCAGCCTCTCCCGCTATTTTTAGGTTTTGGTTCTCTTGGCATTTTGGTTGGGGTTTTTTTTCCCCTTTAACTGCTTTCCTTGCTGAGAGGGAAGAGATCCATGGGAAGTGATCCAGCAAACTTTTAAAATAACCTTTTAGTGTGGGTTTGGTTTTGGTTTTGGTTTTTTTTTAACTCTTGCTCAAACTTTTAAATATGTGAATAGTCTCTGTGAATTCTGAGTGCCTCTGAAACCTGCCAGCCAAGCCTAAATCTTGCAGGAGGTGTGGCCACATTTGTGTTCCTCAGAGCTCTGGCACAGACACCTGGTACACCTGTGTCTCCTGCTAGTTTCAATACTGTCATAACTTCACCCCTCATGCCTGTTTCTCTGGTACCTCCTGTTTTTCCCTAGGTTATCTTCTAAAAATAGAATCTGTTACAGATTTTCACTCCCCCACACCCATCTTGAGGACAATAATTACCAGTGAGATGGTTTTAATAATGCTGAAAGAAGGAGGGTGATGCATTCTGCTCTGCTCTTTGAAGCATTTTTTTTTTCTGGCAGGGAAAAAAATGCACAAATTGCTTCGTAATTTCCTTAGGTGACAAATGTAAAGTGAGTAGCTTTTGAAATACTTAAGCTTGAGTACTTAAACATTTGATAAATCAGGGGTTATCTGAAGAATAAAATGATAATGTTTTGGCACCAACAGAATTCCATGCAAAGGTCTCAATCTGAGTAGAAAATCTCTTAATTTCCCTAATCGTTGTTAGACTGGTGAAGATATCTGTGGTCTGTGTGGCATTCACCTGTCCAGAAACCAAAGCCATGCTCAACCCAGGTGAGCAGAGATGCTTTGGACGATGCAGTTACCTGTCAGCAGCCAGAAATGAAAACATTAAGAGCATTCACAAGACAGAAAAAAAATTCTGTAAAATGAAAAAAAAAAACCCCTTGAATGAAAGCATGTAAGGGTTTGAGTGGATGATGCTGACTTTACTGTCCTCTAAATATGCCTGCAGTAGCCCAGAGCTTTTTGTCATATAAACCAAGAGAAATGAAAGAGAAGCTGTCTCTATAGGCTACATGATGTAACTGGTGAGCAGCTGCTCCTATAGTAGGGTGCTCTGTGTGTGATAAGTGTCTACAGACAGAAATGCAGCATAGAGGAATCACTGCTGGCACACTGACACATGCTGGCAAACTAGAATGTTGGGTGGAAGGATAAGAATCTACTACAGCTCTTTAAAATCGCCCTCATTGTGATCACCTCCTGATCAAACATTACTTTCTCCACTGTGAGTATAAGCATAGCACATTTCCCAAATGATCTCTTAAAATAAAGCCAGATCGGTGCATAAGAGTAGACCAAGTCAGCACAACCAGTGAATGTACAGTGCTACTACCCAGAGCTTGGGTGAAATGGGAACAGTGATGGTACTTCAGGTTTTACAGCCACCTCTGTGCTCGACTTTGACAATTATTTATTACCACTAATATTGCGCTTTGTAAACTTATATGGTGCTTTATGAAGTAAGACATGTTTCCTATTTTAAAGATCTTATAATCTTGTGGGCTGATAAGGGGTGCAGATTATCCCTTGGATGTTCATAAATAGCATTAGCACTAAGAGTTTTATTAGCGCTGGGTCCTTTCAAGCCTGTGGCTCTTTCTGTTTCTTAACAACACTTTCCTAGTCAGATGCTGAAATAAGGATTTCTACACCTCGATGTTCCAGGCTGGAATAATGTGGCTGTTCTTTGGTTTTGCTTGTAGTGAAAGAGCAAAACCCAAGCAGAGTCCCAGCACAGTGGCTGTTGTTCTGCATGGGTTTAATCCAGAGCCTTTGCTCGCCTCTCTGAGACTACAAATCTGGAGTTTGGGGGATGGCAGCAGAGAGCAGGCTCGGGAGGTTTGTGTGTGTGCCTGCGCGTGTTTTAAATAAACAAACAATGCAACAGCAACTTCAACAAATTGTGAGTGGTGCTAATTTGTTATAGTGCTGTCTTGCCTTCTGGCAGTGTTGATTTAGGAGAAGCTGAGCAGACTGGAGCGGATGCGGGGAGCTGCTGGTTCTCTTGCTCTGGGATGTGTATATGGTTCAGTATAAAATGCTTTTAAGGGTCCTGTCCTGAGGAGCTTTCAGATTACAGGGTAAAGCACATACATAGGCTGTCAATCCCCTTTTCAGAACCAAATCTTAGCCAAAATTACCTTCCCCCCTGCCTTGCTCCACCCCTTCTACTTTTTTAAAATGAAGAGAAGATTTAAGTCTTAATTCATGACAAAAGCCTATAATTTGTGTACTTTGAGGACTGCCAGGAAATCCTTGACCTTGACAAGAATAGTGTGTAGGGAAGGAAAGGAGGAAGATCCTGTGCTTTGGACTGTAGCAAAGTTTTCAACACCCCATGACCTTGCTGGGGTGCCTTTCATAACATGCCCGGAGCTGTAATCCCCCAAGCTGAGAAGCTGCCTATCGGGGAGGGCTGGCCAAATGTGCCCGAGGTATCTGCAGCCCTGGACCACTGCTGTGCAGGGCTGCAGGATAAAGCTGGCAGGATGGGAACCTTGCTGGGAAGAGGTAGATTTTGGAAATGTGTGTAGAGTGACCTCCTTGCAGTCTGTGAGCTGAGTTTAAATAATGCTTGAAGTCTCAAGTGAAGAAGACGGAGGAATAAAACAGCAAAAATAAGAAGTAGGGGTTGAGGAAAAGCAGCCAAAGAAATGAAGAATTCTGAAAGTGAGTAATCTCTGCTTTCCCATTAGGTTTTCTTCAGCTTGGAGATATTTGGATGCAATACAGACAGTTTGCCAAACTTTGAGTCTGTTAGGCCTTCTGCTTTTACAAACAATAGTGGTCTCTCTCATTTGCCAGGTTCAGATGTGCTGAGACTTTTTTGTGGCTGCATAGAACCAAATACAAAGGGTTCAGGGTGATCAGTTAAGTATCTGATTTGGAGGGATGTTTGGCAGGCAGTTCAGTCTTAATACTGCCAGGACCAACTCTTATAGTGGTTTGCTTGAAAGACTCCACCAAAGTGAAACTTAAAACCAAAGATTTCTTTGCTAAGTACAGGGCTGAGTATATGGTCAGTTTTTGGGGAAAAGCAAATTAGAAAAATGTGGATAAAGTGCTAAAAATGCTGTATTTAAGGCATCATTTATATTAAGAACTGTTGCTGCATCTATAGATATGGGTAAGGGGAATGTGATTTTTTCTTACTGGAAAAAAACAAGACAGCAATGCTTGTTTTGTGCTCACTGGTATCTGGCATATGGTGAGAGAGATGACATTTTGGTCCAAGACAGTTATTACACTCCTCAGCATGGAAACTTGGTGTTAACTATTGCAAGCTCATATTAGCAGTATTGTGCATGCAGATGCTCCTGTGCAGACTGCTTCTTCCTGCAGAAACGTGTGCTGAGTCCACATAAGAAATAAAAATAAACAGGCCGATTGGGAGGATCTTTATCAAAGCTGCTCCCATTTTTCATAGTACTCTGAGGCTTTGGTTGCTCTAACAAACCATGTAACTAAGGAGTCTGAGTCACAGTCACTCGTTCCAGCTGCCTGCCTCATCCCTGTCCTGGAGATCCCTCCCCAGTTGCAGGGACAGTTGGAAGGCTCATGCATTTGTTCCAGTATTACTGCATTTCACAAGCTGCTATCAGCTTGTACCTGTGGTGACTCAGAGCCCTAAAGCAGTGCTGCAGCTGGGAGTGTCCTGTAGGACAGTCTTGGTTGGAAGAGGGTCATGACATTCCTCCTTCTCCGCAGTGCTGGGTGTGCTCCTGCCCTCAGAGCGATGCTCAGGATGAGGTTGCCACCCCATGCACCAAGTGGCCTACTTTACTGAAGGACAGGGCCCAAGCCTGGCACTCTCTGGGATTAGCTGGGAGGTAGCAACAAGCCTTTAGTCATGTCCTGAATTCTTACATTGTAAGGGGAGAATTTTGTATAGGCTCAAAGATAGCTGGGAAACAGAAATTTTGCATACCAAATGGGACTTTGAGCTACTTCATTCAGCATGTTGTTATTTTCATGCAATAGGGAGTAAATAAATGAATTAAATGATATTAGCATTGGACACTGGAGCTGCCTTTCCTAGTTGCAGTGCAGGTACAACTGAAACTGAGCTTGCACAGCTGTAGGAAGAGCAGAAGAGCCCAGAGACTACTGCTGGTCACTAAGTGGTCACGAGCTTCTGAAGCTTTGTTTTGTGCCACTGCTCTGTTCCTGAGATCAGCTGTGCTCTGCAGATATGCAGGAATTTTTAGTGCTTGCCTCTGGCTGACAAGATCTGCAATGTCCATGCCTCTCCTCTTCTCCTCCTGGTGGAGGTTTGGGTAGTCCTAGGCTCCTACATGTCAGCAATGACAATAAATGTATAATATACAAGCACTCTGTTTAGGAATTGGCAGGAAGCTTCATTTCTGACTGCAGCGAGATATTCTAACTGTTCTAACGAGGCACACACCTTTGGTTGAAGCAGTTCTCTGCTGAACTCTGCCCTAGAGGGGAAATACAACTATGGAGAAGAGCTCTTGCTTCACAGCAACAAGAAGCAAATTGATGTAATCTGGGTGTAAAATCCTTGTGTTTGAGCTGCTGTTCAAGAAGTACCTTTATGCAGCATTCAGCCTGTGTTTAACTGAGTTAAACTGGTTATTAAAATGAGTTAAGCTGATATTGCTGAGGGTTTTGCAGAGTTGTGATGCTGGGAGATGCAGCCAGCATTCAGGTTGCTCCAATACAGTGCAGAGTGTGATCTTCTTGGAGAGGGGAGAGCTCCAAATTCCTGGGGCTCTGGCCCATTATGCATCCAGTTGTGTTGTAGTTAAATGTGGGTTGGCCTGTTCATGCTAGCAGTGGCCTGTTCAGACTGGTTCAGCGAATGCTCTTGGCTCAGCACAGCCCAGGTCAGTAGGCAAACAGTTGCTTATATTTCACTTCTTCATTGTATTGACAAGATCTAAAAATCTTCGGCCTACAGCAGTCAAAACAGGGTGATCTGAATACAAAAGACCTCTTAGTTCAGTGTGAAAGGGATTTAGTTACAGTTGTGGGGACTAGTATGCAGGTGGGAATGGTGGAACACTGTCCTGTGCCTGAGCCCAGCAGATGTTCAGGAAGAATGAGCTATCTCTGCATACTCTGTCCTTCTCAAGACAACCTGTTCCATTTCTCAGGCCTATGTCCTCCTTTATGCTCTCTCTCATTCAACGACATGAAGTATTATAAGTATTAAGTCTTTTTCATTTGGCCTTTTATCTTTTAAGGTTGATAATCAATACTATTCTCACTTCTTAAATGTATGATTTCTTTCTCCAGAAACACAACTGGAGACATGCAGCCATCAATGTGATAAGAGAGAGCTATGCACATGTTTCGCTTCACCACAAGGGTCTAAAAACCTATGTTAAATCCCTGCCAGGCTGCAGGCTTATTTCCATACTGGTTTTTGGTGGGTTTGGGCTTTTTGTTTGTTTTCACTGGGGCAGCATCACCACTTGTAGGAAGGAACCTGTGCTTAGCACCTACCCTGAGACTGTCCTCCATGATAATCTTGCTGGAGCTGATTAGAGGAACTCTGTGGGAAGGATATGCACTGCAGAGGATACAATCAGCTTGTCAAACCCAGGGTATCTGTGATATGTGCCTTTCCCTGATATGGAAAAGATGATGTTGCTTTTTCCTTTGGGCAGGGGAGGGTGGAATTATAGATCTTAAGTTTTGCGACGCTCATACAAGCTGAAGTTCACCATGAATCAACTTGATCTCCAAGAATGGAGATTAAATTATCTGTGAAGTATCATTATAAATAGGAGAGGGTATACAGTATCTTCTTCTCCTGCCTTGCACCAAAGTACTCAGCCTGGCTCAATGCCATAACATCTCTAGAAGGTATTTTGAAAGGCTTGGGAAGTGGGACAGGGAAACGGGGACAGCACAGCAAATCAGCTTTGAAGAGTTTCCTCTGCTGCCTGTACTGTGTTGGGAATGAGACCATGAAGCTCTGGCCACCAGGCTGTTCTTGTTGTAGGGGCATTTCTAAATGGTGATGATGTTTCATTGCCTGAATTTCTGGGCAGAAGGAAGCTGGTGCAGACATCCTGGGATCTGCTGGTTTTGGATACATGTGGACTGGTCCCCCTGAAGCTCAGTGCCATTGAGTGTCATGAATGTAAGTGGCCAGGGAGCGCCAGTAAGAAACTTGCAGAGTTCTTCTGTTCTGCTTCCGTCGCAGTTCAGCAGCTGTGGGGAGATGGGTGGAGGGGAGGTTGTTCTAGCAGTTACGTATTTAAGGCAGGTGGCTGTTTTAAAATGTACGTTTCAATTTTGATTGCAGTATTTTAATTGCATTTAACAGCGTCCCTGCTGGTTCTCCATTCTGCATCCGTGCAGCCACGTTCTATTGATGGCCTGTTGTGATTTCAATGGAACATCATGGGATGTACCTGGCACGTCGGGCAGCACTGGATGGAGGTGCCTTTAGCCCAATGTACCTGGCATGGTAAGCGGCAACCAAGTGGTTAATCTGCATTCTACTGCTCGTAGTTTCAGCTTGAATAGCAAGGTGTTTCTGCTTTGCTGCAGCCTTGCACTGACTGGAAATCACTTTGCTCTCCTGATTTTAGTGCTTTCATGCATACAGGGCCCCTACCCTTTTCACCCATGGAGAAAACTCCCCTTCCCTGGGAAGTTTGCCATGCAGTAGAGAAGGGCCTAGTCATGTCAGGCTCTCCTTGTTTTTCTAGAACTTGAGAGAAGGGACTAGGAAATCATCTCACTCTTTTTTTTCTCTCCTTTTTGGGCCAGGAGCTGGTAGCAGTTGAGGTATTGCCCACGTCCCAAATATCCAAACGTTGCCGCACAGAGGTACCAGACAGGCGCTCGTGTCCTTGAGCAAAGCTGTGCCGTTTCTGCGGGAGTCCTGCAAGAGCTGCCTCAGGGAGCTGGGAGGGCAGTTCTGCCTGGCACTAATTGGAATGTAACAAACTAAATAAGGGCCACTTTCAGTTTGCTGATGTGGTATCCTCTGCAAAATGATCCTCCATTTTCCTTCTCTGTTCCATGCCCACACCTGCAAAATCAGCTGCACATCCTGCTCTGTCCTGCATGTTTTCTCTCCCTCCCCCAGCTCTGCAGACCTCTGCCCCAGTAACTTCACATGTTGGTCTTAGCTATTTTAAAGTGCTAAATATCTGTGTGAGAAAAAGAAGGGTGCTGCATCCTGTTTTCTGCTTGAGCCTTCTTCACAGAGCTTTTGCTGCTCCACTGCCAATGATGAAAATGCATGTTTGTGCCTCAGCTTCTGAATTCTGCTGCTGTCTGACTGCTCGCAGGGGCTGGGAATAGGGAACCATTTGGACTAACACAGTTCCAGCACTTCTCCTCATGCTTCTGCTCTTCTAGAATGTGAATACCTTTAAAGGTCATGGGCTAATGACCTCCCAAGTGCAACTCCTGGGGGCAGGCTAGTGGCTGTAATCCACCCACTACCCTGACACCTCTCAGGGTCCTGGTTGTGTTGGGATATGGGGAAAAGAAAGATCAGATGAGCCAGTGAGGAACAGGAAAGCTCTCTTCCCAGTGGGGTCGTTAAGTGCTCAAAAAAAGTTGGTTCATCTGAAACTGAAGGGTGCAGAAGTCATCTGTTTCAGTTTCACTCAGTTCCAGTAGCAGCTGGACACAGAATTTTTAATGTCATAAACTGGTGGGAGAGAGCAATATAGGAAACAGTGGATTTCATTTTGTCTTGTTCTTCCCCATGCTCACTGCTGCAGTGTCTGCTCAGTGCAGCACAACTGCTTGGGAAGTTGGAGAAATAAGTAAGCAGGCCACTGTCTTTTCATGGGTCTATAATAACGTGCACAGTAGGCTGACGTTTTAACAGCATCTAATTTGATACATCACATCTAATCTGTTTGTTGGTTTTTATCTGCAGTACTGTTAGCTCACTGTTCAGGTGCTCGGTGTCTAGCCTTCTCATCCAGCCACAAATCCTCTACGTGAAATGAGTGATTCCTTAGATCTGTTTTTGATTGATTCTTTGCTTCACTGGTGTTGCTTCTTAAAAGGTAAACAATATTCATGTGCTGCAATCTATAACTCAGAGATGAAATCAAAGAGCATCTCCTGCCAGAGGTTGCTAAGATAAAACATTTAGCATTCATTCAGCAATTACTTTTAGGAAGAGATTTAGTGATATTAAAGAGAATCAAACCTGTAGTGAATATGTAGATTTTATACTGTTGAAAGGGGTGAAGGGATTTCTCTTCTCCTCTGTTTAGCAATTTCATTTTCTGTGACGTCCAGAGTTCTTTGGGCAAATTGAGAGAAAATGAATTTTTTCCTGCTGTGTAGTGAGAGCAGCACAGCTCCAGGAGCAGCCTGTGTGTTGTGCACAACCTTGCTGCCCATGGGGTCCCAGTGTGCCCCAGGCTGGGCACAGCAGCTCGCAGTTACCCAGCTCCTGGGGCAATATTGCTTATTAAGATGCTGTTGGCTCTTCACTTGCAAAGCTTTGTTTGATGTGTGGCATCTGCTTGCAGCATTACTGTATTCTGTGATTTGTGCCCTGTACTTCTCATGTCTTTGCATGTGCTGTGTCAGTGTCATGGATATGGTGGAGGTAGTGGAGCCTTAGTCTTGTTTCATTCCCTCCTTGCATGGGAGTATTTGAGCAGGTTCACTGCTCTGAAAAATGTGTGTCTTGAATATGGGGTAACCAACCTGAATATGGGAAAAGACCATCACTGCTGCTGTTTGTCCAGAGCCTTCTGTAATCCTCTTTTAAACGCAAAGGGGTGAAATTTTGCACACCACATTCAATGAGTAAAGATTGTGGCCCCAGTGAAACATCTACGTATTCTTGAAGTTTGGGGTTTGGGTTTTTTACTGGAAATGCATCTGAGCGTTTTCTGAGCCAGGGCTCCTCTGAACTGGGAGTATGTTTTTTCTGTTTTTTTTTTTTTAGAAAACAGAAAAGGAAGGGTTATTAAAAATGATACTGAAATACAAGAAGTATTAACCCACTGTGATTTTTTTTAGGACTTTGGGGGGTCATGGTGATGTTATTCAAATGTTACGGTTTGTTAAGAGACACTCTCTTGCAAACTAATGGATAGCAAGGCCTTTCTAAGGCTGCACCTGCCATTTGTTTGGGCAAATAACTTTTATACAGGATTTAAACTCATAGTTGTCCTTGGTCCCATACTTGCAGCTAGAAGTGAGATCCTAGGAATGCCATAAGTAAGGAATAACGCCTGCTTCTCTTTTGCTAACACCTTTTCCAACACACCTTTCTTCCTCCACTTCTGAAATGCATCACTGCCAAAGAAGGGTTTGTAACTGGTCACCTCTGGAAAATATCTGGACTGGATTTATTTTTGTTGAGGACTGCCCAAGATACACAAGACAGGTTGCTGTAAGACTTTTGTCAACAAAGGGACGTCAGTCAGAGGAGTATTCTCTGAGCCATACTCCTGTCCTGGTCAAAGCCCTTGCTGGGCAATTCTGACAAAATTTTAAACACAGTGCCCGAAGCTTTGTTGAAGGTTTTGTTGCCTTGATTCATTACATTCATTTCATGGAGGTTGTTAAATCCACGTTAGACTTCAGCTAACAAATTCAAATTTGATAGGCAATGTTATAGTGCTTACATCTGACCACTGCTTTTAAAATCTATTGAAGGTAATAGCCTACCTTATACATATGTCCTACTGAACACGAATAGTTCTGTAAAATTTGACATGTGAGATAAATAGAGGTAATTTAAACAACTTGTACTATGCTAGTTTTTATGCTGCAGAACATACTGAAGTTTAATAATAACATTATCTTCCTCATGAAGGTCAGTAGCAGAATTACAATTCTAACTCTGTTTCCAGGATTTTCCCTGCAGGTTCATTACCTGGTTTCAATATCATTTAAGGCAGAAAGAAAAAAAAAAGTAAAACAAAAAAAGTAAACCACTAAAAATACTCTGTGTTAATAGCTGTTGCAAGCCTTAAGGCTTAGAACAACTCCTATACAGCAATTTCTAGACCTCTGCTTTAAGTGCCGTATCAATGGGAAATAAGCCATTTTTACTTCAGTAACATTTTTTTATTATTATTACTATTACTACTACTAGTTTGTTTAGGCAGAAAATATTGGCTGTACTATTTCTCTTCCTCTCCCATGTTTGTCGTTTATTGAACACTTAAAAATCATACCCAGGGATTGTGTGTGTTACATGCATGGGAAAGCACCACTGTGTGTGCAGTGGAAGTGTAGTACTAGGCTGTTCCTTGCTATCTTGAGCAGGATGCATTTATATAGAGAAATGCTGTTAAGTTGCAAGCCATGTTTTTGTCCTCCCCTATCGATGTATCTCAGTGACCCTGAAGTAAGGGTTCTTATTTGGTCTGGCTAGATAAAAGTGAGTATTTTGTGCCTCTGCTGCTGCTTCTTCCCTTTAATCAGCAATTCTGGAAGCAAGCCACTAGAACCAGACACATTGCCTCCGTGCTGCAACTCTGATGTAACTAATTACATCAAATCTTGGTTTTAAAGTGCTCAACACTGCTCAGTGGAGGTAGTCTCTGTCCTGTCCCATTTTTCTGATTCTGCAGGGTGAGTTTCTGTTACAGAAATGCTATAGGTGGAACCAGCACCATGGCAAGCCTGTATTTCCTCCTTTTGGGTGCTACCCTTTCTAAAGCCACCAAACTCTGGGAACAACATCCATGTGCACAAAGGCACCGTGGTGAATCCACCATCTTCTTGGGTTCCCATCCATTGCTGAAACAAAATCAAACAGAAAAGCAGAGCAGCCTTTTTAGCTGTGGGTCAGGGTGATGAGCCAGAGGGATCTGTGTGGATGCCAAATTAGGTGCTGCTGCACTGAAGAGCCACCACAAAATTCCACCAAAAGCATAAGCAAGCATCAGGCTGACCAGCAAAACAAGTGAAGAGCTGTGTCCTGTGGAATAAATGAAGCACCTGCTTGGCAGATCTGTTGGGAAAAGTACCAGGGTAGTCAGGCAACAATGCTGGAGGAAATATTGCATTTGTTTACTTTTTGGTAGCTTTTTATCATAAAGCAAAACTTCTCTATTGTGCAGAAATGGATGATGTAAATTTACCACCTTTCTGCCAAATGATCACCAGGTAGTAAGAATCAGGTTTGAGGAAAGCAATTTTAAATACTAACAGCATCATTCGTTATTTCTTTTCTTGTGAACTTACACGTGACACAGAGGGAAGGTAATGCAGTCTAATGCTTCATTGTTTGAACTCTGATGGAACAGAGTGCGGTAGTGAGACTCACAAACAATAAAAAAATTAACTGATGATGATTTTAAGAGAAAACTTAAGCTCTTCATTTCTCTGTATTTATGGCTTGCTTCTTCAAAAAGAGAAATGTTTCAGTAATATGATAAACTGGGAAAGGAAGAAAGGAAGTAGAACACTAAATGGTGGTTGTAGTTTTGGTATTTAATTCCTGCTTTTGAACCTCAGAAACTATTTTAAATCAACTTTAACAGATAAATACAACTAATAGTTGGCACTTTCAAACAAACAAACACACAAAAAGAAAAACCAACAAGGAAAAAAATTTCAAAATTGATCTTGGATTCCTGAATGCAGCCCCAGATTTAAACTCTGTTTTTTATGGATTGTAATGTCTACCAAACATGCAACTGCAGTTAGTTCTGATATATCTCAAACTGGGTGTTTCCTACAGTCCATACTACTGGGAAGGCCAATATAAACATCTAAACTAGAATACATCATGACCACTGTTTGTGAAATGCACAAACTATACAGAGGTAACCACAATTTTCCTCTCTTTACAGTATTTCAGGGTAGAGAGACTGCGACTTGAGATATGTTACTTGACTCTATTAGTTTAAACAAAATTCTTTCAAAATTAAAGACAGAACAAAATTAACTTGAGAAAACTGTTTCAGAATTGTGAAGACATTTGGTGACATTTAGCTAGCTCAAGATCCTGAATTTCAGCCAGTTGAGGGTTGATTCTAACCGTTCACGTAAGTGGATTGGGGTATGGACATTGCCAGGGGAGTGGTTTTTAAAGCAGCTTTTAATACTTTTAAGGAGGCTTCCCATTCACACCTCAGTGTGATTAATTTCACCTTCAATGGTTTAGTTGCTACATGTCATTTTCTCAATCTCAGAGCAGCTGGGAGTTACAAGATTTCAACATGTAACAGCCAAGAAACAAACTACAAGCTAAAGCAGGGAAGCTGCAGCTTATGCTAATTATTTTACATGCTCAGCTATGCAAATGACAGTGAAGTAGATGCTTCTCTTTTCTTCCTCTTTTTCTCACTTCTCATCTTCCCTTCAAATCTGTGTCAGGAGAGAACAGCTTTCCCCTGTACCTAACTATTGTTTTCATGCTGGTATCTTTTGAATAGTGATTCCGGCCAACGATGATTGCTTTTGTAAAAAGATAATTACAAATCTGATTTTTGAAAGACTCAAATCAAGTCTTAGCATGAGAAATATTTCTTTCTGTATTCCCAGCAGGATCACAGCTTGCAGGGCTCAATGTACTCAGATCTCTCGAGTCAGTATCAAGCTTACCATAGACTGCACTGTGCTAAACCAGTCTATTTAAAGTAACCTGTTCTAGTGGAAACAACAAGCTCACACCTCTCATCCTCCTGTTTTGCAGGTGGTAAGGTGAAGGTGAGAGGAAGAGAAGGTGGAGATGGAACTGCCAAATCATGCCAAACAACTGCTACTGCAGCTGAACCAGCAACGAGCCAAAGGTTTCCTCTGTGATGTGATCATTGTGGTAGAAAATGCCCTGTTTCGTGCCCATAAAAACATCCTGGCAGCCAGCAGCATGTATTTCAAATCCCTTGTCCTGCATGACAACCTGATAAACTTAGACACGGACATGGTGAACCCCACCGTGTTCCGGCAGATCTTGGACTTTATTTATACTGGTAAGCTCTTAACGACTGACCAGCCTGGTGAACAGAACTTTAATGCTCTCCTCACTGCAGCAAGCTACCTCCAACTGCACGACCTGGCAGCTCTCTGCAGAAAGAAGCTAAAGCGGAACGGCAAGTCCTTTGCTGGCAAGGCCGGTGGCCTTGGTGTTGGGAGATCTGCCAGGAGTCAGAGACTTTCCACTGCTTCAGTCATCCAAGCTCGCTATTCAGGGTCAAATGAGGGGTTGAAGGGCTCGCACTCAAAGGAGCTGTCAAAGGGAAAGCTCTCTGATGACGAGGTCTTCATCAGCAGCTCCAACCAAGAGAACTGTCACTCCTTAAGCAGAGGAGCCAGCAAGAACGGCGGTGGGGGCAGCAGTGCAAATGGGAGCACAGGTGACCAGGAGCTAGGCCTCGACCTGTCCAAAAAAAGCCCCTCGCTCCCTGTCACAGCCTCCCACGATGACACGCAGCACAGCGAAAGCCAGCACGGCTCTCCCCAATCTGCCTCAGCCCCTGCAGCCAACAGTGCCTCATCGTTTGACGAGTCTGGCGTCGGAGCCCCCCACAGCATGGCCGACAGCAGCGACCCCATGGAGATGGATCTGAGCGAGGAGTGCCACCACTCACTGTCGGAGAGCAGCCAGCGCAAGGGGCTCCGGCACTCGTCCCGCAAGAAGGAGTGGATCAAGAAAGACAATGCCTTTGACCGAAAGGAAGGGGGCAAAGACAGGGATGAGGGTGAAGGGCTGCCCAATGGTATCCTGTTGGGACCTTTGTCCAAGTCTGTGGAGAGGAGTCTGGCTGGGGCCTATGGGGCAGACCTGCCCTACCCATGTAAGGAGGAGGTGGAAAACGGTAAGGAGAACAGTGACGACAGCGGCCAGAGCGAGAGCGAGAGCGGCGGCCATACCAGTGCCAACTATGTCTACCGGCAGGAGGGGTTTGAGCCAGTGGCCTATGGTGACAACCTGTATGTCTGTATCCCCTGTGGCAAAGGCTTCCCGAGCTCTGAGCAGCTCAATGCCCACGTGGAAACGCACACTGAGGAAGACCTTTACATCAAGGAGGAAGGCACATACGGCAGCAAGGATGAAGCCGAGGATTTGTCCAACCCCAATCAGTCCTACGCTGCGGAGTCCCGGCCCTTCAAGTGTTCAGTGTGTGAGAAGAGCTACAAGGATCCAGCCACGCTGCGGCAGCACGAGAAGACTCACTGGCTGACGCGGCCCTTCCCTTGCAACATCTGCGGCAAGATGTTCACGCAGCGGGGCACCATGACACGGCACATGCGCAGCCACTTGGGGCTCAAGCCCTTTGCCTGCGAGGAATGTGGGATGCGCTTTACCCGGCAGTACCGACTAACAGAGCATATGCGTGTCCACTCAGGAGAAAAACCTTACGAATGTCAACTGTGTGGTGGGAAATTCACCCAGCAGCGCAATCTGATCAGCCACCTGCGAATGCATACCTCTCCCACATAAGCCAAAGACTCCAGAATGAGCTTCAAGCCCATCCGCAGTGATTTACCTTTCTGTAGACTTGCTGCTTAAAAAAAAAAGAAAAAAGAAAAAAAAAAACAAACAAAAAAGGGGGCAACTCCCCATACTCTGTTCAGTCATGAGAGGCCTAAACAAATGTAGCTTTAACATTTAAAAAAAAAGTTCCTTTTTTTTTCCTTTTTTTAAAAAAAGAAAGGTCCACAGCCAAGCTGATGCATTTAGTCTCAGTCTCCCTTCAAATTTTGATGACAGGGCAAGAAATGCCTCTTCCTTTTGCACACATTGACTTCATTGCCATATTGCTTATCTGGAGCAGGTAGGGGGACCTTGGGGAACTTTCAGCCTCTGCTGGCTCCCCACTCCCTGCCTCTCTCTGTGCTCCTGTCGCTGTATTCACCTCCTCTCTTAAAACCAAACTCAATAGGGGTATTTCTTGCCATTAAAAAGAAAATAAAGTACACCTTTTCAGTGGCCTAAGAAGCTGTGAAATAACAGCATTCTCAAGTGCAGAAGCTATGTCTGTGGACCATCCCACAGGGTTGGCAGCCCCTCCAGAGACTGTGGGAAAGCCACAGCAGTGGTGGAGCCTACCCCCATCCCCTGGGGCAGTGATGGTGGGGGGGAGCAGCTCCCAGGGCTGCACCAGCCCCAGTACTTCACTTAAAGAAATGGTGAAGCCTTCCTTACCATCCCTCCCCATTTTGGTTTTGATCTTTATCCTTGGCACACATAACCACGTGCCACCTTCTCCCATATAACACGCAAACCTCTTTTGCCTTACCCATGACTGAACAGGGACTGGATGCCCTGGGAATTTCTTTCAGTGAGCAGGGGGTCGTCTTTACTTTTCTAGTAGTTTCGTATGAATATTCTTTGCTTAGAGGTACTTGTTTTATTAAAGGAAAAACCATTGTAACGTTTATGTGAATGTTTGAACTGGAAGGTTTTATTTTTTGTGTGTGTGTATGTTTTTAGCTTTCCTCCCTCACTAAAGAGCAAGTCTGTGTGGACAGACTTGTTACCTTTGCTACCTCTTGAATTCATGAGAACAATAAGATGGTTAGTGAAAGATTAGGCATTTTTTTCTTTTATTGTAAGTAATTAAATGTATAAAAGTAGAAGCTAAATTAAAGTTAAGGGATTTTTACCACCCCGTCCTTCCATCAAAAGTCAACTAGAGAAATGTTAAAGCAAAACTTGGCCAAAGACAAAGCAAAAAATACACTGAGCTAGAGGCTGTGCTGGCTGCTTGGACTGGCTCAATTCGCAGTCTCTTGGCTGCCTGTAGTCACTTTTAGATAAAAGCAGAAAACTTCTCTGAGCTTTTTGGGCCCTTTCCAGCTTTGTTTATTGAGTCTGGATACTATGGGGAGGGGAAAATGTCCCCCTCATCTTCCACTCCCCCAGCACATCTGGGTCAGTCTGTAAACACCTGGCAGGACAGAGGGTGAGGGCATAGCAGCCTATAATTTACTAGAATCCAGAGTGCAATAAGGTGGGGGAGAGGAGGAGAAAGCAAACCAAAGTGTTTCATATCCTCCCTTTTAGACAATTTAACACACGCACACAAAAAAAAAAAAAAGAAAAAATGAAAAGTAAAAGAAACAAAATGTTCTTGCAACATCTGCATAAGACATCACAGCCAACAGCTGCTATTGGTTTAGGAGAGAAGACAGAGAACTTTGCCCACCGATTCTTGGCCCCCTTGACTTTGTTGGCGTGACCTTGTGGAAAGCTGTGGCTTATTTCAAGCCTCCCGTGACTGTGGTGGTAAAAATTCACAGCCAGTAGAATCATCCCTTCTGAAATGACTAAGGTTTACACTTGCATTTTTTCATTTGTTGGTTTTTGGTGTTTCGTTTTGGTTTTTTTTTCACTCAAACCAGTATAGTCTCTATGCGTAAGTTTTACCAAACCTCACGTTTTGTCTTTTTTTTAAAAAAAACAAAAACAAACAATTTTTAAAAGTTTTGACCAAAAAAGAAAAAAAAAAGAAAAAAGTGAGCATGTTTGACTAAAACAAAGAAATATAAGCTTCATTTGCTATTGGGGTTTTTTTCTTTTTTTT
>VZRF01015423.1:249639-340867 GCA_013396875.1 Vireo altiloquus | reverse complement strand
GAAAAAAAAGATAAAATAGCAAAAGTTGTATAAAAGAATAAAGAAGCTCATACCCAAATTCACAAAACTATTTTTTAAACCAAAGCACATTTGAATGAGTATGGAACCTCACTTGGCTCAGAAAAGTACTAATATATTTATCTCATTGTTTACATAAACTTTTACAGTTTCAGACCTCAACAGATCTAGGGGCCAGTCAAAATTAATCTTTGCTTTTTCCATTGGTTTGTCTCTGAAGGCTACGCAGTGTTCCCCAGCTTGGGAGGGGGGATCTGTGTCCCAGCCTGCATTCCAGCACTGCTCGGGGAGGGTGGGGAGAGGGTGGGCAATTAGAAATATGGCATGTAGAATTTTTTTTTCCTCAATCCATGAGAGATGTTGCTGGGAGTGAGACCCAGGCAATATTGTAGAGGCATTCCAGCCTTCCCCTTCCTCAGAGGAGTCTGAGGGAACCAAGAGAGCAAGGGGAGTTGCAAGAAGCTCTAGAGATAGAAAAGGATGTTAGAAGATGTTGGGAGCTGCTGTACCCAGCACATCTCCTTAACTTTAACCATGGGGAGCTGGGCTGTTTTCCAGTCCTTTACTGCAAAACTTCCAAAAACAAATTCCTGGTGAAAAAACCCCAAAGGCCCAGCTCTGTGCACTTGGGGGTGTTAGCAGGAGCCACAAAGATCACAGAAGACACCAAAGAGCTATTGACACGCAGCTTCTGTGAGGCTTTGTGGCCGCTGCCGCGGCAGAGCACAGCCACTCCTGGCCCTGGCTGGGGGCACCGAGTGGCCTCCCCTGTGCAGGGCTGTGCTCTCCAGGCCCTCTGAGCCCCCTTAATGAAACCTCTGGATTCATTCACTCCAGACCTTACAGTCCTGTGCAAGAGCACAACCAAAACTCCTAAGGCCGCCTAGGTGGAAACCTAAGTCGATCTGCATGGTAGAACAGCTTAAAGATGACCAATGAAGATGGTTTGCTAAAATACCGCTGAAGCCAAAAATAAGAAGGTTTAAGAAAGCTCCCCATCATTAGTCTTGACCCTTTGTAGCTTTTATCTTCTACACCAAAGCCACCTCAAACATTTGAGGGGGGGCTGATGGAAAATGAAATATTAATTTTGCCTGGTCTTAATATCTAACAAAGATGGTGCAAACACTATTTGACAGTGTTGTTTTTGTATCAATATGTATGTGCAGTAATGAATGTATTTATTTCTCAGATTCTGTATGCACAGTTTTGCAATGTAATTCAGAAAGTTGCAAACACAAAGATGTGTCCGCAGGGTCTTCTCTACAGGATTTCAAAAAAATGAAAAAAATATATTAAAAAAAAAAGAAAAAAAAAAAAGAAAAAAGGAATCTCAGAGACTCTCAACATAGCCATAAACCATAACCTGTGAAGACAATACAAAGACTGGACTTTTGTAGCTTTGCATAGAAGAGGAATTTATGTTTTGCTGTATTTAAATGTTTCAATTTACAGTGTCACTCTTTTAAGATTCCTGTTTTGGTTTTTGTTTTTGTTTTCCTCTCTCTCTTGTGTGTGGAAAGCATTGTTTTCAAACAGTGCAAGTTCAAAGTCTGGGTTAGCAGTATTTTACCATGTTGCTTCAGTTCTGAAAAGCAGGAGTATGGGTCTTGACCGGGGAAACATCCAGTGCACTTAGTGAAACAAAATGAAATCTGACATGACTGCTGGCAAAATCCAGAGAAGGTAAAAGTCACTTGAGGAATAGCTGTGTGCTTCCGATTGCAGCTTGTGACTTGAGACAAGTCTGTTATCCTGCCTGAAGGACAGGATGTAGCTCCTTTTTAAAGTCCCCCACATCCCTCACTTACTGTTTACTGTGGTAGCAATAAGGATCTCAGAAGTGGGGAGTCGAGGCCTAGGATGGGCAGAGGAAGCTCCGTGCCAAACCCAACAGCCTCTGTGCCATGCATGACAGGCCTTGCAAACGATACTGAAGCATCAAGTTCCCCAGAGCACGAGGGGGCTCGAGCCCCTGGGAAAAGCTGTGCTTTACAAAGCCTCTTGTTCCTGTATTGGTGGAGTCAGCACCCACTACAGCCTTACAAAGAAGTACGAAGGAAGGATGTTTGCTGATTTCTGGATATTTGCCAAATTCTAAACCTTTCCATGCAGCAGTGCTGGAGTTAGGGGAAAAGCAAATAAAGAAACAAAGAGACAAAACCTCCCTACGTTGTAAGTGGGTTTAAGAGGTAGCAAATACCGAGCTGTCCCCAGACAGCAGAAATGCTCATCACTGAGATGGCACGTTTGGATAAACATTTGTTTAAGCAAGAATTTAAAATCTAAATTATCTCTGAGCTGTAATTAGGGAATTAAAGAGACTTTTGGCATTTCTTTCTTAGTTTTTGTTTAAATAATTATTTGCTCAACATCAGTAAAGTCTCTCCATTTACTGTAAAATCCTTTCTATAAGCTTATTCTTGCCCTCCAGAACTGGCCATATTCTTGAAAAAGAAAATTTAGGCGTTGCTTTCAATAGCTGAAAGTAGCCTTTTGCAATGTTTTAAGTCCCAAGGTACTTTATGGTCCTGATTTTAGTGCAGGAGACAAGCAGGCAAAAGGAAAAGCTGTTTCTCAGCCCCTTCCACTCCTTGTATTTTGCATTTTTTCAGAATAGGGTAAGAAATTTCACCTTTGATGATTTCCCATTAGACTTACTAAATTTGCTTCTTTTCTTGCAAATGGAAAAGATTTGGGGACCCTTGTGAGGCAGTTCCAGCTCTGCTGTAAGGTTCATAGCTGATCCTCCAAGTCAGGAAGACTCCTTTGTTTCAGCCCTGGTTTGTCTTTCTACCACATCAAAATTGCTGTTTATTCTTCTTTCCTTGTTTCAACTAACAACTCAAAGATCCTGAAACATAAGTTTAGAGATAGAAATGCATCTTTGTTCCATTGTCTCCTATTGCCACCATCTTCTTTCCTTGCTCCCCTAATTTCCTAAGCATTTTGAAGGCCAGTGTTGAACACAGGGATCAGGGGATCAGTGTTTTTGGAACAGAGCAGCCCCTGTGGCATGTGGTGGGGCAGGTCTAAACCACCACACCTGATGTGGCATTTGTTGGCTCTTAGGAACCCACTTCATAGCGCTGCTTTCCCTGAGGAGTGGGACTGGTTTAAACTTTCTCTGTCACAAGTTACCAATCGAAGCACTCCCAGCACAGCTGTTCCTCTAACCTTCCACAGGACTTTTGACTGGCTGGGGATAACTTTACTATGAGGAGAGGATCTTGTTCTGGCTGGCTGGATATTTTTCCCCATTTTATTTTAATATTTTAAATACAACTGAAAAAGGGATGTTGCATCACCCCTTTTTTTTTTGTTTTGTTTTTTTGTTGGTTTTTTTTTTTTTTTCATTTTAAGCCTTAACTATCAGTCAGTCTGGGAGCCCTGGATGTTTCCTGGGGAGGGGGAAAAGAGGGGAGGTCAAGGGAAAGGCCGACATTCCTGCTGCAATGTTCTGTTCATTTCCTTCAAGAGCTTGAATTCAGGTCAGAGCCACACATAGTTGTGGCTTCAACTCAAGTGTCATATAAAAAGATACAGAAATTATAATATGATCTCAGCATTCAGAAATTTGCAGTCTTAATGTACAGTGATGAGAAACTGTTATTTTATGATCTTTTCATTAAAAGCTTGATTGAAAAATTACATCTCTTGCTCTAGAGTTCACCTTGTTCCTATAGCTGACTCTCCGTGTTTTCTCTTCCTTCATTCATTTTTGCGCAGGGATCTGAACAGCTACTTCACAAAGAGACTCCCCCACATACACAGCCTAAAAAATGTACTCACAACCTCGCATTTTATGCACCTCTGCACTTGAGTCCTAAGCCAAAATCTGACCTTTGCTGGAATATAAGAAAGGATGAATTGCATGGGCCAGGCTGGGATACAGTAACCACACAGGCAATGAATAGTGGACCAATCATAATTTCACTTTTTTTCTTGTGACCTGAGCAAGATGAGGCTGATTTTGAAAAGTTACCACTGCTTTGTCCTAACCACAGTTTGAAACCAGTGTTTGTCAGAGACAGTAAATGATAGCTGGACCTACCAATCCATAAATCCCTCCAGTCTATTTGGGCTCCAAGTGTAACTGTGAGGAGCAGCGAGGAAGCTGAGGCAGAAAAGTTCCCTAAAAGAAATTATAGGTGTCCACCCACCTATGGTGCAGGTAAAAAGGGTAAATGCTTCCAGGGTAGATGAATGTAATTGATGACAAAAGCACCCACTGTAGATTTCAACCCCTCCAATGTTACAATTCAGACATTTTTCCTTGGGAAGGTTAAGTGTGACCCTAGCAAAATTAATTCACATTTCCTGAGCCTGGTTCTAAATGTTTTTTTTTCTGGTTCCCAGGCCAGTTTTTTGGATCTAAGAATTCTTTAATAAAATACCGATTTAATTGAAACAAATGAAGCATCTTCTCTATACTGAGAGAGCCAAACTTAGTATTTTGCAGCACTTCCTTTGTAGCACTACTCCTCACCTCAGCTGTGCCGTTCCCCCGGAGCCTGGTAGAATGCTGTAATGTGCAGCAGAGTAACCTGGCTGTTGAATTCATATGGTTCATTTTTTTTTCTTTAAACACAATGCTGACTATATTTTAAAGTGACTGACTGAAGGAGCTTCAAGTTAAGTCAGTTTTCTGACAGGTTGCAAAGTCAGCACAACTGGCAAGAAAATCATTTTTATTTGTCCTTGGAGATGTGTTTTACCCGGCAAGGTTAAAGAGAAGGACAAAAATGAACAGAAAAACAGATGAAGAGCTACAGAAAACCAGAGGCTGTTTTTTAACATCTTGGATGTGGTAATGAGCCTGCAATCTTTTCCCAGCTACCAGTGACTTTTCCTATTTTTTCCCATTTATTTCTAATTTCTTCTTGAAGTTTTTGCTTCCTGGCACCCATTTCTCTGTGGCATAAGTGGTTTCCAGCATAGTTAAAAGGTTGCATGTTCTATTTTACTTTCTTTGCCGTGGTCAGCTCCTTTCCATCTCATAAGATCCTGCAATAACTACACAAAACTCTTCATATAGTAACTCCCAACTGAAATGCAGCTGCCTTTGCAGTGGAACACCGAAATATGTACAACTGAAGTGCAGAGTGCAGGATGTAAAGGATATCAGATATGTCTGGAATGCCTGGGAATTTGTACTTTCTTCCCTCTGCTTTCATTTATTGGTAGGACTTCTTTTCTCCCAAACCCACATTTGGCTTACTTCCTCTCCACTACTCTTCTCCCTCTTGAAGACCAGACATTGGGTCAAACCTTTGAATGACAGGTTTGTTTTTTGCTTTCTTGCAGGAAATATTTCATCAAAATTGGAATTTTCCATGGGAACAATTTTTTTTTAATGAAATTTTGTTTCAGCCACTGTTGAGGTCCCATTTGGACTCTGCTTAGTAGATACAGATGGAGAATGTTTGTTTGTTTCATAAGAATGATCATGACTGATACCACATTAAGAAGTTAAAAATGAAGGACAATTTTTTTTTATAAAGAATAATTTCAGGTCAGTGAAAGCCAAAAGACTAGCATATCACTTTGCAAATTATTTCTAAAATACACCTTCATCCTGTTTTGCACTGAAGATAAACTGAAGCACTGGAGACTTCATCTGCAAGTAATGCTACATTTTCAAAAGGCCTAAGAATGCTGAAGCAGTGACCAACTATTAATTTTGTGTCTCTATCTGGGAATTGTTTGTATGGATGTCTTACAAAGTTGTCCAGGTTTCTGCAAATTGGTTTTATGTGCACTTGTGCAAAGCCTGCTGTGTACCAAGTTTAGTGTGACCTGGCTTCAATCAGTAATAGCTAAAGCAGGTGCACTTGCCATAGCAAAATGCATTGTTCTTTGTCTTGTTCTTTTCTTGTGCTGCGGGAGCCAGCTCCTGCAGCCCCCTGCAAGCCACACCTCAACAATCAAACTGGATCTCCTACAGGAGAGATTGGCTGCTCTCAGCAGAGCCTTAAGTCCTTCTATGGGGTGTGTTTATCGCCTTCAGCTCCCAACTCAGAACTATAAATACAAATTTGCTGTTTGGATCAAAATTATTTCCCTCTGCATCTCCTCTGGGCACTGCTCTTGCCTAACTCTGCAGTTTCCTCCCTGCTACAGGTCACCATATCACATCTTTCTTCCTTCCGTGCATGGCTTGGTAGCACTGATCAGTTCACCTCAATAGCAGGTGATCAGTTTTGGGTTTGCTTTTTTCCCCTGCAGTTGTGCTGTCTTAGTGATGAACTTCATTGGAAGCTGCTGCAGAGCAAGGTTTGGATCCATATGTTTCAGCTCAGTAGCTGAGCCAGCTGTAAGAGAGCACGATCTCCCTGCAGTTACAGAGCATCCACAGCTCCAACACTGCAGAGCGAAAAGCATTCATCATACTGTCTTCTGCTGTTCCAGGTGCTCAGAAGAGAGGCCAATGTAGCTGGCATGTATCAGCCCAGGAGGTGATTCATGGTCCTGCCTACTTCCTTTGCTTCTGCCTTCTCACCATTTTGCTTCTTGCTTTTTAGTGAGGAGAGGAGATGTTGCAGGGCTCTCAGGGTAATTTTTTGGATAATTTGGCTCTGAAGCAAAAGTCTAATTCTCCCTCTCTGTTCTTGACTATTCTCTCCTTCTTGTACACAATAATTAGATGAGAAAAACCCAGACAGAATCCTGCACCCCTTGCCTCTGCATCCAGACTCAGCTGGTTCCTTTACTTTTCATTAGAGATTTTGAATTTGATAAAATTCAATAACTCTTTCAGAAGCCATGCTTGAAGCAAGCAGCATTTTAGGCTAGTAAAATCAGGACATGGCTTTCCCTTGATTTCAGCGGACAGCAGTGGCAGAGCAGATTCTAGCTCTAAGATCTTTTGCTCAGCCTCCTTTCTCAGTCCCCAGTCAGGCACTGGGGATTCAGACGCAGGAACCTGGCCAGACGACATAACCACATCCCCTGGCTCTGGCTGCACAGGGAGCACTTTATGAGCACTAGGCAGAACTGAGCTTCACACCTGGGTAGATGCTGCTTCTCTGTAGCGCGACAGAGCTCTGTGCCTTTGCAGTAACAGGCCTGGCCATTCAAACACCATCTGGGACTGGCCAGACAGATCTGACTGCAGGACAGTGGTGAGGGCAGCATCACCAGATGTCAATTCTCAGCCTCCCAAGCATCTGTAACACGTGCAGAACGAAGCTCTGGGTTTCTAGCCTTGTCACCAGAGGCTCTCGCTACCCCCATCACCAGGCAGCAGCCTCCTGCCAAGTCCAGCTGGTCCCCTTGCCACAATAGCAGCCAAAGGCCAGCCAGAGAAGATTGCACAACCAGGCCCTGATCTGTATTTTCCACAGCTCAGCCAGAAAACCCCTCCTTTTTTCCAGCACAGCTGTTTTCCATCTCTGCTCAGGAAACATACCCTGGTTTTGATTCCTGGTCTTGCTTTATGAAGCAATCATGGGCAGGCTGTCTGGGTGGAATGGGTCACGAAGTGGTGGTGGGATAACTCTGGATTCTGAACGCCAACACAGAACAAAGGGGAGCTTTGCCAAGGCTCAGGTGAGCCTGGGGTCAGCACACAGACAGCCTACTGACGTAAGCACGAACGCAGGGTTTTCTTTCCCCGAGCTGTGGTGTTTGAAATCCCCCCTCCCTTTTCCTCTCCTGCCTGCTTGCCACAGCCTTTTCCTGGTTAGACCCGTATTTCAGTAACAACACTGGGTGTATGGGTGATGGTGTCACTGTTTTGCTACATCTTACTCACACTGAACTCCTAGACCAAGGTGGCTGTTGTTCGTAAGCTCGGTTAATAAGCTGCCAGTTTGTCCCCTTCTAGGCATTTTGAGTGACAGTATCAGAACACACAGTTGCAGTTTGGAAATGGTAGCCCTGCTGTTAAAGGCACTTCAGCCCATGGAGCACACAGAGGGTGGGGGGTGGCAGACAGTGGCTGGAAACCCAGGATGAAGTGCAGACCCGGATGTGGTCCACTCAGGAACACCAGCAGCCAGAAACACCCTGGCATTGCACTTCTTGGCTCTCTCCCCAAAACACTGGAAATTAGCCAGCTCCCTGACCATATCGACCTGGAAATTAGCTAGCTTCCTCAAGGGTTAAGGCATTAATGTTAACACCATCTATATTAACTAAAAATAATATGTGTGCAAAAACATCTGAGTTACAGCTGTTACAGGAGTCCTACCTTGCCTTTTCTGCGTCCTTCACATGTAAAGTGTGGTCCTGTAGAGCAAAAGCCTATGAAGTGTCTTTTAGGCTGGAAGGGGTAGAAGGGGAAGTTACAATGGACTGACTTGGAACTCACACAGAGGTGCTTCAAAACAGGCTTTGTGATCACCAAGGGCAGAACAAATGATGGAGGAGGCTGATCACTTTTTCTTTTTTTAATTCATTTTGTCTATGAAGGGTTGATCTACAACCAGCTGGGCACTGTCATCGAACGGCCTGTCTGTGTCTCTAGGTAGAGGAAACACAGAAAAAGAGAAGGGAAGCAGAGTATTGCCTCCATTTCTTTAATAAATTTACATTGATTAGTTCCTGGCCACTGTAACTGGTTTAAGAGTGTCCACACAAAGGACTTAGTGCCACAAGAGGAAGGATTCAAAAATCACTGAATTGAATCCTTGCTGCCATCACACAGCCACAGCCTGCAGGAGCAGCAGCAGTTGACAATGGCAGCAATTCGGGAATCTTCTGCCATAGCTACTTCTTTACTTTTCAGTGGGAGTCTTTGTCCCAGGACTGGGGGTGCAGTGGGAACTGGAGGAGGGGAAGCAGGCTCAGAGATCTCTAGCAGTGCATTGCAGACCTACCAGCTGGCTCTTTCAGTCTCAGGACTCACACCAGACCACACAACAGCAGTTTAGGATGTGTACAAATGCTGACAGGAGGGAGAGATGTCGGCCCTTGGTGTAAGCTCTGTCCTAGCCTGGCTGCTGCCAGTGCTGAGGTGTGTATCTGCCAGGGCTTGTCACACACTCACAGTGCTCTCTACCCCTCCTGACAAGGGGTGTGACGTTCCTCCTGTCCTTTGCTGTATATGTGTACTCACAACACAGTCTGTGAGCACCTTGTCCTGCCTCCTGCCTTTGAAAGCAAAGGTCAGAGGGATCTCCATTATTTTAAAGAGCCTTTAGCTTAAACTTCTGAGCTCCTTACAAGATGGGTACCTTTGAAACCTCCTGACCACTGCAAATGCTTTCTACAGAGGTATATTGACTTCCCTTGATTGGGCTGGAGTGCCCACCTGCTCTCATTACACTTTTGCCCTGCACAGTACTGTTCTACAAGCTGGCACACTACAGAAGACTTCTGACTACAAAGTCCAGACCAGTTCCTGGTCCATAGCAAAACGGTAATACAAGTAAAACAACAATTTCCAGATAGAAAGGTAGCCCAAGAGTGGCTCATGCAGTCTGTGGGTCACATCATCCCAGCAGCATGGCCCTTTCACACCCCTAGGAACCAGTGAAGCAACATTCTTGAGAAACAAAGGGAAGCACGACACAGTGGCACATAAAATGAACTCGTTAAACTTCTTCCACTGCCATATTCTTTCTGCTGGGCTCTGATTTAACCTTATCTCCGATGCAGTACCTTGTCTTTACCTTCATCCCCATTCATTTTTACAGTGTAATTTTCTTTTGCATGAAGCACAATTAAAGAAGCTTAGGGAAAAGAAAGACTTGCTTTGTTTTGATGCCAAAGCTAAATGTTTTTCTTTTTTTCCCTTTTCAGTTCTTCTAGTCTAAACAGGAGATGACATACCTTTTGAAAAGCAGCTTTCCTGAGGTGGCTTGTGCCCTGAAAACATACAACTGGAAGTTCCAGTGCTCCAGAGCAGTTGTAGGAGATCAGTCTGTAGATGTTTTTACTGCCCTTGGGTAGCTAGAAGAAGGGCTGGATTCTATGCTCTATGGCTTCAGTCTTCCCTAGAAATGGCAATATATGAAAGCATCAGCATCTTGAACAGCCTTCCTCGACATCCTAGTAGAGTTGACTCTACTGAGATATTCAGAAAGGTGATGCTTTGACAACCTGATCTCAAATCATACAGTACAGCAGTAAAGGTAAGAGCTCTCTTAATACTGCAAGAAGTACAAAGCAAAGCACAAAGCTTCTCCAGTCCTTCTGAACAAACAGATCTATTTCTAAAGGTTTCTGTAGTGGCTGGTTCTACCTGCCTCATTAAGCCTGGAGAAAGGACAGAATTAAAGTGCATTTCTTTTATATGAAGCAAAACAAGGCACTGTCAGCTGCTGGAGAGCACTAAGTTCTTCAGACAGCCTCGAGATGCTTGAAGGGAGGATCTGTGAACACATACAAAAATATTTGCGAGCAAACTAAGAAGCCTGTTAAAAAACCAGAAAGGTTTAAGTCATGTGCTGCCCTTTAAAGAAGGCCTCTTTTGGGCAAAATTAAGTAGCTTCCCATCTAAACTGTGACTGCCTGTGTCACTTTAAGCTGATGGAATCCAGCATGGAAGTGAAACCATGCAGTAGGAGGGAGCCTTTGATCACTCATTTAACCAACTGTTCTTTGGTACCTGCTACAGCCAAAGCACTCCAGGCAGCCAAGGGGATGGCTATTTCAGAAGTGTGCATAGCAATTGGGAGAGTTAGCAAAGCTATGTCAGGTAGCTCTAGTCCTTATCCAATTGAGTTCTGAAAATCTCCAAAGATGGAGCTTTCACACACTTGCTGGCCTACCTGTTCCAGTGCTTAACCCACTCCAGTGTGAAATCCTTTGCTGTAGGTTGAGGAGTTTGTCTAAAATGCCACCATTACACTTTCCTCCCTAAACTGATGTGAGGAGGCTCCAGGCCATCAGGAAAATCTCAGTCACAGCTCTACAAAGGGAGTCTGCAATGCAATTATGCATAAGCACAGGGGCTGGAGGGGCCCAGGGGTCTGGAGATGACAAAAGGCAGGACAACTGGCTGGGCCTTGTCTTTGACTCTCAAGGCCTGTGCCCAGTGTGCTGCCAACCATGTGTGCCATGCACATTAGATAATGGTCTGAAAAAGCCTTCCTTCTAGAGGTATCCTGGTCTCTGCTGCTATGCAGCCAACCACCTCTTCCTCTTCTTTAGCTTTGTGAGCCTGGAACTGTGACGAAGCCCCATGCAAGAGCTGCTAGGAGCAGTCATCCTCTTGTTCAGGTCTCCAGCTTGTTATGGCGTGGCTTTGTGCAATGCTGAAGGCAGAAGCAGGACACAGATGCTGAGAAGCAGGCATGGTATGGCACAGAGTGAGAGAGGGCCCAAGGAGAGTTGTAATGCTGAAAGCAAGCATTGCCCCTCTTTGCCTCTTGGGCAAACTGAGTCCTAATGACTTAGTGTGCTTTTACAATTTAAGGTACAGGGAAATCCATATTTAGAAAGTGGCAATAGGAAGAATTCAGCTAATGCCATCATATCTGCATCAACTCTGCCTTAAAGAGTACAGGGGGCCTTGCTTTCCTCTAACAAAAGGGTTAGGGACTGGACTTGTATTAAGTTTATTCTCCTGGCTTTGAAAGGCTTAGTTATAGTAGGGCTGAGAGCCAAATGCAACTCTGTCTTGAACTGTTCCTTCTCCTCCCCCACTAAAGAATGATCTTTAAGTTCTGGACCCTCATCTCCACCCAAAACGACTGCCCTGATTTATTTTATGCTTTTTTGTTGTTTCCTTTTAAATCACTCCTAAGCTAAGCTTTTGTTTGCCAAGTTTTCAGCCTGGAGCAAATTTTTGCAGTTGAATTATAACCTCCTCTGCTTCCATTTGAAAAAGAGGTGTTTTTCTGGATAAGCTACTGTCCCACCCATTACTCACCTTGCTGCTGGCAGGCAGGGCAGATGGCAATCTTTTTAAATACCAGCATCTGAAAGTTCAGTGTCACAGGCATGGGCACACATCTGGTTAAAGCATTTCCCTCATATCTTGGCTCAAAATCCTTGGCTGAGACATCTCATAGCAGTAGATGTCCAGGGAGCTGAGAGGGAGGGAACAAAGGACACAGAGTGGTTAGGTTTCTCAGAAAGGGAATGGCTGTGGGCTGGAATATAAAGAAATGCCAGGAGCAGAGAGTCTGCTCTCTCAGCACGTTACAGGGTTTGGCTCTCCTGGGCAGTGTGATGCTCACCCACACTTGAGAAGGCTCTTCCAAAGCACAGGCTGCAGAAAGCAGGAGACTGCTGAGGCCAGTGCCTTCCTCTGAAGGGACAAATGAGAGATGGTCTGAAAAGGTGTTATGACCTAGATGCTGAGGGAGACTTGGAAACTTTTCCTCAGGGATTTTGGTTTCCCAACTCAGAACTCAGTGAAAGACTGAAATTCCCTGCTCATCTGCTAGTGAATTGCCAAAGCTGATTCTGAAGCCAGGAAGGTTCTGGAGGAGATGTTTTAAAGCAAGAAACTTAATCTCCCCAACTGCCTGCTTTACCAGTGGGAGCCATTCCCTCTTGCTTACTCAGAGCATGCCTAAAAATGTTATCTGTGGTCTGGGACAGGGTGTGGGAGGGTGCAAATAAGAAGGGAATAAGATATATTTGGTGGGGAATTCCCTATGGATGTGTCAGATCAGGATTTAAAGTCTTTCGCTGGATTAGAAAGGTTTCTTGTACAGAAACTGATGCCCAAATCATTATGCATTATGACCTTTTATTATTTTTATCATCTTATTTCTCCTCCTTCCACAAGATCAGTTAACAGGCAGTGGTTGCCCCTCTCACTCCAGGGAGATTGCCTGCCTTTGCACCACACCCCCTCTCCTAAGGGGGTTAGGAGCCACTATAGAGCACAATGACATTTTTACACACGCTGACATTGGCAGCAAGTTATATGGTTGCAGAGCACTGGTCTTCTAGACAGCCTATTGACAAGGAGGAAGAATAACCACGAATAGAACAACAACAAAAAGGCCAATTCTGGTATTGAGCTTCCCTGCAAAGGGCAGTGCTGGACCCAGGACTAACTCTAAACTTGGTGACATCATCAGATGTGAAAAGCCACAAAAGATGTTGCATCTTACATTCTGAGACAGTTCAAGGGTAAGAAAACCACCGGGTAAAACGAATTTCCCTTGCTTTTTTTAGAGTTAGAAACTAGAGTGGGGGACGGTAAGAGGAACCTCTTCCTGCAGGCAAGCTCTCTGCTGCATAAGAACTCCCACTGTTCAGGGAGTCACAGAAGCTGAGGACAGAAAGGGACTTTCTGGTCTATCCATCTGCTTCCCCCAAGGCAGGTCAGCTCAGTCTGCCATCCTTGACTGAAATTTTTATACCATGTTTTAAATATTTCCTTCAAAGACACCACAGCTGCCTTTGCACTTTATTCTTGGGCTTCATTAGATTTACTGCTATAAAGGTTTTTTTTTCCAATGCCTTGCTATAGTAGTTAAAAAGCTTGAAATTTTGTCCTATATGCCCTGAATATGGAGAACAAATTATACCCATTTTCCTTGTATTATCTGTATTGTCTCTCCAGCCCTTTACTATTTCATGATGTTATCACATTTCTCCTTCATTCTTCTTGTGGAAGAGCCTCAGGCTCTCTCAGCTCTCCCCTTCTAAATCTCCTAGATGCTCTTCTCATACCTTCAGGCAAATGCCAAGCTTGCTATGTGAGAGAGAATGGCACAGCCCAATTCTTTGGGTGCAGGGGCTGAAGTATAGCTACATGCAAGATCATCTGAAATAACTGAGGCAGCTTAAAAATTCCTTCTGTCCAGTGACTTTGCTGCAGTACTACACTTCACCCCTTACCCCAGCTGAGATTATCAATTAGTCTGCAGGCTATGTTCCACATGACCTGGAAAAAAAAATTATTTAAAAATATGTAGCACTGTTTTCAGCTGGGATATTTCCAGAGATCTGTGAGAACTTCCAAAGCTAGTTTCACCTCCCAAGTCAGCTTATCCCAGCTATCTTTTAAAAGGTATTTTGCAGGTGTACTTACAGAATCACAGAATTGCTGAGATTGGAGGCAGCTCTGGAGATCATCTAGCCTACCCCGCCTTGCTCATGATGGGCTCAACTACAGCATGTTGAGAACAGTCCAGTTGGGTTTTGGATTATCTCTGAGGATGGAGACTCCACAGCCTCCCTGGCAACCATTTCCTATGTTCAAACACCCTTACAGTAGAAATCACTAAGAGTCTGTCTCTGTTTTCTTTATTCCTCCCATCAACTATTTATACACATCAGCTAATCATATCCAATTCCAAAAACCTTTTTGTCTTTTATCTCCTCCACATGTCTTTTCTCATTAATGCCTGCTCTGGTCAGCAAAGCAGATTCTAGTTTTAGTGAGCTGCCAGGGAAACACACAGCAAACAACCACTCAGGTGTGCCCAAGTATCTGCTCCTGTTCTGATCATATCTACGTGACCAAGCTTTGTTGTACTTCCCAGTAATGAAGAAGCAAGGATGCAGGCAGCAGAAGTATCAAAGGCAGCATCAGAAAACAGGGATGAAAAACTGCTCAAACTCATTTTCTGTATCACAATCTTGACATCCATTTAAAAAGACACCCCCTTCCCCCACCATGTCTAGAAGCCTGCAGGGCAATAAATACTTAAAAGCCGATGTGTAAGGAATCTTGTGATGCCTGCCTGAATCTGCAGACAGCTTGAGAAGTGTGACTAGCTGACATCTCAGCATAAGATAACTAAGAACCACAGTTCTGGAAAGGGTGGGAAAGGGTAAGAGGCCAGCAGCCCAGTATCTTTCCCAAAATACTGTATTTCTTACTCAGCCTCCAAACTACCATTCCAGCTTTTCCAGGGAAGGAGTATGGTAGGGAGAAGATAGACAAAAAAACTCTGCTCATCCCTCCACTCTCTAACAGCCCAAAACTTGTGCTAATTTGGCCTTGCCAGACTTTTCAAGGGAACAATTACATGGGTCTCTGCTGTTAGGCCTCTACATTCAAAATCTGCAACCCTTCAATGACGTGGGCACTTGCCTGGCACACAGAGCTCACATTAACATGATGTGAATGAGCTACAGGCAGAGCACGGCTGGTACACACATCCTTTGCAAGAGTTGTTGGGGAGCAGAAGAAAATCACAAACCTCTCCCTCTCCACAAGGTGAAAAGTTTTACAAATCATGGACACTCTGGACTTCCCCCTTGTCTAAAGCCTCCTTTTTCCCTGGAATATTTATCTTTCCTACATTTCCCCTCAGTAATAATCTAATCAAGTAGAATTCTTCTGGTATTAATCAGATGAGCAGGGGAGCACTTTGTGGTTCATATTATCAATTGAGGATGTCAGGAAGGCTTTGACAGGATTACCCTTGGAATTTGCCATTTATTAACTAGGCCATTAGCTAAAATGGCATGGCTGGGGTGGGGCTGGTTTTGCTTTGCGCATGGGAGACGTCCTGGTTGAGGGTGGGGAAGCTGAGGGTGGTGGAGTTCTGTCTCCATCTGATTTAGAGATCTCAAACAGCTGGCCTGGCAGCCCTGAGATATCTTTCCCCATCTGTGTGTCTTTCTTTGATTTCATAATCTCTTCCCATTATTGGGAAACCATCACAAATCAAGTTGGAGACTGAGCTGGGAGAGCTTGCATCACCACGCGTAGGCTTGTGGTCCTGACCTGGGAGGATGGGAATGAAACCCCACTGTTACAGGCTGCTCTGCCGTGGGAGGTCAGAGAGAAATGCTCCAAGCCCCTGGTCCAGGGCACCAGGAAGAAGTCAGGTTTAGAAATAGAGGCATATCAGACTTGCAGAAGCAGCTGGGATACAAATTAGGCACAGGCAAAAAGTTTAGGCAAGCGAGGAAAACAAAAAAAAGAGTTTGTTAAAAAATTTGTTTTCTCTCCTTGAAATTTAACGCTGCTGTTTGGCCAAAAGAGACAGATGGAGACCTGTGGTCAGGTAATGGAAGAATACAGGCAAACACTAAAGAGGAAGCAATTAAAAAAATATAGCTGCAACATCTTTCCCCTCCAAGCAGGATTCTATCCCAGGTTCCAGAGGTTCTAGGCATCGTTTGCTATGTGCTCCAAGAAACTCTACATGGGTTATTGCCGGAGGGAATTTTGCAAACTACACTCTCAAAGATCACCAGAAGACACTAGAAGTCACTGGGCCATGA
This sequence comes from Vireo altiloquus, assembly GCA_013396875.1. Taxonomy (NCBI): domain Eukaryota; kingdom Metazoa; phylum Chordata; class Aves; order Passeriformes; family Vireonidae; genus Vireo; species Vireo altiloquus. Next base: position 324,754 of record VZRF01015423.1, on the reverse strand, counting down.
TGCAAAGGGCCAAAGAGAGAAGAAAAGTCCCCTAATATATCATTTGGTATGTTTTTGTTCATTCCTCATTCAGGCAGGAGCAGGGAAATAAAATAAGACCTCTATTCAGGGCCATTTTTCTTGGTAGTACACCTCAGGAAAGACAGCAGGGACTCCCTCTGACTGCTATCCCACGTGATGGCAGAAAAGGGGTCTCTAATCCTCAGGGACAACTGGAACAAAAAGCTCCAGAGCAGAGATTCTAGGAAGAGGCTTCTCCGGACAGACATGAGTCAGCACCTAAGAAGTGTGAGTGTAGCCCAGACAGGGGCCAGGCTTGAAAGCTGCCTCTAAATAGCATCTCCTGCTACCCTCTCTGGAGACAAAACCTGTGGCTGGATGGGAGCAGCTCACTGGTGTGGTCCAGCAGGGCAATTTTTAGATTTGTATAAACTCCAGAATCACAAAGGTGTTGATTTAGAGCTTGCAGCAGCTCCCAGAGTTTGTGCACTGTAGTACTTGTCACTGCATCCAGACACCCCACAGCATTTGTTTGTCATGACTCAGGGGAGTGACTGGACTCAGCAAGGAGCAGAACTGGACTCCCACAGAGCATTTACAGGTTGTTCTTTTGAACAGAGCTTTGAATACAGAAGGGCAAAAACCAGCATTCGTTTCTAAATTCTGTCCTTCCTGGTCAGCTAAAGAAAGAATTAGAACTGGAATCCAAATTGCTGCAGGAACAAAAGCACATCCAATCCATGCAGTCCCCTCTGCTTTGATGCACACAGAGAATGTATTTACGTAATTTCATTCCTTCTCCCTTGAAACGTGGCACTTATGCATAGAAAGGCCTGAAAAAGGAGGGTCTTGAAATCTCCGTACAATTTGTAATTTATAAATTTCCTAGATCACAAACCAAGATCTTGAGTCAGCCCTTTACCATTCATTCAGCCCAAATAGAATCAACTGAAAATTCAACAGCTACTCTGTAACTTCTCACATTGCCTATGGAAAAACCTATCAACTTATGTCTCAAAGTGCAGGTGTGAAATTCCTTCTTCTCAATTTGTTCCAGCAATTGCTCTGATGAGGGAACATCCCAGAAAAGGTATTTCTTCACCAGGTACTTTGCAAAAGTCTGGCTCTGAATCCAAATTCCCTATACCAAAGTAATCTTCACCTTGAGCAGATCGCTTAGTCTTCATTTAGAAAGAAGGTTATGGTTCTCCTTGAGGCATCTTGCTCCAAAAAGGTCCACCCAAAAGATAAACGAGAAGCCAAAAAAATGTCAACAAAAAATAGAGACTGAACCTAGCAAAACTGCTGCTGATATTCAGGAGCAGAAACCACATGCCTCTTGCCTAAACAATTTCCAAACCATAAATGATGTTTAATGTGGAAAAAGTCATAAATGTACAAAAGTTACTTCTAAAACCAAAAACACAGTTTCTTACTTATGGCTTTGATGAATGAAGTGTTTTGTATTCTGGCGTCATGCTTGGCACTCTAAAGAACCTTTCTGCTAGGTGGAAATTAATGGCACTGCATGTTGGCATGTCCACTGGCTTTGCAGCAGACTGGAGAGTGCCCTTCAGGATCCTAACACAGGCTGTCTCTATTGACTGCTTAGCAAGGTGGAATGTGTTCTCCTTCCACCAGTCATATATCACAAAAAAGGGTTAAATAATACTAAAAAGACTTCAAATGGTGCTGTGCATTTTGTTCTTTTGTGCTGTCGGCTCCTACCTGTCTTTCGGCTACTGTCTAATTCAGGAGGAAACAATGTGTGAGTAAATCATGCACAAACCAGACGCAGCTCACACAAAGCAAAGCAGATTAAGGTATTTCAAAGGACACAGGAGTTAAGGAAATGGTGCTTTAGTCTCCTGTCTGTTACTGTTGATTTGCAGACATTTCCAAGTGTGTTCCAAAACTATATTTAAAATTAAGCTTTTAAAGTAAACAGTTTCCACCGAGTGCCAAGATTGCTTTAATGCCAAAACAGAAAGCTCTGTCTGACACATGCATCATTTTCCAAGTCGGAAATATAACAAAGCATTTAATACAACAGACATCATTTGATAGTCTCAACTTAGACGCTCACTTGGCAGTGGCAGTAACCAGTCTTCCATCAACTGCATCCAAAAATGATGCTTGCCTAACTTGTTATCATGCAAAACATTAATGGGAGTATCTTCCTCTTTTGAAGTCCGTTGGAAATGGAAACACAGGCTGAAACTGCCTGGGACACAACCATGCAGAACATCTGAGAACCACCCTTCCGAGGTGGAAGCAGACAGAAAAACATTGGGAAGCAGAGCTTCCCAGCCTTTTCTGTACTGTGAGTCACACCATGTACACACAGTGCCAGGGGATCCCTGGGGGAGCCACGGGGAACACAGGGAAGCAAAGCTGGGAACTATATTATGGAAGCGGCATGCTGAAGGAGTCGGCAAGCCTGTAGCTGCCCGGTGAGCTCTCCAGAGGCAGCTGGTGGCTGGTCAGCACACGCTGTTCTGAGAGCTATCTGCTTTCTCTTTTCCCTACCACTGGTTACCTTTTGCATTATGCAATCCCAAACTTTTGGACAAAGATCTTTTTCTCTTCCTGGATCAGTGAGTGGCATGCGTTCTTCACTTCTTCACCTAGTATGAACGAGAGCTATTTTAACTCTCTCACTTCCAAAAATACACATTTTTGGTGATAAACACATGTATGCCATTAGATCTTCAGGATAAACAACACTTGATTCATAGTTTTTCTAGGCTTAAGTGGTCTGTTGAAAGAAAATCATAGCTGAAAATATGTGAAAATATGAACAAAACTAAAAAAACCAAACAAATCACTATATGATTTGTTTAAAGACACTTGGTGATGATCTGTAGCCTTGCCCCTACAGAGAGAAAAGGCACATTACCTACCAATGAACCTTTGTGAGCAGGTCTTGGTAGTTGTTTTCATCATTTCTAAAAACCAGTGACTCAGTTTTCCTTTTCTCCTTCTGCACCTCACTGAGTGAATTAAACAGGCTGTCTGTGGCTCAAGGCCAAGTCCAGCCCTCTCTCCCTGACAGCACACTTTAATTTTGCTGTTCCAGCACTTCTTGTGGGACAGGTGCCCAGTAAGTGCTTTAGAAACCAGTGTTTACTATTCACGAGAGGAAGAATTTCAGGAAAAATACTGCTGGAACATCCACGACAGGAGTTTTTTATATCCCTCTTGTTAAAGTCATGTGCTTTTGGCATGGCACCCTTCTGAAATGCATCTATTTTGGGGTCCAACCCATTCTAGGGGTGTGCACCTGGAGTGAACATTCCCTCAGGTCTGGCAGCATCCAGATCCATGGCAATGTTTTCCCTGGGAAGCAGGGACTAACAGGCTCCTTAAAAACAAGTTGTTAGTTTTAAAGGATGTCAGAGGAAATCTGTTCCTGAACTTAGCCACTGTAGCATACCTGGTCTTTCCTTAAGGCTGCACCTGAAAAGACCCAAATCCTTTGCGTCTCAGCAGACCCTTAATTCCTGAACAAGCAACAAAGTTCAGTGTCCCCTCTAACAGCTCATTAACTTCTCTCTCTCTTTTCCCCTGTCAGTGTATTTTGCTGTTTGACTTCCAACAACTTCTCTCTTCAACATAAGCAACTTCTACATCACTTTAGAGCTGGTGCAGCTGGGTCAGAGTTTGTACACAGTGACACATCATACACCACATGCAGAGGGAATTAGCTTGAATTCCACGGGACTGATGAGGCATTTTTCAACATTTTCAGTTTTGTTTTACCTTCTTGCTCATTATTGAATGCTGCTCCTGCTTCTTATCCATTTGCCATGTGCCTGTGTCTTTAGTGCTTCTGTACAGCCCTCAGCAATCTGGATGTTGCTCTCATGCTCAAACCTGATGCTTGCTGGAAATCATCCTTTCTAGTTTCCCTATGCTTTTTCCAAAAGATTGAGGCACTTTTTCCTCTTTGCTGTTTCTCAGTTATCACATGTGTTTTCCTCAAACCTTTTCAAGATTTGCCACCATAATAGTCTAACATGCAACGCAGCAACTACCTCTGAGCAGTCATTCCTGGAGCTGCTATGGAAACACAAGAATTGCTGAAAAAGAGTTGTCTGGCAACTCATGGCTCCTCACCTGCAGCCTGGGGCACACCACCTGAAGCTGCTATCATAATACCTTGTCTCCTATCTCATTGGGGCAGAAGGTAAATTGCAATTCTTTATTCCTCAGCACGGATCACAGAAGTATCCTGAATAAATTCCATCTTTCTTTTTAATATGATAATTTTATTTGAAGACTGCTTCCAAACTTGGTTCAAAAAATGCTTTGGAATGAAGAATACAGTAGTACATTATTCAAAAGGATAAAGATCCTCACCACGGTAATGCTGCACCGCCGTTCTTTAAAAGCTGCTTTTAACCACTGAATATTAACACTTTTTTTTTTCCCTAGTTGGACAATTCCATGATCAAAACTGCACTCACTAAACATGTATCAAGAGACTACAAACAGACCTCCCTTATTTTCAGTAAATTAAACATTGTTAAGTGGAATACTGAGATTGAGCCTGAGTTATCAAATGCAGAAGCCTCCAGCTCCAAACACACAGATCAAGGGACAAAAACCATTGGTACAGCTTTGAGTCAATAGAAACATTGGCATTATTCCTACCAGCATTGCTGAGAGCACAGACAGGTTATAATGCAATAGATATTCCTGAACCCCAAATTTCTTGAAAGAAGGAAATGGTCCTTGGACCAGGCTTGAAGCTTTCTAGTGAAGAGACACAAAAGTTTGTCCTGCTGCCGCACAGACTTTGTTTGGTGACTAAGTATGCCTGAGTATCTTGTTAACATGCCCTACAATCTTGAAAGCTGACCCTTTGCAATATGAAGTGTGACAAAGAAACAAGCTCTTGAATGGGGAAAAAAGGCTGTATGCCCTAAGCACTGTAACCCGAATAAGGGGCTTTCTGAGGGAACAAAGCTGCTTGTACACAGGTGCCTGCTCCTTGAGTCCGAGGGTGAAGTGCGAGCCAGCAACACTGTTGGGAATTGGGCAGCACAAGAGTTTGGAGCAAAGAGGCTGCTCTGCTTTGCCTCTCGATGTCACAACAGTTCCTGAAAATTTCAGAGTTCCAGGAGAGCTGCCCGACTTCCTCTGAGCCGCTGCCTCCAAGCTGCATTCGCAACACTGGCGGCCTGTGTATTTCAGGAATGCAAAAAACTGGCACAGTGAGGTCTATGATTCAGCCAAGATGATGTGTTGGGACATGACTGAAGTTAATTAAAAGGAGCTTAAGACAGACAGACAAAAAAAAGAGTTTGCAAGACTTCTTAAAGAGCCAATTAATTATTATTTGTGGCTGCACACGCCAGCTGGGCCACAACATGGAATCTCCCCAGCCCTTACCACTCACCTCAGAGTCTTTATACAATGCCAAAGAAAACCCATATGCAGGTCAGCCTTTGGGAGCTCTGGGCCAAACTCCCTCCACTAGAGCTGAGTAGAACTTTATATTCAGCAGAAAAGTCTCATTTACACCCACAGATATTTGCTTGGTCTAAATAGTGGACACAGAGCAAGAAATGAATGATATGTTGGTTGATACATAAAAAAGCACGGGCTCTGGAGAGCAGGATGACCCAGTGACAATTGTCTTTGTAGGCATGGACTGGAAAAGGAAGGACTGGCTCCACCTGGAGTCAGGGTGGGGGAAGAGAGAATAAATGTGAATAATTTCAGCCTCTCTACAGCATGATAGTGATCATTTTCACAGCTGCACAAGGCACCCACACTTAAAGAAGCATAGTTTCCCTGAACACAATTCCAGACTAGTTTCCTGTAAGAAATTCATTGCCTCCTTACCAATTCCCTAAGACTCTAAATTCCTTAAAATTCCCAAAGACTAAATTCCAAGTCCCAAGTCTATGGACCTAAACCCTTCATCACCTTCCTAAGGACAGCAAAGCAATGCTCACATGTGTGAGCAACCTCCTTGCTTTCAATTCTTCTCTGTGTTCAGCCAGCACTGTCCCAGAGGCACAGCTGAGCAAAAGACAGGAGTGGGCCTTGCCCAGCCTTGGAAACTCAGAGCCACATCACTGCACAAAGACAGAGCCAGGCACAGGCTGAGCAGACTGCCTGACCCACGCTTACTAAAATCTGCATTTTCTTGCTCTAGGGGACAGACCCTACTAAGGTCTGTCAGTAGCTGCCATGTATATTTAGCAGGAACCTGCAAATTTTAACAGGGGACTTTTTCCTTCGTCTCCCTGTCGTTTCAGTGGCTGAGGGCGCTCACAGTTTCCAAGGCTGCCGTGTGCGTGTGACTGGCACGGCTGGGCTGCTCCCGCGGCAGGGCCAGGAGCCTCCCAGCGCTGCAGGCCCCACACCTGCTCGCACAGCCCTACCTGCACGTAGACCTTGGCAGCCCCTGTGGCATTTGCTGGGGTGGGGGTGGGAAGACCATGGTGTCATTTACACACAGGTTGAGCAAACCAGGTGCAATCAGTTTGGGTTTGGCTGAAGAATCCTCCACCCTTCTCGAGCTATTTAACCCCTGCAGTGCCAAACCTTGATGCATGCCCAGGGCAATGACAGCATTAGTCTGCAGAGGAGGCATCTGTAGATCAGTCATCATTCTCATATTGCCAAAGGCAACACAGGAGGGACAGGTCATATTAAATGAAAGACAGTCAGCCCTCCAGCTACTGTACTCTTAAAATTATTTTAATCGAAGGAATGAATATACACAGTAAATATAAACCAAATTGTCACCTGAAAATTGTTTCATTGTCCTGTCACCTGGCCTTGGACAAGCTAAAATGGTGCTTGAAAACCATATGAAGAGCACAGCATAGGGACTAATATGTTGCAGATGCAATGGGCAAGAAGGTGGCAAAGAGACTGCTGGACAAGCCAAGCCTTCAGGACTGGGCAGTGATGCAGCACTGGCAGTGCACAGTCCTGGGACACAGCTACATGTTCAGTCCAGGTCTATCCTACGGTAGAGAGACAAGACCCCTGGGATCCTTGGTCCAAAAACTGCTTTCTGGAACACCCACCTTTTCCCTTCACATCCGCTAAGCTCTCTGGTTTGTGGGGTATACATCTTGCAGCTCTCCAACAGAGGAAGATTTGGATATGCAGTTTGTAGGTGGTGGACAGTTATCAGTCCCTGAGCTCAGGGTATGTAAAGTCAGCTAAGGGCTGTTTACTCCCAGTCTCTTCTGTTTCTCAATTTAACGCTGTAATAGCAAAGCCTTAGTTTCCCTATGGGAAATTGCTAAGTGCAGATCATTCAGTCTGTGGGAGACATGTCTGCAGGAAGGCCTGGAAGAGCAGATTTTATTTGAGTTTCTGTTTCCAGTTGTTCTTCTAAACCTTTCACAAAGGATTGAAGAAACAGGGGAGGGACTCGCGGGGGGGGAAGTCCCGATTTAAAGTAGCTTAACACCTTGCTGGATCCTTGCCAAATGCAGTTTCAAATTAACAACTCCAAACCAGCAGGAAAAATGCTTCTCTCGACCCCCGGGGAGTCAGTGCAACACCCAAGAACCGGCACAAGGCAGAGGTCAGATTTGACACAAAAAGCTTGGGTTGCTCACCTGTCTCCAGGCTGAAGCCCGGAGAAAGGGGCACTGCTTCCAGTAAGGGACAAAGCCAGCCAACCCCACAACAAAGGACACTTTTCAGCCGCACATAAAAGGAGGGTCTGGCTCTGCCCCTCCAGCCAGACCCCACCCCTCGCAGCGTGGAGGCCTTGCCCCCGCGCCAGCCAAATCTAATCAAGTCTGACACACATGAGAACACGGACAGACACTTGCCTTAGGCACCCCCCGCCCCTGCTCCTCACCCACGACCCACAGGGCGCTTCCTTGCTTGAAGAGCTGAGGCCAGCCCACGGCCCCGTCCCTGACGCTGCCGGCCATCACCTCCTCCTGACGGGCGGGCACCGCCCCACAGCCCCTGCGGCCCCGAGAGGGTGAGGTGGGCACGCTGGCACCTCCAGCCTGGACCTTCGCTGCACTGATGGAGTAGCTCTTCTCATGTGTGGGGAAAGGCAGCCCCCGGCCATGCTGTAGTGGGGCATGAGCATCCTCTGCTTGCAGCCACAACTGCAGTTCCCTTTTCCCTAACACCCTCCATACCTGCTCCCATGTACCTGGAGGACTCTTTGCTCCCCCCCAGCCCTTATAGCTTAAAGCACAGCTGAGTGTTGATTAAAGTACACAGGAACTGCGCCACATCCTCAACAATACAAGTGTTCCTTGAGATAGGAGAAAAAACCACAAAGCTTTATAATAGTCCGTTTAAGCATTGCTGGGACAATCAAGGAACAGCTGAAGGTAGAAAGCAGCTCAAAGCAGCCAGATCTGTCTCATAATAGCAGAGAAGGCTGAATATTTCCTAAAATTGCCCCTCCTGCATTATCTACTCCACTCCCCCGGTCAGGACTCAGTATGCTCCAGAGTGGGCGAGAGTCTAGGAAAGCTGAATAAGCACTGCTTGAAAGGGAGGAGGCAGGAATTCACCTAAGTGAAGAGGAGGAGAGAGCACAGGCTGTTTTTAGAAGTACTGGCAGCACCTTAGCCTGCAGTGGCCAGGAAACTGGTTGGAAGCCCCATGACTTGAGCAAGACACCCAGACCTGGGAGCCAGAAAAGGAAGGGACTTGGCAGAAATTCCCCTGCAAAGCAAGGAATCATTTATGCACCAGAATATTCAGCTTGGCCTCACTGAAAAGAAACGCTGCCAGATACCTGATCGTGCCACCAGTATATTAGCACTCCACTCCCCTGCTCTAATATAGCCATGAATCTTCTTCATGCACTTCTATCTTGCATTTGATCAGTTTTACACAGCTTCTCTCTAACCTCAGTCTTTCTGCACTGCCCTGGGGCCATCCCAGTGTTCTCCAAGAGCCACCGGTGTCCCATCCCCCTGGCTCCCAGCTGCCCAGCCTCATTCCTTCCACACTTGCCCTCTGGGCACTGTTACCCCACCCCCTCCTTTGAGAGGCTGGGAAGGGTGAAAATCACCACTCTGGCCTTCCTAGGGTTAAAGACAAAGAGGCAAAGTATCAAAGAGCCAACTCAGGGAAATTTTGGCACCTGCAGGAAGCTGAGATAACCTGGCTGATGCATTGCTAAACCCACTGTTTCAGTTTATCTTTACCCTTCCTCTCTGAACTAGCTGCTTGTGACTCCTTCCATGGTGCAGTGTGGCATAAAGACCTGGGTAGCCAGAATGTCTGCAGATAGGGGAATATTCTGTCACTGCATTGATTGTCTTACTTGCTTGCACCACAAAAACAGAGTGAAAGACTCAATACCAGGCAGCTGCAGCACCTGATACAGTACCACAATGGAATTAAAATGCACCTTTCCAAACTGCAGAAAGTTATCTGGGTCAAGGGATGGTGGTGCCAGTGTACACCAATGGGCAAAGTCTGAGAGGTTTACACCCATGCCAGCCAGAACAGTGCCACTTCAAATACATACAGACACCTAAAAGCTTCACTGAGCAAGTGATAGCCATGTCCTTGTTTTCTGAACATGCTTGTCCCTTTTCTAATTTAAAAAATATGAAGCAGAACAGTTTTAATAGTTAGAGACTTTCAGGGCACAACCATACACCAAATAATTTCCCTTTGCCATATTCCATGGAAACAAAAATAACCCTTTCAAAAAGACTATAATCATCTGGTTAGAATGTGCATATCTTTCTTCCCAACAAACGGAGAAAACATAAATCTACACTTGAGTTGTAGTCCTGTTTTAACATGTCATCTACTAAGATTGTCAATTCCAGTGTAGCTATGAAAATCTGTTGCTGGAGAAGTAAAATCCTAGCTGAAAGTCTAGAGCTAAAACACAACTATCCTGGAAACATTTTTTAATGAACAAATGACTGTGTAAAACATACACTAGCACTGACAGTTGTATTTTAATTATTCTCTACGTTGAAAAGAAACATAAACATATCCAAATCCACATGGTCAGTGCTAAAAAAATTAGACGGAAGAAAGGAAAGTTCACTTTGGACCTGATGCTTGCCACGCTGGGTTTGAAGTTACACAGAACTGGTTCCAGACCTTTTGTCCAAATATCCTCCTGCAGACAGGACCCTGCATTCTTTGCCTTTTTGAATAAATGCTTGCACAGGGAAAGCCTTGTGCCCACACAGCAAAGTGGGTGACACCAGCAGGTATGGAGGGAACCTCAGAAATGGATTTTTGATCATGGCTAAAAGGGTATGACTGATAAGCACAGAAGTACAAACTTTGTTCATAGATACTTCAAATTAGAGTAAGCCAGTTCTTTGGGTCCATGTCTAGTTTTTGTAAATTAGCTGGATTACCATCCTGCCTTTCTTTCCACATAATCATTCAGGCCATGAGTTTAAGGCTCCTGAAAGGCACCAGATGTTGGGGGAGGTAGGGTGTATTTGTTTGTTTGAACTCTCCTTGCAAAAACAACAGTAAAATAAGGGAAGAACATTGGATGACTTCAGATTTGCTTTCCAGCAGAGTATGACTAAGTCAGGGAGGCAGCCTGGTAAATATACTCAGTCAGGACTCTGGGGTGGGACAAAAACACAGGGAGAAACTCAACAGAAAATAAACAAGAGAGATAGAAGTTTCCAGTCATTAGTAGAGTGAAAGGGAGACCAAACAGGTAATTGAGAGGCAGTTTTTGCAGACACAGCCTGGAAGGGAGGAGAGCCAGGAGTTTAATCTCCAGGCATCTCCAGGCACAGTCTAATACGGACCCAGAAGACTGACAGACTGAAGTAATAGGTGAGAAGGCAAGGGCAGGAGACAGACCAGAGAACAAAGCTCACTTGGAGGTGAGTGGTCCACATGCTATGCGGGACCCTGTTTTGGTTAGTTGGTTTTGTGTAACTAGAGATTTCACATTGGCTTCCTGGAAGTTTACAGTATTCAGGAATCTCCTCCAGGAAACTTGCTGTGCCTGAATGGAAGAGCACAGTGACCAAGGTGAGCCACAAGCAGTTAGTGGGAGGTGTAACAGAAAAGGTGTGAGCATGAGTATGAGGAGAGAAAGTATCTGAGAAATCCAAATTGATGCTGGTTTGTGGGACAGGGAAAATCTGAAGAGGAAAGAATAACAGACAAAAGGAAGGTCCTAGGAGAGAACACAAGTTCTTTGAACTGAAATTCTGCTTTACTTTAAAACACACACGTTGCAACAGAGATGCGCACACGCACACACAAACAAGTCAAGTATCCACATGAACACAGTTGGTTCTGGATACCCCTTCTTTCTTTAATTGGTCCCAGGTGAGGCATCAACAATCACATCTGGAAATTTTTATACAAATGGCAGGAAAGCCAATGACTCGGGTCACAAATATTTCACGCTCTCTCTTTGCCAGAAACATGGGACAAATGTGGTTTACATCCGCCTCCCTATAAATACACACACACTTGCAAGATTCTCTGCTATGGCAGATACTTGTGCATGTAAAAGCAGAACTGGTCAGTGTTTCTGCCATCCACCCAACGGAGATTCAGTCAGAACTAAGAAACTGGATGCTGGGTGACACCTGCAGTCCAGATCAGGCTTACTGTCGGGATAAGGATCAAGAGATGGCAAAGACATCCTTACTGACTGTAGAAGCAAAACACAGAATCAAATTACATGGATGAGCACTTTCAAAAGCTGCTGTGGCCCCTGCCTTCCAGACCCAAACTCTCCATGAGACCACAATGTCAGGCACACCCAGTTTCTGCCTGACATGCAAACTCAGCTTAACTTTCAAAAGCTCACCTTTCAAGAAAAAAAGCCACTGAGTCCTCCCTTAATCCCCTACTCTTCCTGCCTCAGGTGCCAGCTACTGCCTGAGCTTATCCACATGTAGTCAAGAAGAAACTGTAATAGTTTCTTGTCTGTGATACACCAATTCAAGTAGAGCACTGCCTGACTTAATTAGTTCTACCCAGTGTGCACTGCTGCTGCAAAATGCTCTACAAATTCAACACATCTCAGCAGTAGGGACCAACCTCTTGGTCATCAGAGGATGAACTCAGATCAGGTTCTAACAGTAGCACTATTTCCTAGCAGGAACACTGTGCTCAGCTTCTGCACAACTATTCTATGAGCATTATAGTTGCAAAAGATGGGCACTATCTGTGTCAACAGTTCTCAGGAATGCAGAGCAGTTCCATTTCTCTTCAGTACTAGCTAATTCTTAGAAGAACCATAATATCTTTGCTCTTCTGAGATGTCCTGCTAGTGTAAGTGATGTTGGTACTTGGCAGTAGAGGCTGGTTTAGGAGAACTGAGAGACCTTCTGGGTGCAACAGCGCGTGCATGGCAGGCAGAGCTGGGCAGGGACAGCTTACACACTTCTAATGAGCCAACTCTGATCCTATCTATGACAACTTTGTGTTGCTCCAGGGGTAAAGAGACTGCAGAGGTGACTTAACTAGATGTCAGAGGGAATCTCCTAACACCACCAAAGCAATCCAGTCAGCAGTTTTTCATTCCCTCTGCCTGCCCTTGGCATAGTAAATGTGCCAGTAGCTGTTTACAGAACTCTGCCAACTGCTGGGTAGCAGGGTATGACAAGGCTCACTGCACTGCACCCCTAGAACAGCCTGGAGTCTGCAGCTCTGAATGCCAGTTTGATGAAGCTGCTTCACAGACTTAGATCAAAAATAACTTTCCCTCACTGAGGAGACTGTCTAAAGCTAAAGGCACAACTTTACATACCTCTCAATGTCCACTGTTATGCTTCCTGCCATCAGAATTTGTAATGGACAAGAGTCAACAGCATCTAGCTATTCTATTTCTTGGGTTTGATCTTTTCCCTTAATCCATGGCATTTAGCTTGAGCACCTGACCATATTTTCTCTCATCTAAAGCTTTAAAACAAATTGGAAAGTTCCATGTATGTTCAAGTAGGAGTTGATCACTCAGGCAGAACAGCACAGCAAGATACACATTTTCTTAAAGTCAGTGGAATTCCAAAGGCAAAGCACTTAAAATTGACAAAACGTCACCATTTTTTATTCAATGTTTAATTAACACGTTCAATTTACCTCTACTCCGCCTGTTGCAAGAGAGATGAATAGCTTACCAATTTTAGGTGGTTTTTTAAGGATTAAAGGAATTTGATTAAACATTTCATTTTTGACTGTTAGATCTTTAGAGCACTCCATCAGCCAGGCTCAAATCTGTGATGCTGCTGGAACCTGTCCTAGCCTCACAAATCCAGAACAGGTACTGCCTTACCAGGTACCTCGTTAGCCTCATTCTCTTTGGACCCCCACAAGGGACACTGCTGGAAACAAGATCACTGAACTATCAATGAATTTGTCATGGATGGCTCACACCACTTCCTGAAGCTTTCCTGAAGCTTTCCTGAAGCCCTCACCAGGCTGACCAGCATCCCTACACAGGACTAAGGGAAACTGAACCAATTAGAAGCACAAATGTTTGGAGTCCTCGTTCCAAGTGCTGACAGACAGTGCCGTGCTCTGATTTATTCTCTGTAGCCTTTCTAAGGGCACACATTGAAATGACCTCCCCACGTGTCTCATTTGGTGTGTCACAGGTGTGAGGCTGTTGTTGCTCTTAACATCTTTTAAGTGTTCCACCAGATGAAGAGATGAATTCCCTTTGTTCCTCGGAGATGGAGTTTCTTTCATTTCCTGTATAAGGATGCAGTCCACACTTCCAGTAGAGGGAACAGATGATGCAGGCCTGGAGGGTAGGGGTGCATTTGCATGGGATGGGCTATCAGGTGGGTTTGCACAATTAATCACTTACACCCATCAGGCTGTACAGGGCTGGTAACAGCAGAACTCTTCTGAGGGGGTGCTCTGTTGCACAAGAGCTCCAGAGAAGAAAACCATCATTTCAAACCTCTTTGCTCTCATGGGGACTCCAACCCATGGACGGAGTCCCCTTAAAACCAAAGCTGAATGAAAGGACCCTGATTTAGCTTATTTGCATATGTGATTATGTAAATCAGCCTACTGCTTCTTATCCCATGGCAGCAGACCTGCCTGCAGAAGAGCCTCCAGGTCTGTTCCACAGTGGAGAAGATTGGATTATGGGAAGGGACATATGCGTGAAAACAGGTCCTAGCTGCATATTTAGAGTTCATCAGCAGGCACGTGGAAAAAAGTGGGATTTAACCCTTCACTGTCAGAGAGACAGGACAGAGGAAAACAGTGCAACAACCGTGGGGAATGCTTAGATATAATGCAGCAGCCTTTACTGGAACATGTTTAAGGAGGTATTCTGTGATCACTTCGACTGCTGTGTGCAAAAGGGTTAATGATCATAAGCCAACAGAAATCAAAATGGTGAAATATTTCTAGTTCCAGGATCATCACAAGAGGAGCCATCTCATTCACATGTCATTGTCACCATGTGATGTGCACGCAGTACTTGCTAGTTGCTCACCAGCATGCTCAGTACCCACGTCCTGAGAAGCATGTTCTGCATGACCATACAGCTATCCTGCATCCCACTGCTGCCATCTGCTCCAGCCTTCCAGCTGCCATCCTACAGAGGCAGCATCCAAACCAGTGCTAGCTGCCCTGCCCAGAACATGCCACAGCCCTGTAACTTCTTACCCTTTTATTATGGATCTGCCTGCCTAGCACCCCACTAACTCCCAGGGATGCTCAGGCAGAAACAAAGCAGCTTCTTATCACTGACAGGCTCAACAGGCCTGTCGGTGCAGCAGCACTGCTGGGGTTAATACAACCCCAGTCCAGCATATCAAAGCATCTGTACCGAGTGGAACATTTTTAATCCTGTGAAGAAACTGCTGCTTGGATGACAGAAGCAAAGAGACCAGGCCATGTCCATCTAGAGGAAATAGGAGCAGTGTGCAGGGATGAATGGAAATTGCTACATAGTATTTTTCAAGCTCTGAATAATCTCTTATGAGGGTTAATAGGGCATCTCTCACAAAACCCCCCCAACAACAACCAAAAAAACCATTAAAAGTAACAAAAGAAAAAAGAACTGGCACTTTTCAAGAACATGACTAATATGAATCAACCATCTCACAAGTACTAATTTTAAACTGACTACAGGAGTAAGTGACAATAACTTTAGGATTCCAAGAAATGTCCCAAAGCAAAACTAAATATATCTCTTTGTTCTGAGATTTGAATGAGAATGGTTTTGGCCAAGAGTCACTCAGCTTTTAAAGCCAACTTTGACCAATTTAAAGTTTCTAAACCAAGGCAAATAAAGTTGATTTGGCTGAGTTTTCTTTGGAGGAATTTTCCATGTGTGACACAAATTCAAAGCAAAAGGTGTATGGGGGGGTTGGTTTTGTTTTGTTAATCCTACCAAGACTGGCAAGACTGGCAAAACCAAGACTGTAGTCCCAATTCTTTAGGTTGACCTATACCAGCAATATCACTTCAAGTTATTCTGGTGTTACCTACCCTGGGTCAGCCACCCTAACCTATCCTTTGTGAATATATGGAAAAGCACATACAGTAGCTGACACTGGCTAACTCTGCCTCATTTTTCTACTGTAAGCAGGACTGAGGTGAGATCAAACAGCGTTGAGTCAAAACCAAACTTCATAAAATGGCAGTGTTATGCAGAGCCCTGGTAGTCCCAGAGGGCCCACTTCAAATATCTGCAGCTTGAAGTGTAAATGAATAAAAGAAAATTCCCTCACTTACAGGATTCCTCATCCTCTTAGCTTCCTCATGATCATCAGATTTGATGCCCACAAGGACAAGATCAAATTCAAGATGCTGGGGCATCTGGATTGTATCTATGCTTGAATCCTGCAGATTAGATGCCAGCTTCCTCTTCTGTAGTGGCAGTGCCTCTGCAAATCATGCTCAGAATCAGGGGAACAACCAAACATCTGTTTGTTTTCACTGTCTTCAGAATTAAGAGAGAAGATGAGGTGTGGGGTTTCTTGCACCCCAGCTGCACTTCAGCCATAGCATTGTACTGATTCTGTGGTAAAAAGGATGACACCATAGAAACAACATTCATCTACCTCCAGAAAAAGTATTCTGGCAACTTGCAAGATAATTACTAAACTTCCACTCATTTTCGGTTTTTTCCTCACAGTGGAATTCAGGGTATGTGGTGGTTGGAGTCCAAACAGCCCTAGAGGCTTCTATGGGAGGGACTGCCAGTCATGGTCACTCCAGAGAGGAGGGAAAAAGCAACAGAAAGGAAGGAATCCAGCTGAGGGAAGGAACGTGCATATGGACAAACCCATCCCACTGAGCACTGCAAGGAGGAGCAGGGTGCTGAGTTCAACACATCCTGAGGGACAGAGCTTGGAAGCAATGAGAAGGTCTCTTGGATGCAGTCAACAACAGCAGTATGAGCTGGCTGCTGGCAAGGGCTATCGATGGCAGCATTCACATTATGCTGCTTTTTCCCATTTTGAATGCCCCCTGTCAGGCTTGTACCACTCCAAAGTACCAAGACCATGTATACACTAAACCTCTTCAGTCTCTTCAAGGCTGGCTGTGGACCTGTGCTCTTACCCATATTTGAGAAGCCTGGGAACGGCTCCTGACAACCACTGATCTCTGCAGTCAGGAGCTGACAAAAACGTGGCAAATATACCCTGCAGAGACAGCCTGGCACGTTTAACCTACACCAGCTGGAAAAGTGACTGCTGAATACTGGAAACTGCTTTATCTGCAGGGTTGGTCTAAGGCAGCTTTTGTCAAACTGACCAAGAGCTTTGTGCCCTAACTGTAGGGTATTCTATACCTGCTCCTCTTCCCTGTGCCTGCAGCAGATAAAACAGCCCAAGGTCAGCGGCTCTCAGTGCAGCTGCTGGAGCACTGGCAGTGCCCTGGCCCCAGCCCAAGTGCCAGGATCACTGCCATGAGGCAGCCAGCCCCAGCCTCCGAGGTTCGACTCCAGCAATGCCTTCCCATTCCCGTCTGGCTGTCTCCCATGTGGCGACGCATAGCACTATTCACCCGACTATTGGCCCAGCCCAGAACTGTTTTTATTAGAAAACACTAAGGCAAGCCTTTCCAAGCCTCAGAAGAATCATCTTGTAAAGATCTGGGCTTGAGATGCCAAATGATTGCTGCTTTGGCGGAGTCTGCACATTCATTTTTTATTGGTCACAAACGCTTTCCAGATGCTGGCATGCTGGCTGCAGATTGCAACTCTGGGGACTTGGCTCCCAGCCCCAGTCACTTTGTTAAACTCTTGACCTGCTGTGGGTTAAAAGAAGCGGGGAATGGGACTGAGTCACCATGAGGGCATTGCTAAGAGAGAGTGCGCACTACACAGCAGAGACCCATTTCAGCAGCTTTCTGTGCTCAGCTGGCATGGAAAACATTTAAGGTGGTCCACAGCAATCCAGCTCAGTTGCCAAAGCTGGTGAGAACTGCAGCATAGCACCAGCCCAGGCTTTAGGAGCAGGGGCAGAGAGGCTGCCCTGCAGCTGGATTTTCCACACTGCAGCCCATACACTTTCCATCTCTTTTTCCTCTGCACAAGTGGATTTCCCATCCCTGCTCCAATACTAAAGCTGGAGCCATGTGCAACATCAGACTGAAAGCTGAAGCCTGGAAACCTTCCTTGGGTTCAGGTTTCATGACAAGCCTGAAGCTTGTTGATCAAACCTTTGGGGAAAAAAAAAGACATTCTGGATTCTTGGTTGTTACATGGTGTCCCAAGTAAGGGAGAAAAATAAAACAAAAAAAGAAAGAGAAAAGGAGATGTGAACAAGCAGAAGGAAACACAATTTTGATAGAGCTGTTTGATAGTTTTCTGAATGGAAAAAAATTCCCTTTGAAAAAGATAGCTGTTACAAATCATTGGTTTTTTTCTCTCCCTCAATAGGGCAATTAAATAAACCCTAGTATTTTGCACTTTTGGATAGATTTCCTAACTGAAATTCTGCAGCTGATGACTTTCTTTAATCTCAGTTTTCAAGAAGAAAAAGTTCTCTCAAAACCTCAGTTCAAAGAGAACACTTTTAGCTGAAATGAAATTTTTCATGCTGCTTTGAAATATGCAGCCAAAAGCAGTATTTCAGAAAATGTATTTCCATTCAGAATTTCTGGACAGGAAGGAAAACAGTTCTTGATAAGATCAATTGACCTGAGCTTTGGTGCAGTTTCCCCTCCCCTGTGGGGGGACCCTGCTGGGACAGGGGGTGCTCAGGGAGCAGAGCCCCTGTACAGGTCCTCTGCGCTGGACATCACCTCAAGGCTCTCATCCTGCTCTCCCATCCACTCCTTTTACAAAGTGCTGCCTAAACCACAGCCCTGAGGAGCTCCTGGGCTCTGTGCTGGATGCCAGGCAGGACATGGATGGGAGGCTGGTGCAGGAATGCACAGCAGGGCTGGAGATCATCTTCTGCAGCACTCACTCAGTGAGGTGGTGCTGGGAATGTCTGGTCACCCCTGAGCTGGGGGAAACTGCCAGCAGAGGTCTGCTTGCTCCCCTCCACCCTACAGCTGGGGATGGAGACTTTCCAAGATGCTGATAGAAGCAGGAGGCTGAGGGACAGCTGGGTGCCTCACACTGCTCTGGGTATTGACTTCTAACCTTCCTTCAGACCTTCATGGGAGCTCAGTGTCACCCTGCCTGTTCATTAGAGCAGGCAGGGCCACAGGGTCTTGAGCAAAAAGGAGAGAGTGAATGAGCCAGTCCTTCTGCTTCAGCCTTCAACAGCCACACAGGGAAGAGAAGCCACAGGAAGAGGTTTCAGTGGGAGCTGGGATCTAACTCTTTGTACTCATCCTCCTCAACAGAGGCCTGCCCACAGCTCTCCTGCCCTGCAAGCAATGCATGATCCCTTTAGCATTACTTGTGCAAACAGAAAGCTCTGCAGTCCAGAGGGAGTACTGGGGGAAGGTTTTATCCAATGGATCTGGTCCAGTGATGCTAATTAAATCATCACATTAGAGCTGGGGGCTTTCTTGAGTAAGTGTTACCACTTGAGCTGAATCGCACCTCAGATCACAGCCAGGTGTGCCCCCTGGATCCAGAGAGCCCTGCCAAACTCATTTCACTTGTGATGCTAAGGCCAACTCCAGCACAATCTCCGGAGATGAATAAAACAGGGGAACAATCCAGTGTAAACCTGAAATCTTCTAGATTCAGCCAAGTGGAAATCCAGCCTGACTCCCCACCCAAAACCAAACAACTGAGAAAAAGAGAGAAAGTTTTACATAATAATCTCTCCAATGTTACAGCAGACAGTGTTTCTCTGAGGACATTATGTAATGTCTCGTAAGGGCTTTTAGCTGAATTATCAGGTGACTTGCACAATTACTAAAGAGAAAAACAGAATCACAGGTGAGCAGTGGGCGTGAGAATACACATCTGCCTGTTGTACATTAGCAGCTGGAGAAATGATTCAGGTTCAATGAGATATCACTGGAGATAGGCTCAGACTACAGACCTCAGATTCAGATGACCTAGAGCTGTTTCCATCTGACTTTCTGGCCCAGGCCTCTCTTCTCTTGTAGAGGGACAGACTCTCTAGGGTGAATTTTCCTGCCACCTCAGATCTTCAGGCCTTTACAACAGGAATCTCTGTTCTGAGACTGACTGATTGTGGCACAGTGACAAAAAAAGAGAGCTCTTGGCTATTTCTTTTCCCACAGTCCAAGGATGGGAAAGATCAAAACCTTCCAGATGAATTCACACTACATAGATGCTGATGTTTACTTCCAGGCTGTTTCTCCCTTGCCCCTTCTGCTCACTGAGAGCTGTAGGGGTACAGGAGGAAGAACATGCAAACAGAGCCAGCACATCAGATAATATAACCCCTCATGCCATCTTACTGACTTCTGTCTCACAGCAAGAAGTAGGGAAAAAAAGCCCTAACAGCAAATTCTGCTCCAGAATCTCTCCCTTCTGATGGTTAGGAACCTTCTAATTACCAGCTAAAGTTACTACTGGCTTGATGATGCCCATCTGTTCATGTGCCAGTATTGCCTTTAGTCTAAGCAGTTGTTCTCCTCCCTGGCATTTACCTCTCCTTTTTCTCCTGTTCTGTGTATTTATAGAATTTCTCTCAGCCTTCACCAGATTAAAGTTTTATTGAGGGCAGATTTATCTAATGGGTTTTACATTTGCTTTTGCCATACTTTGGTCTGTATTTGTCCAGCTTCAATATTTGAATGAGGCAGCTTTGTTTTCAGATCAGCATTGTCCTTTTAGCACATTGCTGAAGAGGTAACTAACAGATTCATGAAAGCAATGAATCCTCTATTGCTATGCAGAGTGCTATGCAACAGAATAAATATTCACATGAAGACAAATCTACAAAGTAGTATCAACATGGTAGGAATTATTGAAGCAAGGGGTGGATAATAGCACACAGAAGGCAAGAGAAGAATAAGGTGGATGGTACTGACTCAACTACTGTTGTTTGAAAGAGAAAAGGCACTTGGCAGAATGAAGAATTAACTTCCAGAGAAATGGAGAGACTGAGTACTGCTCTTCAGCAAGCCCCTAGGCAACAAATTGATAAACTTCCCCTAAAGAAGAGGAAAAAACAAGTGTTGCCAAATTTTTTTACATTTCAATGTATTTTCTGTAGACAGTTCTGGTAATAGCAGTTTCACAATTGGAATCATAGAATTTACCACAGGAAACATAAACCCTTAATAATCCCCCACTTGCACCATAATCAAATTGCTGGTATCATAATCTTTTTTTGGTGAAACCAGCCAGACCAGCAAAGGTGAATGCCTCTTGGGTGAGTACATGCCAGTCTCCCACGATGTTGGGATGAGACAGGAATGCTTTATCCTGTCTGGTTTTGTGTTCCATAATGTTTTCCAGTGTAGTAATATAGCTTATATGCATAATATCCTCTCTCCTGTGAGTGCAACCCAGAGATGTATATGTGATATGTGATGCATTTAAGCCAGTATGCAGCTGGTTTAAATACATCTGTGACCTGCATTCCCAGCAGAAATCGCCTTAGGTTCCATTTTCTGGCCAAATTATTGCTAACATTTGATGCAGTTTCTACTGGAGACATTTTAAAGGATGGATTTTGTACATCAACAATTCCATTGACAGCTGACAGAATTATTTCAGATTTCACTAGGACAGCTGATATAAAATCTCAGTATTTCATGTCCCTCTCAAACTCTGCTGTGAAGTCTTGTTGGTTAACTAACTTTTGTATTTCACCCCCGAGGCAGTTGCCTAGAAAGTGAATAACTGAGTTAATCCGTTACACTGCATGGCTTCCTACAGAGAGAGCAGCACTACACAAGAACGTAGCCTCATATAATTGAAGGTAAGTGCAACTCATTAGGTGGAATTCTAGGAGATACGGTCAATCACCCAGGAAGCTTTAAAACACATTCATGTCTGTTTAAAATGCATTTGGTTCTACATTCTATGGACTGAAGGACTGCTCCTACCACGGCAGCAAAGCACCTCCCGACTGAGGATGGGTGTCCTACCAGCGGCTCTCCTGCGCCCCCTGGCACCTGATCCCTTTATTGCAGGGCATTTCTAGGATTGCCTATTACCACTGACTTGACACGTTCTGATTGCAAAGCACATGGAACATGTGGGAAGGTAGGGTGGGTGAAAGGAGAGTCATGAGAAGATTCCTGTGAATCAGCCTGGGAAGAGTTGGTTTCAGCTCACACTGCTCATACTATTCACTACTCCTGCACTCAAAGAGTTGAAGTCAATCAAGGTCCACTTGCAGGCCAGAAAGCTCCTTCATTTTGCTTCCATTCTGGAATTTCATCCTTGTTGTGGTCCACTTTGGAGTGGGGAAAGCATATGGCTCTGTTGTTTGTGCCTGGATTTGCACTCCAGACTTATCCACACCTTCATGTCAACACATATACACAATATATAACAAGACTAAGAGATTCATAGCAGATCTCCCTGAAATTCTCCCACTTTGAACTCTGCCAGGTATCATCATCATTATTATTATTACTATAACTATCTTAATAGGTTTTCAGGGCACACCACTGCTAACTCATGGATCCAGTGGATCTGAACGCTCGGCTCTGGTGCCTCTGCACAAATGGATCGTAGCTCCCCTTAGCAGCCACTCAGACACAGCACCTCCCTAGACCAGCAGGACTTTCCAGCAGGAGCTCCTCGGTGCGTGCAGAACACTGCCAGGGCATCCACAGCTCCGACATCAGCACCTTGCATCTCATTGCTCACTCCTGTCCTCTGTGACTCACTGTCTCTTCTCACATTCACATCTGGTTCTTTGCAAGCATTTCATCAGGAATAAATAAATATTTGTATGCGTCCATAGGCAAATACCCAAACCTGTATCTGATACCATCATGCCAACAGGGATCAAGGAAAGAACAGTGGGTTTGGGGCCCCTTATGAAGAGGCAAAGATTGATGTTGATTTAGATAATGTGTCATCCTTAACTAAAATGTCAACAGGCAAGAAGGAGAAGAAGAGAAAGATCCCCTACATAGATTCTAGGGGAGAATATTTGAAAAGAAATCCCAAAATTCCCCTCCAGACATCTCATTTAGGATTCCTGGAGTTATGGAGAGAGAAGGCTGCCCAAAACACCCCTGTAGATTAGGGAAATGGAAGTATGACTAATTCCAGTCCATCATACCTCCTTACCTCTGGAAAATAAACACTGTCAGGGAGCAGCTAGCAGCTTGGGACTGACACTTCATCCAGGAATTTCTTTCTCTCATCTGTTTGCTGACAAAGAAACAAATTTCTCTCTTAAACATTTCTTGCTTGCTTTCTCTATCACTCCCTTCCTCTGAAAGTGTAAAATGAGTCAATTGGGTAGCGAATCAAGAAAGAAAAAGAAGAAACATTCATTAGAAGCTGGAGAGAGAGATATCTACCTTCAGTTGTGGGGATTGGCACAGATTCCTACCCATAAAGATAAGCCTCCACAGCTGTAGTTCTAGGAGGTTAGATCTTCCTCCAAGCACGATAAACCTCAATCCAGTGGGTAGTACAAAGGGAACAGGGATTTCCCCAATACTGGTACATACTGTGTTATATTCCACCTTCAGGCAATATATAATGGATGAATTATAAACCCTTGAAATCTAGTTTTCTAGTACAAACATGGGTAGATCCTTGAAACGGTTTTATTGATATAGTAATTACACCAGACAGTGTTGTTTACTAACTGCAATAATACACCATAATAAACTATAACCTACCTTGATATTATCATACTGCACTGTGATAACAGCTAAAACAAATATTTTGCTGAGCTAATGCAACTAATTTAATACATTAGCTTAATTTTGGGTTTCACAGTTGCAGAAAGTGCCAAAACAATTTGAAATCCATAGGCATAACAAAAGGAACCAGCAGATTATACAACCAGAAGTCTTGAAAGAGAAAAAGAGAAAAGAAAGAGAAAAAGAGAACAGATGAGCAAAGGGAATCACCTTGCATAATCTGAAGGAAAATAATGTTGGGAGTGTTATAAAACAATGTGGTTGAAATGGTCACAAGAATATTTGAATTACCTTTCCTGTATAGGATTAACAAGCCCAGCAAAGTGCACACGTGCAGTTATTTCGTCACTTTTGTTTAATACACATACACCTGAAGAACACTCTAGGTAAATCTCTGAGAGGAAACCACGCTGCTGTCCCTGCTGTAATAGCAAGAAGAACTGTAGCTGTGCTATGATGTGCTGTGTCCTGCAGAGGAACATTCTGACTATTCCACACCCTCCTCTAATGCCCTTTGGAGCTTTAAGGCACGGTGAGAAAACTCACAGAGCCATGACAAAGCTGTTCACACCTAGATCATCACTCAGGTGCCCTGGTTAACAGTCATTGCTAGCAGTGCTTCATAACCCTCACGAGTTGTGTAGGGTTTAAACAGTCAGGTGATAGGCGTGTTAAAGCAGGAAGATGAATTCGTATTCAGGTAGAAATGAAAACATTTCCATTTGCTAACCCTAAACCACATGTATGTGTGCACAAACACACTTGTATAGCCCCCCACACTTTATCATAATGCTTTCCAAACACACCCTTGCTGCACAGTGCATCACAGCTTAGGGGTAACTGCTCTGAATGCTTTAGGATAAGGATTGTTTTGTCCACTCTCCAGTCTAAGATTAATAATATTTTGCACCTTCCTGATTTTGTTCAATGACTGTCAGTTCTAATATTTGCAGTTATATGTAACTCAGACTTCAAAATGGTGCTGACTTCTTCTAGTTATCTAATAATTGCAGTGAGCAGGCTGGACAGGTCTTCCTGGCCTTCAGAAAGGACTGAATATGCCATCTCTGGGTTCCAATCCTAACCCTTCCTTCAACAGCCTTTTCATTTGCTTATTTCAGTGCTGGATCCACCCTATACATAAAAGGCTTAGCAAACCATCATGCAAACCAGCCGAGGTTTTCAAAAAAGCCTTACATGCAGGCAGAGCTACAGGTAACATGGTTTGGGGTAATCCCACAAAACCAACATCTCCAACTTCACAAGAAGAGCAGTGACTCTTCCTCTACCACCCCACACTGTCATAGTTGAAATGAAGATGTAAACAATTTTCATCCATCCCAGCCTCACCCCATTCAGCACAGATGTATGAGAAACACCAATGGCTCGAGTCATAAGACTGAAAATCAGGGTGTTAAGTTTGGAACCAGGGGGCACATATACACTTAGCCTGGAATATCATAAGCACAATTTGCCCTGAAATCGCCTTGTAAGCAGCCCTGTCGTTGCTTTCCACTGCCACTCAAAGCACTGTATTACAGGTGTGGAAGTGTCATTGGACCATGAACCCTGCATCCTTCCTTTGGAGTGAGAGGAGCCGGGTAGGGTCTACCAGTGCTGAGCTTCAAGCTGCTGCAGGTAGATTTCTGCCATCAAAGTGGATCCTCTACCTCTGCATTACATTGCAGTCATTCTAAATTAAGAGGAGAGGAAGAAAAAAAAAAACCAAACATGATTTGAGACTGATGTTTTATGAAAGCTGAGATTCTCCTCCTCTGCATGATACCATCTCCCACATCAGAGGAAGCATAATAGCCGTGGGCTTCCCATCCAGCTTTGGCTCCTAAATGGCAAAGCTGCAAACAAACTCTAAATTAGGCAGTGACTTCAGGTAAAAGCAGAATTACCACACACTTGTCAAACAGCCAATTCAAAGCAGCAAGACCTGAGGAGGAGGCTGAATGTTTGATGGCTTTGCTGGCTTGATTGGCTGCCACAATGCCCAAGATGACTGATGACACTTTCTTGGGCAAGAGCCATCTCCTGCAGGGCCCACACCCTGAGCAGAGGCTGCTCTCCGTCAGAGCAGCTGGCTCCTGCAATGAGTTTACTGGCTGGATATTTGCTCCTTCCCAGCTTCTAAAACAGGTCCTACTTGTAGGGGGGTGGTGGGGGGCTTGGTGTGTCTCTGGTATTTATAATTACACATTTATTGAGCTTGTGCAATCCTAACTCCAGCTTCAGGCCAAAAGTTCATTGCTAGAGGGGTTCAATAAAGAATTTCCTCCTGAGAATGGAGTATTACATCACTTGCCAAGTGTGTCAGGTGGTTTTCCAGCCTCCTGTTGGGTCACACCCATTTTGACTCTAGTGGATGGATACTGTACATGCCTGGCTGTATCCTTAAGCTCCATTGGATTAATCGTGTCTGCGTGCTCCACACATCAGAACAGTGAGTAAGGTTGTCATAAAGCCCTTCCTATCATGGACCTCAGGATCCTGAAAAAACTGAAGCAAGTCAATGCATAAGGACAAAAATGAGTTTCCAAGCAGCAGACAGCCAACTGTTGAATATTTTGCATGTATAACCCTAAAAAAATCAGGCTTTTCTTTGCAAATCTCATCACACAGGACTTGGTGACAATAATTACATTTTTCAGATGCAATGCTTGATAATCTCAGGGACACATCACTTCCCATGCTGGAGACAGTGCCTACATTTAAAGAGTGATGGTTCCTGCCCCAAAAAGTTCAGTCCTTCAGCATGATGCCCTGTTTCTTTCATATTGTTCCTCCATCATGAAGAGCTGCTGGCCGTGAGCATCATGCACCAAGGAGAAAGTGCCTGAGAGTCGAGAGAAGTTTCTCACTGGGCTCCGCTCTGTTTGTTGTCACTGCCATAGTTATCCTCGTTTGTTTGCCTTGGTATATATATATATATGTAAAGAACTGTTATAACTATTCCTCATATCTTTGCCTGAAAGCCCCTTAATTTCAAAATTATAATAATTCGGATGGAACATTCGGTTGCATCTTCCATTCCAAAGGAGGCTCCTGCCTTCCTCAACAGACACCTGTCTCTCAGACCAAGACAGATGATTAACAGAATAATCTCAGTGCAAACAGATAAAACAGAACTCTTACACAGTTAGTTTTAGTTTATTTTGGAGTCTGATACTACTGTTGGTAGCAAACCAGGGGAGTGAGACTTTTTGTTGGCAGTATCGAGGTTCATGTGAGTAGAAAGGCTCTTTAGCCATTCTATATCAGCTCTCTCAATGGCCTTACTGCATTAAGCCTTGCAATGCAATAAACAATTTTTCAGATGGGGAAACTGGGGCAAAAAGCTGTACATCTCTCAGGGGATCACATCGTGAGTGAAAATGAAGGCATTGCTGACCACCAGGCTAAATATTTTCCACCTCACAGGTGTACGGGCTGAATATGAGAAGCAAATTACAGGAAGACATGGATTTTAGTAGAAGAACAGATTGGAGTGGAGAGATTAACGTGATTTAATGGGTCACTTGGTGAGGAGAATTGGCAAACATAAAAACAATCCTATTCAAAGAAATTTAGCAAATGAACTAGGTCCTAATTGTAGACAGATAGCTACACTGCTGTAGATACCAGGTGCCTTTTCTCCCAAGGAAACTAACAGCTCAGTGCTCACAAGCCTCAGAGATCCTGCACTCAAAAAGGAGCAAGGAACACACAAATATTATTTGGGGATATAAAAGCAGCACAGTCTGGTGATTTCTTTTATAGCCCAGTCTGCCAGAATCCACATAACCTTCCCAGCTCAAATCCTGATGAAAGAGCACCCTCAGCTCCCACTGCCCAGAGGGAAAACTGCACATACTAAAAGCCCAGCAGTATGAGGCATATGAGTATGAGTATGTTAAGGATTACTCTAACACCAAGACCTTCAATCAATTCAAGGATCTCGTGCGGTTTCAAAGCTCCTGGAGCCAAAAGCCCAAAATAATACAGTTTTTTCATTCCCCATGTTGCACAGCCTGGAGCCAGTCTGGTGTCTGGGATAATGGCCAGTAATGTTTCTGAATGTTTTTTGGGTCCTGCCAGAGGTTTTGAGCTCAGCAGATCCCCGTGACATCTTCTTGTGACTTAAGACTGGCTTACTGCAGCTAAGGCAGGCAGCAGTACCTGCCACGTCAGCCCCCTAACACAGGGCACATCAGCCATGTCAGACACCCATCTGGTCTAAAGAAAATGGTCACTGAAACGTTCTGTCAATCTTTTAAACATACTCACTGTGGCACAGCTTAGCTGCAGATGCCCTTGATATCCATGGTAATGTTTTCAGAGACAGACATATGCAAACTCAAGAGAAAAACAGGGGCTGGAAGGAGCCTCCAAATATAAATCACATTGTTGCTGACCAACTGTGCCAGACCACCTTAAATGGACACTGTGCCCATCTGCTCTTCCCCTCTCCTCCCCCACACCTCCTCCCTCAGGGTTGTAAACCATCCTGCAATATTTAAAGTAGCATTGTTCACCTCCCTTCTGAAGCCCCTGGACCATCTGAGCGGCTATATATTCTCTCTGTGCTGTTTGTTATTCCTGAGGACATGCACATTGCTGAACATACTAATAAAAATTTCATAAAAGAGGTTGCCAAAGGGGTGTCTATGAGGGGATTTGTAAAGCTTGCTCACACACATAAGCACACCCACACTCACTCACTTTCCATTCACCATTAAGAAAGGGCTGCAGCAGGCAAAAGCAAGTACCTCTGTACAACAAAAAGAAATGTCTCTGCTCCTGAATGGGACCAGGCAGGCTTAGGTAACAAAGATCTATATCATCCAGTGATTCAATATGAGCAAACACAGAAGTGTGTTCCTTTGCAATCCCCAGTAAGTTAAGTGAAAGGCAAGAGGAGCTAACAAGAAAATGCCTGCATGAGGCATGGCAGTATAATAGTGCTGCATGTGCATGTTGGTGTAGTGCCTGCTCACTCATCCACAGCGTGCCTGCTTGTACCTTTCCCGAGTGCAGATTGAAAGGACAAGCAATAGCACTGACTGGAAACGTATTCCTGAAGAGTGCACTCCCCTCCCAGGATGTTGTCTGCATCCCAGGACTCAGCAGAGTAGCACTAGGGATGGTACTTGAGTCTGATCATATACGGATTTTAAAAAGAGGTATATAATAGTTTGAAGCACTGAGCAAATACATTAACCACAGACTGTCCTGCCTCAAAGCTAATCAGAATTATGTCTCATAGGATAGAAGGCATCTAGAAGAGCTGAAGTGCTAAGTAATGCTTTTTGGTGATTTGATCACTTTTTCTCTTTGCATCTTTCCCTAGATCATCAGGCCTCTGCTTAGCAGACTTAACATTCAATTGCAACAGTCCTCGATTGTTAGCTCAGATTTTCTGCGCAGGGCATGGATTTAAAAGATCTCTTAAAACTCTTTAAACTAGTATGTGTGCAGTATTCATCAGATGCTCTGCTCCACTTCTGTATTGGTGCTGAAGTCACATACATTTTTATCTGAGCTGTATCTCTGTCTCCTGGATGGAAAATACAGTATAAATGTATATCATTATAATAAAATACAATAAGAAAAGAAACAGTGCATGTTTTGACTGTACTAAAGAGGTAGAGCATCTATAGAATTGTAAATAAATGACCTAGAGAAGTCAGGGTCCTTATTAAGGCAGACATTAAGAAATTATTACAACGCAGGTTACTGCCCTCACAGCGACTAACAGCCCATGTGGAATGGTTATGGCAGAGCATTCAGTTACACATTAGGGATGTTTTTATTATAACACATATTTACAGGCTTCACAATCTCTCCTGTAAATTCACATTAAGGAAATGTAAGTAGTCAGCTTTTGGAGCCAGGCCTTGAGTAGTTTGTGAGTTCTACCTTGGATGCACAGGGACAGTCTCACAGGATGGAGAGCTTTCTTTGTAGTTGCCTCAATGGGAAACTCTCAGAAAGGGAAACACCCAGCAAGTATTTAAGCCAGCCGCAAGTTTAAAGGAAGCAACTCTCTTAACACTTAGGAAAGAGGACTTGAAGCACAAAAAGACAGTGATGAGGCCTGTTTCACTGATATTTAGCTACACAGATATGTACATTTGGATGGGCTGGTGGTCAGGCACCTGAATCTCCAAGGACAGGTATTACCTTAGGTAACACCAGGATGCTATTTCTGCTTCAGTTTTCCACCCAAGAAGTCTCATGCACAATCTATTGCTGTACCATAGCAAACATCAATAATTATTACAAGGCAAACAGATTCACACTCTGTGAGGTGCCTTGGCCACAATTTTACTCATATACGAGAATATACTCAGTAAGAAGAACAATTCTTTTCTAGATTAGAATCTGTATGTGCTGAATATTCCACATCCATTCACCAGCTCAGCAAACTCCACGTGTGTATATTTAAACACAAAAAGTACAGATGTTCACTGTCATTTGCCTTGCTGAACATCATGCCTATTTAATCCATTTTGAAGGTCAAATATATTTTAATATTTTGGCAAATGCCTTTGAAACCAACTTAATTAAACACAGTTAAATTGGGCAGTAAGTTTTCCTCAAAAATGCTTACAACAACTAGTCTGAACAATTAGCTACAGGCTTAGACGGATGCAGCTGGAGAACTGGAGCTGGGGTGGCTGTGCTCTGCCAGACCTGCACTGGCTCTGAGCGAGATCCGTGTGGGTGCACTGCTGGTAGCACACTGGGGACAAGGAGCAGCAGCACAAGGCACCAAGGCAGAGCACAGCAAGAGAAGTAAAACCTGCAGATTTTAAAAAGTGAACAAGCAAGGAAGCTCAGCAATGCTCTAAACCTAAGGGCAGCTCATCTACAAAATCTCTGAGGATCCCTGTCAAGAGCATCACACATTAAGGTAAATGAAGTATTAGTGCTCCCAGGAAGAGAGCCAAGGACTGAGACTGGAACCCAGTTGTTCTCTTTAGAAGAAACCACCTTCATGTGAGATAGATACCTAGAAAATATACGCTCCTCTCATGGTATACATATGTAACAGCGCAGATGCTCTGCTTTGCTACACGAGTGCTCAAAGAGACACCTTTTGCATGTCAGCAAGAGCTTATGCAGGGTTTTCACGTGGAATGTACATCTTATTTTCACACGTCATCTCAACAGCATGCATGAACACCAGATTGCAGGCACATGTGCACATGCATGTGTACTTGTGAAATACTCTGGCAAGTATGCAAGCTTGAGGAAAATATTCTGTGAGACATTATGTTGACAGATGTAGATGCAAGGCCTCTTCCAACTTACAGAAACCAATCCAGACATCATCTTTCCATACACAAAGCCAAAACTGGAGTGCTAAAATTCAGCATTGACATCACATCCAATATTTTAATTGTTATCACTTGACCCTTTGGTCCATGCTTGTTCAAGGCAGCTTCCTTTTTATTAATATCTCAGCACACTGTGTGACACAACTTGAGTGTGTCCTAATTTAATTTTAATTAGTGCAGACTTTTGCTTTCCTCACTAATGAAACAGTGCTCATTACGAAGTGTAATTGAAGACCCCTAGAGGGAGGGGCGCCTGGAGACCTCATTGTGTTGGTACCCGGCATCCTGCCCAATAAAATTCCCTTCTGAACAAAAGCAGTTTTATCATTAATTCATACTGCAGGGGGGCTAACTTGCTGCCAGCCGCTGAGTTCATACTGCTCTTAGGAAGAGCCCAGAGACTGTTTGTTTTCTCCAAAGAAACAATTCCAATTTCTAATGACTAAAACACTTACATCGTAAATCCTTCGGCCTCGTTGTTAAAGTATCTTTGAAAAGCGGCTGTTATGAAAGTATGCCTCTCCATTAGAAGCAGACTATTC
This sequence comes from Vireo altiloquus, assembly GCA_013396875.1. Taxonomy (NCBI): domain Eukaryota; kingdom Metazoa; phylum Chordata; class Aves; order Passeriformes; family Vireonidae; genus Vireo; species Vireo altiloquus. The sequence goes on along the minus strand of VZRF01015423.1, from coordinate 293,709 downwards.
ATGAACTTTTTTGTGTGTGCTTTTAATTGAGCCTGAATGATACAAATATTGAGTTGTGGTTAACTCCATTTTAAAAAAAGCAGAGAGAGAGAGTGAGAGAGAGTGAGAGAGAGAGGGAAACATGCTCTGTTTACTAGCACTCCAAGATGACCCGGGCAATCACAGTAAGAGGCAAATGAGCTCAGAAGAGCAGACCAAGCAGGTGGTTAAGTGACCACCTTTGGATGCACACATGGAGTGCCATAAGAAAGGAGGTCCGCATGCCCAGAGCACCCCCAGACTCTCAGTTTCTTTTCTCCGTAAGTGGGAAATCATGGTAACTGTAGAGAAAAGTTCTTCAGATGACTGCACTTATATTTCTTTGTGGCAGACGCAAGGCTTTTTGTGATTTTGACTTCAAAAGTTTCCCCTCTCAGATCCCCCAGACAGAACATCGAACTGCCATTGCATTCTCTGGGTAATGACAGGGTATTGACTACAGGGATTTGTTCAGAAACAGTAACTGCACTTCAGATTCACCTTCTGCATCATTCCAAGCCAAGGCTGGAGCATGCCAAGCCTCTACACCAGGACAGGACAGAGCAAACTGGGCCTCCAAGTTTATCAGAGCTATCACAATACCAAACACTGGAATTGCTAGATTTTTCTGGCACCAGTGAGGGTCTTGAGTCTGGGCAGTCAGCACCATGTCTTGTGAGAGCTAAATGGCCTGTGCCAACAGACACACAAATCTGTCCAGCGAAGGGGAAGGATTAACATACAAAAGGGAAGGGGATTCAGATTAACATACAAAACTGATCTGATGTTGCACTAAAACCTTCACCAGTATGGGATTAGCATGTTTTAGTGAACATGCTAAACAGTATTTGTCTGAAAAAGGCACCTCCCGCAAACAGGGGATCCAGAAAATGCACAGCCTTTTTGCCAGCACAGATTGCTGATTGTGATTTTCCTCAAAACCAGCAGCAAAAAGCCATATATTTCACCTAGAGCAGTGGGGACTTAAAGGTCTTTTCCCTCTCTGGTTGTAAACAACACCATAGCTTGTATTCTAGTAAATATCTGAAATGACAGCAAAGTGACCTCTTTTGGTTTCTAACCCTACAGTGCTTCTCAGAGCAAAAGCGTTCCCCTCCCAATCAAGTCTGGTGTGTACATGCTGATTTGTAACACTCCCTGCCATCCCATTCCAGGTCAACAATTGCCAGCAAAGGTGACTGTTTTCCAAATTTGTGCTGCCCAAGTTTCTAGGCTGAGGCACAGTTTAATATCATTGAGAACCTTGCCAGTGTATAGTGTGCTCAAAACATGAAAGAAAAACAACATGTTTACACAAATCCAGTCCACCTCCTTAACCTCAAATAAATGACTCGTCATTAACGTTCCTGATATGACCTTTTATAAAGCAGCAGCAGGATTAAAAGATCCATTGACAATTGTGCATGCCATTTCCAGTGTAGTTTGGAAGGTGAACTACAATTTAATTGCATCACCTAACAGAAAAAACTCTGTGTTCCTGTGTCCATTATAATCTTAGGCTTTGGTGATAAGAAAGTTAGGGGAGACACAGGGAAGGGATTTTGCCTACTGACTCACAGCACCCATCACCAGCACAATACCATTAGTGAAACCCAGTTCCTTTAATAATGAAGTATTTGATAGACACCGCTGCTCTGGTTCTGCTATTAATCTTGTCCTGATGCTGTTACATTGGGGGATGTAAACTATCTTTTCTCTCTACTCATTATGGAAACTGCAATTCACATCCTCCCAGGAGTGCTCCAATTAGCCAAGCCTGCATCACACTCAGCTTTCCATCAACTTGCTGCATTATGCTGTGCTGGAAAAGCTAACCTCCTACCACAGGCATGCACAGAAACAGCCTGCGGTACTGTATCACTGCTGACTCTTCAGATACATTCTCTCTAAAGCTGCAGGTTTTGGTCTCATCAGCAATTCCTGGATCTTTAAACAAGAAAAGCAAATTCAACAATACAATATTTCTAAGTAGAAAAAAGACACATGATTCTGGATCGTAGCAGATCTAAGGGAGAAGGCAAAAGCTGTGTGTGACCTTAACCAAGCTACTTTTACCTATCAAGTAAGATTTTGTACTGTCCAGCACTGCTACTGAAAGAGGTACTCTACAGTCTGAGTAATCCTCTCTTCCTTTCATGGCCCAGTCAATTAGCAAATAGTTAACTCAGTGTTTTGTGCCTCTACTATATTTTGGTAGGTTTTTAGCTCATCTCTTTCATTTTCTTGAATTGCACTTCAAAGCACCCCAGCCCTGGTCTTTGACATGAACAAGTGGGTTCTGAGATTAGACTTGCTTTTTCTTTGTTTTGCATCTTCCAGTTCAAAAGCAAACTATTTCTGCAGTGTCTCCATAGTTAATGTCATTTTGGATAACACGTACAAAATTCTTGTGGCTGTATTAGGTGAGATCAAGTAGAGGTTACGGATTTTGCTTCACAAGTGAGCTATCTTCTCCATGGGAACTAAAACTGCTTCACCAGAGGATGGGTACCGTGGCTAGAAATGTCTCCCTTTCTCTGTGCTCACAGCTCTTGTCAAACTCTGTCACTGCCTTTCTGATCTGCGAGCCTGCCTGCAGCTGCTCCCTAACTCGCTGCTGCTTGTTGAGGAGCTGGTCTGGGGACAGCAGAGGCTTTACTGCTGCTTCCAGGGGCTTAACAGCTACAGCGAGACATGCAAATGTAACCCACGGCTCCTGGCTGCTTTTGGTTGTTGCCATGACTTTAAGCTGTTTGGGGGGCAGCAGAATGAAGTACATATAGTATTTAAGATTTCAGTCTTCAGAAATTAGCTATCCTGAAAGTAGGAAGAAGCAGCTCTTGGTGCACAGCGATGCAGAGCTGGTGATTCCAGAGCCTGCAGCCGCTGGGCACGGAGCAGGCGAGTCAGTGCGCACAGGGAGCGCGGGCTGACTCTGTGTGAGCCGCACACCAGGGTCAGCAGCGCTCGCTGCAGCAGAGGGGAAGCAGAAAGGGCGCTGCAAAGGGAGCTGCAGAGACTGAGCTGCCCACAGATATTACTGAACGTGCATCCTCTGGTGCGCTCCAGAAAGAGCAAGAGGGTTTCTTTGTTCGTGAGGTGGGGTTTTTATTTTTGATTTGTTTGTTTTTAATAAAACATCCTCCCAGCGACTTGTAAGTTTTAAAGCAAGTTTTCATCCTGCTGCCACTTCATATAACCCAGCCATGCAGAGCCCAGATCTGAGAGACTTTTCTCGGGGAATAGTTATTACTAGCAGTTTTTAAGCTCTCCATTTTCCTTAGTTTGAAATGCAAACTCTGCATATATGCATTAGCAAAATGACACATTCCAGTGCCTGAGAGTGAACCAATGTGGAGGTGACATTGGGCAGGGGTTACATGTGTATGAAGCAGCCGGCTGATGTGTGAATCCATTACTGTTATCAGCAATGCATTCAAATGACCTACTTTTAACACTGTCACAACTGCCCGACAGAAGAATTCAGTAAACTGCTGGCATGGAATTCTCCCTTTACCGTGATAGAAGACTAACCTGTGCAGATACATAGCAGCTAATCCTCCTCAGGTATACCTACATTTTTCTAAGCAAAGCTATTAAAGAAAAGTAGGGGAAGCCAAGAAAGACCTTTAAAATCCTCTGAGTGCTCTTTTCCTGCATGGAGTCACCAGGTCACCATACAAGATGGTGCTGTAAATGGCAAGTGCCAGAGATCCCAGGCTCTCATATCAGCAGATGATGCAGAAATTCATTCAGCAGCGTCTAAGTGGCACAGAGAGTTTATCACTGTTCCTCTCCTTTGCTATTCATTGTGTGTTTCCATGAATGAACTTTCTGCATAAACAGCAAGTGTTTTGGTTCTCAGTGAGAACAGCCTGCTGAAAAACATACTACAGAGCTCCATTCTTACAAGGGAATGTTATTGTTTGTTATATTCCTTACATGTCCCTGTGTGAAAGAATGAAGTTCCATTTCATCTGTAGAAATGTTTAAATGCAGCCACAGGCTTTTAAGCATACCTAGCATTAGGCATAATGCCAATATTGTGACTCTCCCATTTCAATGTAATCAATAAAAAGTATTCAAAATTAAAAAGTATTATATCATAGCATTTTGTTATCTTAAAATGAGAATAATTGTACTGACCATAGAAGGGCAATAATAAAAAAGTAGTCCTATTAGAAGAATGTTGCAAATGCATTAAGAATATGCTGGAAAACTACTACAAATCTTCAGCATTTGCCAGAGATGAGTTTAAATAATGAACTCAAATAAAGCAATCCCACTGATTTCAACAAAGCCAAATTTTGATCCAGATCTTATTGAGATTTGGTCCTGTACACAGCACACACATCTGAGCTAGAGAAACAAAATCCTGGTCATTTTCCAGCCACATCTGAGCAAACATACTCCTGCCTTCTGTTTTAAAGGTACAGGACAACAGGCACTTGAATGGGAGACTGTACTGTGAGGGGCTGACCCAAGCCACCCTTGGCTTACCAAGGAACCGAGTGCCTGAAACAGATACAGCACCTCTGGACTGAAGTAAAAAAGGGTATGAAAATACAGAGGAGATGACTCAAAAATCTGCTTTTCCTAAGTAATGCCATGTCAGTAAGCATCTCCTCTCCTCTGCCCCAGCATTTGAAGGAACAGAGTGCTTTTGGAAATCAAAACCAATCTGTCTGCTACTTATATGGGAGCCAGGGCAGGGACACAGACTGCAGCACTCTGGCTGTAATGATGGTAAGGCAATGGTGCATCTTCCTCTCCACTCTCCTGAACACATCTGCTATAAGTAGGACAGATTACAGAGGGCTGAGACATCTTTGGCCAATAAGCGCTAATCACAGTGGAAAAAAATAATCAAACATGTTTTTTCTTTAGAGAAAAATAACCAAAACATACAACTGCAGCAAACAGTATGTAGGATACTGAAAAGTCCTTTGTCCTCATTTGTTCTCTGCAGGCTGTAGGCACACAAATGTACCTATGTACTATCTACCTGGACAAGCATATTTACTGGCATAAGCATGCACAAAAAATAGAGCTAACAGAGCAGGAGATTAGCTCCAGCATAATAAATAAAAATATTCAAACAGAAACAATGGAGACCTTCAAGAATGTTAGTGCACACATCCATCTTCACTGCCACATGTATACATACCACCCCTACCAATAACAGAAATCCTTCTCTTCCCCACATGTCCCTTTCCTATTCGTCTTCTTGGAATTGCACACACAGCTTAGCAAATGGCCATTTCAGACCAGAGCACCCCTCTGCAGTGTGATGTTTTACTCCCTAAAGCTGCTAAAATGTAACAGGTGCAAGAAGGGGTTCAGCTCACCTGAACTGTCAGGGCACTGACACTACCATGAGGCGGTGGAAGAGATAAAGGGACTCTGCAGTCCTGCATAGCCCTGCAGTTACACAGAGGATGGTGGTGTGGGAAGGCTTGTCACTGAGCAATTACACAGACTGTGCCAGGTACTAGCAGTACATTAGCATCAGCTTGCTTTGAGTTGGTTATCTGAGTGAAAGACAGGGTTGCTACAACTGCAGTAGGAAAGCGAACTTTGAGAGTACAGTTTACTCCAAGTTTAGGAACAGCCCTCCACATAAAGGGCCTACTTTGGAGGCTGTTTGTTATCCTGTCCTTCAGACAGCTGTTCATGAACCAAAATTTGGGAGCCTGCCTTACTGTGCTGATCAGATCTGAATTAGCAACCTAAGGTTGCAAGGCCACTTACAAAGGGATTTTTCCACAAGCATTCTTAAAATTAGATCATAAGCAAAAAATGCAGCTTAGTCCTTCAAAGGCTGCAATTTGCTAAGGCCCTGAGGGCATTTTGGCAACTTTACTCAAGTATTATCTACCTCTCTGTGCTGCCAAATTTGAAGATAAACTACTTTTCCACAAGCTCCTTAATGTCAGTACAAGCTTGGTAGTAGAACTGTAGTGTGCAAACCAGGTCAGACAGCTCAGCTCCTCCTACCAAGGCCACTGGAACTGCTCAGGTCAGGGCTGTGAAGAAGACACAGACTTCTGGTGATTCCATGGAGGTTGCAGAGCTGGTGTATGTAGATTCCCAGTGTTCAACATTCAGATTGCAGGAAGCTTGCTTGCCTCTCAGACCTCTGCTATTTGAGCAGTTCTTGTCCTCTACACTCACTAATGTTGGTTTCAAATTAAAGAGCACTTTGTTGTGTTCTGCACAACGAGGACCTCCCCTTATTAGAAGGGGGATATGCCCTTCCACTTTACTCAGGTTTCCATACAACCCTGTGATTTTAGTGCTTGTTTTATGGCAGGAACTTAGGTGTTCTCTACACATTTGTTCATCCTTCTGAGATGCTGAAAATTAAGAAAAACCCTGGAAATACAATTCTTTACTGTATGATTCTCATCTTTCACAATATACATTTTTCCCAGAAGCATCACACACTTTCCAGTTTCACGCTACTTCTCCTCAACTTCTATTGTGAACCTCTAATTTTTGTAGGTAATCAGGATTAACATGAAATTCATTAAGACTTTCACTATTGTAAATATGTAATCCAGATTAGTTTTCCTTTCCAAATCTAACATTCATTTCAAAATGAGTCATTCAAATCCAATTTCTGTAAGTTATGTTCCAAGTTCCTCATGCCTCTAGTATTGTTATCTAATGAAACTGCATTGGTTTTGCACCAAACCAGATAGATATATGTTAATAAACTTCACATACAAGCATTTCAGCTCTTAAATTCCCCTTTGTGTTCCTTTTAGCTTTTATAGTGACTGTAATTCCCTCTACATGAAGAATAAAATGGCCAGTTCACACAGTGGGACTTGCTCTGGCATGAGCCAGCTTTGGAAATTTATATGAGCACAGAGCAAGAGTCAGCTTTGAAGATGACATAAAAAAGCGAGGCTGTATTAGAAGTAGCTGTATCTTCCTATTGGTAAATCCCATTCCTTTTTCCTTGATAAATGAAAGCTGCTTCTTTCTGTCAAATTGTCACTGCACAACCAAACAGTGGCAGAGCAGCTATGAAGCTTCTTCTGGTTATGCCCCCTGATTTATCTAAATGTTTTTTTAAGCAAAGGGGGAAGAGATAAACATATGCAGATCTTTACATGTTCCCTAAACACATGTGTGATGTGCAACCCCAAGACATATGCATTCACTCACCTAACCCACAACATCCAGAGAATGTGTCTTTATTCTCTCCACAACCTATTTTCCAAATGATGGAAGATTTAAAGTTTCTAATTTTTCCCTTTTTCTTGATGGAGGATTTTCACTTTCTTAACCTCCTGGGGAGGCAGAGTCACAGAAACAGCAGCAGGGCATTGTAAATCTTTGAAACTAATAATTATTAAACACATAAATCTGTTTAATACATAGAGCCTCCAAACACGCTGACTGGATAATGTGAGAGAGAGAGAGCCACGCATAGCAAAAGGGCTTTGCCATCTTTCCAAACACAAGGCTGGAACTGTATTTCAGTGACAAGGCTTCATTTGCCAGAATAGTTGTTGGGCAGGAGCCTTGGGAAACCTTGGGCTTCCAGCTTTTCATTCCACACTACCAGCAGCTCAGCTGGAGTCCCTGGCAAGGAGATGTAAGCAGAAGGTGAGAACCAAACCTCCTGAATTGTTTCAATGACCACAACTCCCCCCCATGCCAAGCCTTTAGCAATTTTGAGCCCTGAATGGGAAACAGGGGAACTGCCATGCCCAAGGCAATAGCAGAGACACTTGACTCAGGGCTCTACACCAGCTCTCTGCTGGAAGCTTGGATCAGATGTCAATGACAGGAGCAAATCTGTATCTCCACAAGGTAGAGTTAGGTATTTCTGGATGGTTTTCTGTTCCTTTCTTTATTTGGGTTCCTTTAAAGTTTCATCTCAATTCTGAATTCCCTGGGCACATTAGTGCACACTTCTGGGATGATACATATTGCAGTGTTTTAGTGACACATAATCTGAATTTCAGCTCCATTTTAGCACAGACCTGTCCTGTGATTATGATTCTGAATGCAGATTCATGTTTTGCATTTGAAGACTATATCTTACTACATGCAATAAAGAGAAATGCCAAGAATGTGAGATTCTCTAAGCAGAACTGCACTTAGAAAGAACAAAAGAAGAAAGCTACCCATGGGATTTTGGTAAATGTTCAGGGAGAAAAGAAAAGTGTAGAAATGTGACAGTGAGGTCTATGATATCAAAATTCAAATATATTTGATGAGGAATTTGAGGAGAAGACTGGACAAAACCACCTTCAGTGGCTTCTTCTAACTCAAAGTATTCTATGATTTATGAGAATATTTTTTGTTTTGGCCACTAAATAAACTGGTTCTGTTTATTTATGTATTTCTCTGCCTGTCAGTCCTGTCATCTCAGCAGATGGAAACCAATCAGACGTCCCATGTTGCTCTGAGTGCCACCACTGAGGAAGCTGTAGATGGTGTGGCCCAGCACTTGTCCTGTCTGTAATGGAAACATGCTGACTGCAACTGCTGCACTGTGAACACCCACATCAAACACAGTGAGTGACAGGTTGAGCAACTGAAACAATCATCTCCATATTTTGTTGTAGGATTTTTTCCTAAGAAAATATGAAAGCAAAATGTGGTGGACAGGTCCAAGGAGACTGAATTTAATCTGGTTTTGAAGTTTTTTGTGAATAAAAAAAATGTGAAAAGGATTTTTGGATAGATCTCCTTCCACTTTGTAGGCTAATGGAATTTGCTGAAACAAGACTGCCAGCTGCTTTGCTTATAATAGTTTGCACTAGATTTCCCAATATTAATTTCCTTCTAATAGGTGCCAAGACGAGTAGGTGCCATACTCAAGATGGGCCTTGCCCTGTGCTGCAGATGCAAACATCCTTTTACCCTGATGGTACTCAAAATTAGAAGTTACATTTTTCAATATGGAGATTTTGATGAATCAAGTAATTCTTCAAATCAATGACTGCTGCCTTCTGAGGGGGTGTAATGAAATCTTGATTAGAATTGCATGACCTAGAATCCTGAAAAATAAATCATGAATTTCCTGTGTAGGAAGGGCAAGATAAGAAAGATATTTGATAATTTTTCTTTTAAAAAGCATTTCTAATGTCTAGTTTTAAGCAAACACTTCTTGGAAGTTTGAGAATGTTCAGTTCCTTCTTTCCAAACTGTCCATTACTTATCAGTTATTTTCCTGAGAAAACAAATATTACACAATCTTGCTGTATGTTTAAGTACATGTTTGTCCACATCTCCCCATTAATAATTGTGTGATTTATTAATATTTATTATGATACCATACACAACATTTTGTTGGGTAGTTATAAGTCACTGGCCAATGTCAACTAAATTCGACAGATATGGAGACCTCAAAGATGCTTAAATCTGGTTTTAGCAAAAACTGGTTTTGCCAATTCTGCATAGTTTTGCACATAATTGCTTTGTATTGTTCATACATCTCTCTTTTCTGATTCAAGTCCAGATTTGCTGTGAAAATACCTAGAGACGGGTCTGTTTCCAAGCTGTTTTCCCAGCAAGCTGTGAGCAAACCCCCCAGAGTATGTGACTGGAGCATCCAGTTTAATTTCCATTTCTGCTACACATCACTTGCAACACCACAGATGCACAGAATCATTTAGGTTGGAAAAGATCTTTAAGTCCAACCGTTAGCACAGCACTGCCACCACTAAAGCATGTTCCCAAGTCCCACATCTTCACATCTTTTAAGTACCTCCAGGGATGTTGACTCCACCACTGCCCTGGGCAGCCTGTTCCAATGCTTGACCACCCTCCCAGTGAAGAAATTTTTCCTGATACGCAATCGAAACTTCCCTTGGCACAATTGAGGCCATAACCACGTTGTAGCCGGTAACGGGGGCTCTGTGTCTCTCGGTGCGATGGGCGGTGAGTCCGAGGTCCCAGCCCTCCGCGGGTACCTTGCGGCCTCCCGGAGCGAGGGAGTTGGAGATGCTCGTTTTGCACATCGAGATGCTGCCACCCCATGGCCAGAGAGAACGAGCGGCGCCCGCCTAAATCGCCGACTGCCATTTGCAAGCTGGCAGAGGCTCTCCTGGCTTTCCTTCGCACACGCAGAAACACGCCTTGAATTTACATAAACACTGCCGGAAATCCCATGCAGTCTTCCCCCACTGCTGCCCCTTCTAGTGAGCACAAGGCTCTTCGAATACTATCCTTCCCCCACTGTTATTTATTTGTCACATAGTAAGTTATTGTTATTGCCTCCAACTCTGTCCCTTCCACACATCCTGGACAGTAAAACTTCCACTGCCATGTCACATACACATTAAATATCCATCCATGTGATCCACGCATGATCGATCTCCCCATCCCACATTACAGTCATGATTAACCTTCTCCCACTACGTCACATATTCAATACACCTCCTTTGCCTCCTTCACTCAGACAAAATGAATCTCCTTAGTATTGTCAATAATAATTTTCTTTATATCCTGCATAACAACATGAGGCAACCTGACAGAGCACTCAGACAATAATTCAATCTTAGCTTCCCACCGATGTTCATTAAACTGAATATAACTTCACCAGAGCTGCCATTGAATTATACCCTCATATCCTTGTGGGAATTTTATATTATTCCCTGGGGAATAGCAGCAATGCAGTTGAAGATCAAATAATTTGTTTTAAAAACCCCAGGATTGTATCTGATAGCACATTATTTCTTCATCTTGTTACTCACTTTGCATATTAGTAATTAGCAGAGGTTATTTCCTCCATTCCCCCACCTTTTTGTTTCATTTCATGTCTGATAACATTAATCCATGTGAGATAAGAGTTGGAAGATTTTAATACAGCTGAAATGACTGAGATCTTTCTAGAGGCAGGCAAACCCTAAGAAATTCAAATTCATTTTGGCGAACAACAAAATACTCCTCACCACCTTCCCCTGTATTTTGGCACCTGTCCCTTCCCCTTGAGAACAAGCCTCCCCTGGCCCTACTGTGCGGTTGGATGGGGCAAAGCTCAGGTGGCCTCTGTGCAAACACTGTGGTTGCTGCTCCTACTGCTGCATCTCCAGCCCAAATTTCTCTTGTTAGCTTTTGAAGAGAGTCGTATGATTCACCCAACCCTAATGATAAGCACAAGATTTTTCTCAATCCATGGTGGCTCCTTGTGATGGCTTTGGAAGCTATTCTGTGATGCTGCTGTGCTGGGGATGGGAAGAGTTTGCAATGTGCCACAAAGGTTGTATGAGTACACAGTGAAAAAACCCAAGAAATGCAAGTGCAGTTGTATTCGTGCCTTGTGCTGCTTCCTCTGATCTCCTTGGCCTTTGAGGAGTTTCCTTTAGCCAGCACATAATACCCCATTTTCTCAGTGGTTCTGTGTTGCCTTTGGCAAGATGGCCACTGGTCACAAAGCAACTGAGAGCCACTGTCAAATGTGAGAGCTGGCATGAGCTCTGATGGCAGAACTGCCTCCCAATCTCCACCACAGCAGACAGGCTAAAGAGCCCATCAGTGCCTGTGCCGGGCCAGGAGCAGCAACCGCCAGGCTCTGCCTTTCACTTCTTTTTCACGGGCTGTCTGTTCCTGTCATGTTTGGGGACAGAGCCCAAACATTCTCCCCCTCACGTCACTCTCCCGCTCCTGCACAAGTTGCCTGCTGTTAAACCTTATCCTGCTGAATACCATGTGTTTGATATTAATTACATGTCCGAGCCCCATGAAAGTCATTGAAATTTAATGAGATGCAGGGATGGAACCACTGAGCCAATGGCATTCATTAAGGGTTGCCATGGAGATCAGTTTGCCAGGCTTGACCCACATTAAGTGCCACTGGTCACCTCCCAAACAGACAAAAACATGAAATTTAAAAAAAAAAAAAATTGCAGCCAATTCCTGAGGGGTCTGAGCACTATGGGGCTCTGACTGCCTTTAGTCAGAGCAGCTGGGGCTCAGCCGAGTTCAGCACATGGCCCGTGGCCCTGCCAGGGAACAGAAGTCAGGAGGTGCTCCTGTGCAGCATCTAGAGAGAGGAGAAACAACCCCACCAACTCACTGACACAAAGAGGCCAGTGAGCTCTTTCCAATTCCCTTCCACCCCTTACAAGTGGTGCAGCTGAACAGAGCTATCACTTGAAGTGCATTTTGTGCTGTTCCGAAATGGTGTTCCTAGCGAATATCAGTATCGTGACTCTGAGTATTAAGGAGATGAGGTGAGAGAGCGAGAGACAGGAAAGGTGAGGGCGTGCATGGAGAAATGCAGTTGTAGCTTAGCATGGAAGTACAAAGATGGAGAAATTTGAAAGAAGAAAGCTTTGATAAGAGCCAAGGATGGCCTGCACAAGGGTAGGGAAAAGCTGGTATTGCTTCCTGGCTCAGCCAAAGTCTCTGCACAGCCTTGGTCAAATTGCTTACTTTCCATCTCCCCCATCCCCTCTCTGCAAAATCAGGGTCACAACATGCCCTTCTTCCCTACCCTGGTCTAGTGAGATAGAAACCAAATCAAAGTCCTGCCCATGTGCTTTTCTAGAGCCTAGTGAATGGGGCAGCATGACCTCTGACAGCTCTTTGTAGTCTCTCAGTACAAATAATAATATTAAAAGAGAATTAATTAACCAGCTCACCAATCTGCCTACTTTCCAGCCCACAGTAATCTTTAAGAATCAGACTAAGGTGCAGCTGCAGGAGTGGCTGGGTGGTAGTGGGGGCCCAGGGGCAGGCAGAAGGCTGGCTGTGCAGTGATACACACACAGCTCTGACACCCAGGCACTGTCTTTATCTCTCAAGTAAACTAGGTCCCATTACAGAGCAGACCCTTACACAGAGCTGGTAATATGGTACAGCAGCAGCAGAGCTGCCCCTGATTTCCAAAATATTTTAATACTTTCTTTTTCATCCTTAGTCCAAGTACATACCAGCAAACACATGCAACTATCACATCCCAAGTTCTAGAAAGGAATCTACAAGAACATGATAGTTTAAGCCAGGTTTCAATGAAACGAAAAGGACCCTCATCACAAAGGCAAAAATAAAAGTTACAATTTATAGGGCAACTAACCGCCAAGCTCAGAGGCCGTCCTTTGAAGCACAACTCAAAAACCAGAAAGAAATTGCAACGAACTTATCTGAGTACATCTGGTTCACCTAACACATCTGCAGCCCTGGAAAAGAACCCCATTGCCAAAAATGGCTGAAACCTTATCCTTACAGCCTACGGGGGTTTAGATAATTATATCTGACATGAAAACTTGTAGCACATACAGAAAACTGGAGTGGGAAGAAAAGGTCAACTGTATAAAGATGCAATCACAGTGGAAGAGGCCAAGTTACAGCATGGTGATCTGTTTAAACAGCCAAGATAAATAAGATACAATTAGGGTTACATTGGCTCACCCTTTTGAGATCCCATATGTGGGTGCATGAACCTTGGAAAAAAAGGGCCAAGTTATCAGGACTTGCTGCTTATTTAACTTGGCCCATTTCGAGGCTCAGCCTGTTCTAACTTCATCTCTTTTTTTGCAGCAAACATCCCATTTCCTGTATTTTTGTACTTGTCAAGTGCTTTCTGATCACATCTCTCTTCTTTTTATTGTTTTCTTTAAAAAGAAAAAAGTGCTGAGAAAGGGATGTGAATCTGAACTCAGGGCCTCCTACACCAAAGTCAGCAAATCTTATCCCTTTGTGCCAGCCAGCCTAGGGTCTTTGGTTAAAAATGAAAGCACAAGAATTTCCAGCATATTTAATTACCAACCACAGGGAGCCTGGTACAGCCCCACGAATGGAATAACATATTGAAAGTAGCAAAGAAAAGTCAACTGAAAATATTTTGTAGATGGGCTGTAGAGTTGGAGCCCACTTCTGGAAGGATGCAGAATTTCATGGGAACATGATGTTGGCAATCAAAGACTAACTCTTGGCAGAGCTCCTCCGACTCAAGCCTTGGGATCAGCATTCCCCAGCCTCTGCAGAGATTCAGAGACTAATCTAGTGTTTTACATAGCTACCACACTGAAAGGGGCCTGTGTACAGCAGTAAGGTTAATTTAGAACACTTGTTACAGGTCTGCCCTCCTCAACACACGTTATAAACTGTTAGAAACTCCAGTTATAAATTTATGTAGTTGTTACTAATCCGTGTATTTGAGATGTTTCCTGCTATCATAGTGTTACCAAAACCACCTCTGTAACAGACAGAAGGCTGACCCCATCACCTGCTTCAGCCCCTCTGTGCCACTCCTCTGATGCATTTCTGCAAATATTCTAAGTACATGAAAACCCATGTGAAACCACGAGTACCTGGTTACATGACGGTGGGAGGACCAGCAGGGTTCATTAATACCTCAATACATTAATCAGATAGCATCAGATAGTGTTTCATAGCAGAGCAGGTCTGCCTCTTTCTCTAGCATTCACTGTCACCTATTCCACTCTGTGGAAACTTGCTCCTTTTTCAGGTTTGTGTGTCTGCACCTGATTTTAAGATGCTGCCTGGTGTTTGAGCACTTCTCCCTGCCTATAAAAATGTGTTGGGTTAAGACAGGGATGCCTCTTCTGGGTGAAGGGCAGAATTCTCATTGCTTGTGCACCAATGCAATCCCATGGGAGTCTGTGCTCAGTAAAGCCAAGATAGTAAAGACAGACAAAGTGGGAAAGGCTCCTGGAGTTTTTAGAGGGTACTGGCTGTCATAGTGTCTGTGCCAAGCTCCAAGAGCCCTCAGCCTGGGGCTACAGCTAGCTAATGCACACCCGTGAGACTCCTCTGTACATGGCACATCTGGGCTCACCCAATTCATCCCACAGAGCAGCAAGACAAAAGTACCAATGAGTTTTTAATGGCAGTGCCAGGTTCAAGTGGTCCTCGATAAACTAGATATTGCCCATTTGCTGGGAGGAAAAAAGCAGAGATAAAGGAGCTGAAAAGGTCTGAGGTAGAGGGTAGTGTAGAGTGAGCCCTTAAGGGCCATCTGGCCCTAACAGCAGCACCAACCTCCCCCCACACACTCCCCTCCTCATTCTCTGGCAAAAAGGCCTGTTCCTTCCAGTTGTGGGGAGGGGGAAATGCCATATGGGCTTGTGGCTGGGAAACTGGAGGGACATCCAGTATAGCAGAGATGAAAGAGGAGACAAAGCCAAGTATGCTGGGGAAAATTTATATATCCTCCCCACCTCCTTGCCTCCTCTGCCATATATTTAGGAACAAACATCTCTACTCTGTTTAATAAAACAGAAAAGACCTATCCTATTGCCAGCTGGCCCTGCCCCATGACAGACAGGCATTTTTCTTCTGTTATGCTCCCCTCTTCTGCCCAGCACTCCCCAGAGCCACCAGCACAGGGATGCAGCTCAGACCAACCAGAACAGAAGTACTCAGAGGATGAACCCAGCCATGCAGCTCCTCTTTCCCTCTCCATTCATCACTGTCAAGCTGCAATAATTGAACATTTGCATTACCAATTTCACACAGCCATCTCCCCATGTCCCTGCAAATTAGCAATCCACCTATATTTACAAACACATGTGTCTGCTGGATATCTGTTTGTGGAGAGGGATGCAGAGATGGGGGATCAGAAGAATGAGAGTTTTCTATCCTGCTGGTGCATGACAAAAAGTTCCAGCTCTGAGGCTGGCCAGCAATACTGTGCTTCATTCCTTATGTTCTTCCATCCCATCCACATGGTGCTACTGCTGTTGTTTGGAGTTTCTCCTGTTTGTTTGCATCATTTACACTTTTATCTCCTTCCCCTGTGAGCCCTCATGGAGGTGTCTTCCTTTAGTATGCAGGCCTGGTTGGCTAGTTGCCATAGCAATCCATTGCAGTCCTCATAATATTGCAGGAAGCAAGATCAAAAAGGCAGGATTGTATTAACACACACCAAAAAAAAAAAAAAAGAGAGAGAGAAAGAAGGAGAAGGTATATTTTCCACTCTTCTTCTGCCCTACCACACGAGGCACTTTGCAAGAGCCCATCATTTTACTGGAGTGAAAGATGAATACAGTTTCGACAGCTTCACTGCCAGAAAGCCAGATGCCCACGGGGAAGAAGCCATTTAGGAGGATGGCAGCATGCTCAGCATGCACACATCCTCCATCCCCTCCAACACTTTATATACCACTTTTTCTCTCTCTGCTAAATTCTGTACTATTTGTCTAGTGGCACAACTCCTTGCTCTAATGACAGCTAATGCCTGAACCTAGAGTTTGCAAAGGCTGACATCAGCCCTCGGTGACTGGAGGCCAAGCTAAACAACCTCTTCCATTTATTTGACTACAGCAATCTCATTTGCTGCTTTTCCTGGATGTGTTTGAGATGCCCATTTGAATCCAGTCTATTCTGTTGTACAAATAACTCCTAATCCAGACCTTTATACACTGGCCTCCAAAGTGGTCCACAGAGCAGCCAAATCACTGCCACGAACAGCTGAGTCCCAGACAAACAAGCCTGTGCTATGAAGGAGCTCAGGAATGCAACAAAAAGACACCAAAACATCCGATTTGACAACAGTCCCAAAACAAAGATTAGTGTGCCTGGCCTTGGGGATGCTGCAGCTGATGCTTATGTCAGCACAAATGCTGTAACAGTGCTGTTTAGTGTCTGTTCCAATATTTGCTCCTAACCACACCACGTGCCATGGATTTGTGAGGTTATAGGTACTTAGATGAAAGGAGAATATAGCCAGTGTTACCTGAAAAACTGTCCTGGACTCCACCAAGACCAGGCTCTCAGCCCTGCCTCCCCTGAGACCAAAGCTGCCACCCAAGTCTTCCCTCATATTTCTCCTCCATTTTGAATATTTTGATTTACCTACAAAAATATTAAAAGGAGATTTAAAGAAAAAAAATTTATTCCACATTTTATAAGCAGCTTTAGGAGGCAAGGAGATGAAGAATCCATCCCCAGTGGAAAACACGTGGCTAACGGGTAGATTTAATTTATATGAAGCACACTGCTCTCTTGTAAGCCCTGCTTGGCATATTAAACTGGTGTCTTACATCTCCTTCCAGTGCCAGAAATACTCATTTCCCACATCATAAAGACCCATCCATGAATAATAATATTAATAATTAAGCACCTGACTCTAGGGCTATACTTTGAGCATCATAACACTCTAATCATTTGCTTATCCCATGATAATTACACTCCTCCATCCTACTTCTATGCTCTGCCTTATTGGTTAACCATTTATTTGCTAGGGTGTTTCTTGAGATCCCACCCAAGTTTTCGGAGCCCAAGTCTCACCTTCCGAGCAAACTGATGAGGTATGTGCTCTGTATTAGCAGCACTTTTCTCAAAGACATGCTGCAGTCCCAAGGCTCTGCTGACAACCATCATTGTCATCAGGCTCACAAAGAGGGGTGGCTCAGCAATACAGGGCAATATGGATATCCCAGCAACCTGTGCTGGCACAAAGCCACACTCATTTCACCTCTTCCTGAAAGGAGAAGTAACCAAAGCAGTGGGAAGCTAGGAGGATGAATCTCTGCCACATAGAGCCAGGCAGATAATTCCAGCTAAGCTTGCTCAGCACTAGTGGAGAACTAGAAGCAATACAGCTGTGTAAGGATGGCATTCTGCCTGCACCAATTAGGTTTGCTGAGAAGTATGGTCTCTCCTGCACAGGCCCACCTGAAGCAGCCATTAGGGGTTGTTTGGCTCAGTGCTGATTTTTTCAAGCCCATTACTGTAAAAATTACGGTCCCAGTTTTGCCACCTTTCCTATGCCATGTATAAATTCACTTGCTACTGCACTGATTTCAACTAAAAATACTGTTACATACAACTTAAGACAAGAAAAAGCTTACTGCCTGCTTTCACACACACTCCTTTGCCACGGTACTCACCTTTCATGTTTTCCCCATCAAAGCCTGCAACTGCAGCACAAATATCCAAGATTCTTGACCATCTCCTTATCCAGGACATTCCTGCAAATCCCAGCCACAAATGTGTCCCATGGAGATAGAAACCTCTGGACAGGCAAAGATTCTTCATTACTTGTAATCTCACAACATATAATGCATCATTTCTGAAGGAGCTTCAGGAAGGGAGAAGTTTCATAAAAAGCCAGAGGATAGAAGTCTGCAAGACCATCAATAAGAAAACAACAGCAGAGAAGCCAAAACAAAATGGGAAATAATAACTAGTACTTCAAGAACTGAATATATCAAAAAGTTTAGGGTCAGCAAAGAGGGCTTATGAAAATAACATGAAAGCAGCAAGACAACAAAAGAAAGTCTGTTAAGATAAAAAGGCTGGTGTGTCAGGAAAGATCTCTAATGTTGGGAAAAACTACTTTTGTGATTGTTTCCAACATCACACAACAAACACAAACCCCACAAACACTGACTTTTATGGCTAAATTAAATCAGAGATTGGTGCTATGGCTTGTTTAATTTGTCTGTTAAATAAAGTACAAAAAACCCCTGTTTCTTGCTGATATCTCAAAACCAGGGAGCAGGAACACATACTCCAAAGATGATGGGATTCTACATGCTTACTTGGGTAGAACTTTATTTATCAAAGAGTTACTAGTTACATATGGATGAAGACAAGTCAGATCCTGCAAACTTAAGCAATAAAAAGAATATTTTCTGCAAAGTCTGTTGAAATCAAAAACAGCCAAAAACACTGGATGCCAGTGTAGGATGATGCATTTGAAGAGATCATTCTTTCATCAGCAATGAAACAAAGCAAGCAAGGGAAGAAAAAAAACGATTTTTCAAGAAGTCATGAAAATAAGAGAGGCCAGTTTTATAAAACCATGACATGTCAGACTCCGGCACTGGTACTAGCAGACAAGTATCAGAGGAACTTCTCATCAGATTTTAGAGCCTTGAGGTACTGATGTACACAGAAATGATTCACGCTGTTCATTGGTGTCACACAGAGCACATTAGGTTTCATGAAGGAAGCAAGTGCCCATACAGCTTGTGGTTCCCCACATCTCTAAAAGCAAGTCTCACAACCTCAAACAGGAACAGGACAGCTCCTGTCTGGAGCTTTGCCTGGGGCTCAGTCTGTGCTGCAAAGCTGCACGTCTTTGTTATACCAAGATACCTACAGACCTTCCCAGCCAAGCAGACCTTGTCTTAAAGGCATTCTATGCAGATTTCCCTATTCCTTTAGGGAAAATGGGACAGTCACCTCTTGCAGCATTGCCTAAAGCACAGTGATAGGCAGAGGCATGTTCCCCTTCTTTTTTCCCCCTTTGCAACACTGCTATGCCATCCCTCCCCTCTTTTTATTCAAACAGCTGCACACAAAATGCCTGGAAGGACCTCACAGGGGCTGCAGTTTCACACAGAAGCAAAGCACCACCCATCAGCTGCAGGAAGTCAGAGCCCAGAGGCAGGAGATGAGCAGCTGCTCATTGGAAGCAGCTGATGGCAGAATCTTGCCTCCCTGCAGGGCAATCCTCCCTGGCTCTTCTTGAGCTCAGGGAGGATCCTCACCTCCTCCTGCCTGGCTTGGAACACAGCCTACTAATAACCAATATCATTATACCTGCCTTTGTGCTATGACTTCTTACCACTGCAACTGTACCAACTAAAAATCATATTGCCTAACCACAATTAGTTAATTCATTAAAATGTCAAGCCCTTCAAGTCAAAACTGTTAAAAAAACCCCAACAAATAACCAGAAACAGATACTTCCAATCATAGTTTTAACAGTGTAACATAGCCTTATCTGATGGTTTATGCAAACATACTACACACCAGAACACTTGCAATACTTCCTGCAATACCTTACTTATCTGGAATATTTGCCAACAACTTGCCACAACTATTGACTTTGAGTGGTTTTTGTTGAGTTTATTATCTGCTCAGTGTGACTAATTTGTACACCACGTTCCTGGAGTTGCTGCTTAACTCAACACCTCCCAGAACCAAAACCAGTCTTCATAGTAGCTATTGACCAATTTAATGTGAATACTTCTGTATGTCCATAACTCGTGGAAGCATCTACAAGAGTCTCCTTTTCTCAGCATCTCTATGAACTAAACTATGTCGGCCAGAGTAACCAGGGAAAGCCAGCTGAGGAAGTCAGGGAAATCATGGGAATGATATTGTGATAATTCATACTAGATTATGTAATGAAACTGGGTCAGGGCACTGAAAACCATCAACTGTCCATCAGTGGCTTTTTTCAGCAGCCATTCAAGCTCTACCTGACACAGGACAGTGCCCCACCAGTTATCTTGGGCTTCTTGTCTCATTCAAGCTCTGCGCTAAAACTATGTTCTACACCATTTAAACACAAACCAACATATATACACTTGCATAAACGATACACAAGCATGTCTGCCCTGCTGCATCCTGGAGAAGGCAACCCTGAACACAACCACAAGACTGGCACCTGAGAGCTATGAGGACCTGAGGCTAAAATCCAACTGTTGCTTTACACTTTTAATTGTCTGGCAATATTCATTCATTGCAACAGTCTGTCTCATGTATGCAAGACTGCAAGAGCTTCAGGGCAGAGGCCATCATCAGTTTTTGTATGTTTATACAGTGCCAACAACAACAACACAGTAGCAACAAGAAATCTAATAATTAAGTTATTATAGTAACAATGACAGGGCTGAGCAGCAGTGATTCTGGCTTTGTCAAAGCTGCATAAATCCATTTAATGCTCACACAGATATTCTAACCTCCCTGGCCTATTACAGAGCCTAGCTCTCGAGAGCAGAAAATTGGGAGCTTAACTAATGCACTGAAGGTTAGAAGTCCTAGTACATAGCTGCTAGTCAGGGCAATACAATAGGTCAGTCAAGGAAGCAAAGGAATCTACTTCAGAATCCCTACTCTGAATGTTGTGGGATAAATTCCTGTAGCCTACAGAGTGTAGAATTGAGTATGAGAAAGATGAATGAGATTTTCTTTTCATAAATGGAGGAAGTGGTAACAGAAATGCCTCAGACCTGCAAGCTAAGTCAGCCTTAGTACCCTCATCACTGCTGTTGTACAACAGCTTTCCTCCCCATGGCGTTAAAGCCTCAACACTTCCTTGGGAGGCTCCTCCTATTCACTTAAGATCAATAGCAATGATATTGCTCCACATAGCTGTCTTCCAGAACCAGAGTGTAAACACTGAATTAGTTTTCAGATCAAAAGTCAGTGAGGCAAATTCAGCCACATGGTCATCTCTGACTCTGACTGGTGTTTCAACTCCATTAATAAAAGATCCTTCAGTCTAAGGTACCACAAGACTGTGACCATCACCCTCAGTGGGACTCAGGCCAGAGAGGACAGACCCTGTAATCTATTTGCTGATAATTTTTAAGCAGAGCACAGCCCAGATTAATAGATAATGCAGAGATGAGAAGAGAGAGTAAAAACTTTTGTTGCTTCTTTTAGCTAGTATTGTCAATAAAAGTAGTAATATGCTGTCTGTTATGCCAAAAATTCTGTGAACATTTATGTCTGCTTTTTAAACAACAACTGTTCTGAAGTGATTGTACTCTCAGTTAGTGACAGGCACAACAGGTGGGTGGAACACAAGGAGACGAGCAATGAATAAAATAAGAACATTTTGCATTCTAAGCACATTTCTCTACATCTCAAGAGTTAAGGCACCCTTTCTGCAGTGCTCCATTGTGGGACCTGTTCATCATTTGTATGACAACACCTGCAGACATGTTAGAGAACTGCTTGCTGCAATGCTTGGCACTGCAAGAGATATGGACTCATACCCAGACAGGATATGGTGTTTTAAAACAAACTAGATAGGGCATAAATCACTGATCCCATCTGCCCCTGACCTAAAAGCTCCAAAGACTAAAGCCCTACCTACCCCATTAGATGTCACACTATCCTGTTACTGTCTTTGGCTCTGAAAACTTAAAATTTCACCAGGCAGATAGGGAACAAGGCATACAGTTGAGGACCTAAGGCAATAAAATAGATGAAATGTGTCTGGGAAAGAGCTCAAGCCTCTTCTGTTCTAGCTCAGGGTTTTGCCAAGACACCACACAAGGGTAAGATCATACTGTGCTTGCCTGCACTGTTTTCTCCAACCAGTTCAGCCTGTGTTTTGGCATTGAGTGCCTCTAGCAAATGGAAAAGGAGGCACGTCCTCTCCTGTATGAAGCACTAGGGAACATTAAGTATCAATTATCAGGTTTGAGACTGTTATTTCGATAGCTGGCCACCTGTGGGGGGACCAAGTTCCTGGGAAGAATCAACAGCTTATACAATCCTGAAATTCAAAGACCAAAAGATCACAAGGCTCAAAGAAAGACCCTCTCCTGAAGAGGTCAGATACAGGACCTGGTAGCCATCCAATTAAATTTTGACACATTCATTATTTATGGAATCATTAGTAAGTCAGTGGCTGTTGGCCACCCCAGGCTGCCACAGAGGAAACAGCCCCTAAGCAGGATGCAGCCAGAGGCATAAAACCCATGTGCAGAAGAGCTTCTGGGCAGGTGACAAGACCCTGGACACAGGTTTAGCAGGGCCTTTGCTTGTTCCTCTGTGAGCCCCAGCCTCCCACAGAGCCACCCACATTGTCAGTGGGTGCTAAGAGAGGCACTCCTTCCTGGCTCCTTCCACTCAGGGAGGCAAAACACTTAGCAGAGCTGCAGGACAACAGGGCAAAGGTTGCTTTCCCTTGCAAGGATAAATCTGTCTGTTCCACACCCTTACCATGAGCCTCCCTGCAATATGTGCCATGCAAGAGAACGGCAAGGTCAGGTGGAAGGTGTGAGAAGAAAATTGCCATTCCTCCTTGAATGAGCAAGCATGAAAATCCTGCAGCCATCCAGGGTGGCTGCAGGTGGAGCTGGCTTACCCCTGCCACTCAGAGCTGCTTTAGCAGCTGCAAATTTAACAAGAGTAGTATTAAAATAACCTCACTTATTTATAAAAGCAGGCAGGCTGAGTGACATTTCTATTACAGAGCACACACCACTGGGAGATTCCCTGACGTTGCAGCAAACCAATGTAATCTGCATTACGATGCACTATTCTCTCTGCAGCACACACAAGCTGGCTGTGCCCTCCCAGTATAACAGCAGGTCTGATTCTCCTCCCCTTAGAGCTGGGGGAAGATTTGTTATAGGTGGTAGTAAGATCAAGTACTAAATCCATGTTACTTGCATTCACTATAGCCTATTCATCTTGTATAATCAGCATTATATATCTTGTGCACCATTCTGTCTCTGCAATCCTGCAGCATGCTCACAGCTCAGGCAGAAATGGGGGCACTCTCTTTCAGCTGTTGGATAAAACCACATTACAACATTATTTCCACTTTACACTGTATGGCTGAGATGTTCAGACACTTAAACATGGGATAACTAAAGTGAATTAAAGACTCATGTTAGTTATTTGGACTCCTTCAAAAATCTTAGCAATGTATTGGAATCTCTTTTACAGATTCCTGTCCTGCCCACTACAAAGACTGCTGCTGTAAAGTATCATGTGTATTAACAAACATAACAAAACAATGAGGTCAGACGCCCTTAATTACACCAGTTTAAATGCAGAGTTACTTTGATAAAATCAATTGGATTATTGATGTTTACAGTGGTATACTGGGGAGCAGAATTTGACCCTTAATCTCTCTCACATGGGTTGCTGCCCTGCAGCAAACTGCAGGTCCTAGTAATTTGTTCAGATGCCATCAATGTAATCTGTAGCAACTGCTCTGCATCTAGCAAATTAGTATAATGATCTAACACTGAGCAGTAACAACAATTAATGCTTACAGCCAAGGCATGCCCTGTCCTCTATAGCAATATAACATGCACAGAACCTCTGCAGTACATTGCACAAACCAGCTGTACATAGCAACAGAAGCATCAGAAGCAAGATCCTGTCCCTGCAATGCCACCAGCTTTCCTCTGCCTCTCAGCATTCACTGGGCCTGATTCTGCCTGACTCATCTAAGGTATGGTATGGGCAGGATGATAAGCTCACTTCTATCTAGCTGGACAGTCAGGGTTGTCCTGGAACACACTGGTACCCACGGCTGCAGAATCATGCACACAATTGGAAATTGTGAAATGCATTCATCTACCTTTTGTGCCCCTTTCTAGCAATATCATTTACCAAACTTTTTGAAGTGTTTCTTGAAGGTACATAGGCTTCATCTGTACCAAAACTTCTTTTTTACAATGACTGTAGATTTTGAAAGATAACACTTTCTTGCCTTTTTCTAAAAAACAAATTATCAAAAATGCCAGCCTTTTCACTGTGACTCGTGAGAGAAAAAATTGTAAATCAAAGCCATAAAGAAAAAAAGTACATTCTAATAAAGACACTAAGCTCTACTCTAGATGCCTATGGCTTCTGACTGTGCCCATACCAGTACAAAGATGGCAGCAGCACATGTTTCAGAACATACTTTAAAGCTATTCTGTGCCACAGTAAAAAGGAATACATGGTGTAAATCATAATCCCAAAGGCTGACGCTGAAATTGCCTCAGATGTCTCACAACTGGATATAGCTCAGCTTTTATATATTAATTTGGCTAAAGAAGCCCTGCTTTTCTAGTATTCAAACTGTAGGCAGGATGCAGGGGGGTGACTTTTATGCAGGTAGGTGGGCTCCTTTTTCATCCTGGACCTCTGCTGAGTTAAAGGTTTATAAACCACAGCAAGCTTGCCACTATCACTATTCAAAAATGATGCCATCTTAAAATAGCACAAAGACAGATCTCAGAGAAAATGGCACCATTTTCTTTCCTGCAGTCAGCTGTGTATATGCCATTCTCATTTTACACAGATGGACTGAATGACACTCTTACAGCCCTGTCATTTATCTACAGATACAAATGCTGTACCTAAATACTGTTACTACTTGGCTGCAATGCCTCCATCAAAACAGTTGCCTTTTCAGCGCTTACTCATCATAAATTACTTCCTAAATGAGAGTATGTTCATTTAGCTTGTATGCAAGAGGCTTGTTCTTTGAAAGAAATCCTTCTCTAAGAGATTTAGGTACTGGGAAAGGCTGCTCTGCATCAGTGCAGATCTGTTTCACTAACTCTTGGAGAAGAAAAGCTTCCAGATACTCAAGTTATCACAAAACATGGAAAATTAACATCAACATTCAAACAAGTTCAGAAAAATAATTTTCCCTTCAAGTACACTCAGTTTTCCTTCCCATTCCAAATCCAAGTCGGAGTGCCAGCTGGGAGGGCTGTAGACAGTGCAGCACAGCTCCACCCACATGCATAGCAGTGCCTCTGCTGTGCTTCTAAACAACTGAAATTCTGTTCAGCAGCTTGGGGTTTCATTCACTCTGGGATTTCAGTGCTTCATAAACTGGTTTGGGGTTTTTTTGTTTGGTTGGTTTTTTTCTTGTCTTCCTTTTTGTTAAACAATCCCTTGCAAAGATGTAAACGTGTGGAGCTTCACAGCAGGCAAATTACAGACCTGTCTGCTCAGAGGGAAAGCTCCTCCCTAGCAGGCACAAGTCAGAGTTTTATGCCTTCACATACAGGGTTCTTGTAGCTTTATCATTCTATTTCACTTCATCCTTTTTATCCAGCTTTTGATGTTCTCAGCATTTAAAGACAATGAGCAGGTCTCAAGATCATGAATGCAGCTTCAACATTCATTGACTTCCACAGGGAATTTGATGCCCACCTTGCTTTTTCTGTCTTAGAAAATTCTCTTTACTTCTTTGGATCCTGCTGAACTCCTTGCCAAGTGCTACATTTTGTCAAGATGTTCTGCAGCATGTGACTCTAGAACATTTTCTTTAGCTGTTTTAAAAATGTTACCTATCAAAGACAACATTTATAATCCACTATCTCCTTCTTCTTTTTCTGTGAAATGCAGAGAGGAGAGTTCCTTACCATCATCATACTAGTCCTCATTTCACATGCTTCTGGAATTTTTTTAAAATTCTCTGAAATTGAAATAATTCTCCATTATTGCCCCCCTCTCCAACTTAAATAATCTTTTTCCGTGTAAGCTGCCTCATGTTTCTAAGAAGAATCACTTCTCCCTGAACGCTTTTTATTTTTATAATGCTTTTGTGAACACCGAATGCCTGAGAACAGACCCAGAACCCCATGTGAAGGCTGGAGAGGAAATGTCCAGATCTTAACTGGGAGCAGCTCCGGCTGCTGAGACTGCTGACAGTCAAAATCAACAGTTATCAACCTTTTCCAGGTTGCAGATGCAAAAAATTTCCCATTGGCTGTTCTAGGCTTTTTATAGCAAATCTAAGCACACTGTCAACAGGCTCACTTTCCTTTTGGCGCTTTCAGAAGAACCTCTGGGAGCCTCCAGACCGCAGATTATAAATCATTAAATCAATTGCCTTAAAAAGAGGTGCAAATTTCTCATTCAGCTCAACAAGGTGTTAACAGTACAGTGCAGCAACAGCAACGCAGGTGTCAGCACTGCCAAGCAGCCTGACAGAATGATGGCCAACAGAGACATTAGATAATTTTGCCATTGTGCAAGGATTTGGACAAAACAGCTGGTATCAACATCTGTATTTTCCAGCCCAACCTCTGACACTGATGTCCTAATTCAAAGCAAGAAGTTTAGTGAAATTCTATTTCTCTTCCTATGTCCCTGATTAGCATTAATATATGTAAATTTTTATGCAAATACATGACATTTAAAGGTAAAAACTCTGCTCTATATAATAATTACATACACTTTTAAAAAAGGTTTTTAAAGACCTGTAATTATGAGATAAAAGAGAGAGCATATAACTATTATACTTAAACGTCCTACATAAGTTAAAATGAGTATTGTAGCTAACATAAGAAAAGATTTATCATCTAAAGTTCTGATTCAGCAAGACACTTAAGCATGTAAGTAATTTTAAACATATAAATAAAACTGCTCGAGAAATACTGGTTCCTTTTCTAAAGAAAATTTTGGGAGAGTTTTAATTTCCATTAAAATACTTTATTTCACTAGTTATAAATCAGATATTTAAACAAAGCATTTTCAAAACAATAAAATTTCTTTCCCCAAAAAATAATTTCTTTTTTCATTTTTGCCTTCAAAAGGAAAGAGACAGATCAGAAAATTTCAGCGAATAAAAATTCAGCACAAAATTCTATTTTTTCCATTTTTCCCCAGCAAGCTCTGCAGTAAATGTGAAGCTTAACTATGCTTAAATGCTCTGCTGAAACAAAGGCTGGATGGGTTTCCTCAGATCGGCGTGTTGGGGCTGGTCTCAGCTCTGACACTGCGGGCTGCCTCCCGGTCTGCAGCACAGCATCCCCAAGGCACTCGGGAATTGCCGAAGCCGCAGCCCAGTCCCCGCGCGGGGTCCCAGCTGCCGTTCCCCTCCAATTCATTTGTGCCTGACCTAACCCGCGCTGCGGCGCGGGGCTCGCTCCCTTCACCGGGGCGTGCCGGGAGCCACTGCCCCGTGCCTCATATCACACGGATAAGGGGGGCAGACACGGGGGCCACAGCAGGCCCCAGCCCAGCTGCAGATAACTTATATTTTCCTAAAAGGACGGGTAAATCCATGGGCAAATCATCGAGTAATATCTAAACAAGAAGAGACTGTCAATGAGATAGATGTGCTAAAGAAGTGGAGAGTGTGACCAGCCTTGCTCCCATCGGCCCCGATGAGCCTCTGTCTTTATCGGGGCACCACAACTGAGGCACCAGACAGCCAAAGAGCCATCAGCTTGCAGAGGCTTCAGTCAGGTCGCTCATCTCCCCTTCCTTGATTAACACCTACCTACCAGGCTGCTCAGTTTTGCTTTAAACAGAGAATTAGGCAATCCCCTCCTCAAGAGGCAGCTAGGGAAGGAATACGAAAAACATAACACAAAATTAATCCAGGCCAGTGACAACCTGAGGATGGGGGTGGAGGGAGAAGGATTTATTCATTTTCATGACAATAGCCATAGAGAAAAGAAATGCTCTCTTGCCTCTCCCCAGGGACTTGAATTGAATTCCCAGGGCTGCCAATCAGATCAAGAATTTAACACCATTTATTCTGTGGGGAGCCTGTCTGGAGCCAGAGTGTCAGCATCTGGATGATGCTCTGAGCCTGCACAAGCAGAGCAGCCAGAATCATGGATCTGCCTGGCTTGCCATGCAGTGAGAGATTCTGGACACATGCACAGAGAAACAGTTTCTCTCTCATTTATGGCAACATAAAGTTGGAGAGTCAGGGAAGCCTGTATTATTTAATTAAAACTCAAACAGTGAGAGCACAAGTTTCAGACCAGAAATCATTGGTATTGCTGTAGATGACACTCCCACAAACCAGGATCTTGGCTCAGGCTCTGGGACTGGCTTGAAGTGGTTCCCGTTTGAAATAGTTTTCTACCAATGCAGGCAGGAAAACAGACCGAGCATGTTATGAGACTGACTTTTCTTCTGGGACAGTTTGCAAAGAGTTAAACTGCAACTTATGTGACTTTTAGCCACTGATTGCAAAATTAATTCATGTTTCAGGCTGTAGAGAGCCATGAACCACTCAGAGTGCCATGGGGATGACAAGCTCTTAGGTCAATTACTGCACAGATGTGCCCCAGTTTGGCTGCCTCTCATTTTAGTAATAATGCTACATATATATTTCTATATATTTAGCTGATACAGATTTGTTGCAGAGGAAGCTGTAATCTACAACCTAAATATTCCCAAGTTTGTATATTTATTATACAAAGTTTGCATGGCTATTTCAGAAACAAATAGGACCATATGAGTATTTCTGTCACTAGCAGTTCAGTCATTCCCTCACTGCAGTTTCATTTCTTCCACTGTGGTTAAAGCTAAACAAGAAAAAGATAACAGTGCAAAGAATGCCAAGTCCCCTTTTGTTCTTTGCTGGAGCATTTCTAGCTGTGGCATTTTCAGATGTTGCTTAAGGCATGGCACAGCCAATATTCTACCAAAAATAAAGACTTCTTGCCATTAAGTGACCATTCCAAATTTCCTCAGAAACTGAAGAGCTGAGGGAAGGATCTTCCACTGCAAACGTGAAGCCTAGTTTTAGACTGAAAAAACACTCTGGCAGAATTTCAGGAGACAATTGATTATCAAGAACTGGCAACTACAGCATGCAGTGAATGACACAGAGGTACCACTGGCATCGCCTCATCTTTCCAGAGCATCATCACTAAACCAGAATACAAGAAGACTTCCTATTCCATCTGGTGCAGGAAAATTTTCAGCCCCTACCAAGGACTCCAATGAGTAGAAGTAGTGATGAGAATGGATGCCATAACTTGTGTTGCTTATTTGCCTATATTAAGCTCAAATTATTTTGATAACATCTATAAATGGGTGCATACCATCCTTTGGGAAATCCTCATCTTTCTTTTTTTAGGAAATAATGTTTCTGTGTAGAAATTAAGAGTTGGAGGCACAATGTTTCATTGAAAGCACCATGGAGAAGATTATGCAAATAACTGCCAGAAAGGCAGGCTGTATTTTGCTGCAACTTACAGACTGATCCAAACTGAGAACTCTGTATTATTGTTATTCACTCATTTAAGGTCCTATTTTCACTTCAGTTTCCATAGAAACCTGTTGTCCTAAATCTGCAGCACTTACAGCCTTTTAGTGTCATGGGTTCTTTCTTTACAGCTCTAATTACACCATCATCCACAAGGGGAAATGGCTGGGATGCTTTTCCCACCACAGAAACATTCAGGAAGTGCTGCTCTGTAGACAGAGGGAAAATAAAACCTCATCATAAACCTTCAGACATCGACCTTTTTGGACAATTCCCCTATGTCACAGCTGTATGTTTTATTGTTTGGGTTTTGAACATGGGCCATGGCAGAAATAAGAATGGAATTTGCAAAGAAAAAAAAAATTGGGTTTCTGCCTTTTCTCTGTCTTTTCTGGTCTATGGTAAAGAACAATTATATACAACTGAAGAAAATGGAAAAAATACTCGTAAATTTACTACAGTGGTGTCACATGGATATTAAATACATAAGGTTGAACAAAGCTGTCAAGGCATATGGTCCAGAAAGACCTCCCACTGCCAAAGGAATGAAGCTCGTGCCCTTTTATTAATTTACTTCAGCTCTCAGGTCTGCATACAATTTTCTTCTCAGCATACGAGGGGTTAAGGTTCCCACCTATGCATTCCAGATAGACTCAATAAGACTTTTTCACTGTGTTAATATAAAACACACAGAGACCTTTGTCTTCCTGCATGCTGGTAAAATGCCCGTTGTGCTATGCAGATTATTATTGTTATTATTATTTCTGGCGCTGTCACTTCTAGCTATGGTGCTTCAAAGCAATGATATTAAAAACATAAAGGCAGGCAGCCCTTTGGAAATTAGGAATTGCAACAGCAACGCAAAGAACTTTTTATAGCACCCCTTATTGAAACATCTGGAGGAAGTATCATGTAATGGTTAGTGAAGACAGCTAAAGAGCCAGGACTCCTATGTTTTGTTTCTAGGTCTGTCACTGTCACTGACTTCCCATAACCTTGGGCAGGTACCTTAAAAGTTACATAAGAGTGGTACCTACCCAGCCTTGCTTCTTTATGAGAGGTAAAGAAGTAATCTAAGATTTGCTTAAACTTTCCTTTATTAGCAATGACAACAGAGATGTCTACATGCAGACAATTTTCTGCTATCCTGCAGTGGTACAAATGTGGTCAAGGACACAGCCAGCCATCATCACCCAGAACCAGCACTTACCTCCCACAGCTGCTCACTTACTCCTCCCATCTCTTCTGTCCTTCTTAAGGCTGTGTTTCCACCAGTTTGCAAAAGGAACACTCTCTAATTTTCTCCAAAGCCAACAATTTTCCTGTGGCGAACAACTGAAACTTCTTAATACACTCAGCTTAGCCTGGGGCTCTTCCAGCGACCAGTGTAGAGAGTAACATCAGTTGGTGAGGTAACATCTTTTAGTAGCACAGCTATGCTTGGAAGACAGTGTTTTCCTCCAATCTAACTGTGATGCATTTTCTTTAGGGGAAGAGAATAATGTTAATGAAATAACATCTGACTGACTCCCTGCTTAGTCCTGACCCAGTAATACTGTCTCCAGCACAGAGGTTACTCTGCAGATATAGAACTTCTACCATGGTCTTTCCAATAAGGCCTTTTGACATTATTTACTCTGTGTAAAGCGTGTTTGAGAAAAATTAAAATGTGAGGCCCATAAAATGAGAGTCTTTCTAAAGGGCATCTTATCTTTTAGCAGTTTGGAGTGCTCTACCAAATAGCTCCACACAGGCCAAAGAACATTGTGAGCAGTAGCTGGAGTACTGAAGCACTGCTGAGGTTTTTTTGTTTTTTTTTTTTTGTATTTAGGAGGCGCTCCATACTCAGATTGTGCCTGCTTCAGGGGAGAAGCAGGAGAGAAAAGCAAGAAGACAAGAAAAAATATTATCTGTGGCGTTCTTGACATCAAAAATAGCATCATGTCTGGGGGCAATTGCTGTTGTGTTTACTGGCTCCATAACAATCAGAAAAATACCTAGATCTCCAAATCTACTTCATCTGGCATCTCAAATAAAATGATTTAAAAATAGAAGTTGTTGAGACAAAGGTAATCCTAAGGTGGCAGGTGGAGAGGATACAAAAAACAACCCTGTTTTTTTGCTATATTCACAACACAGTGTGGTCCTCACTTAGAGTTTATCACCACACAGACCTCAAGCCAGAACAGCAGAAACATCACGAATATTTATTTGGCTCTTTTTGTCATTGCTGTGCTCTTGCCATAATTTCTGTGAATAATGAAGCTTCATGTTTTCCATGATTGTCTGCATCAGCAAAAAGCCACTTGCCTAAGATTTTTGCAGAAACAGAACAACAAAACTAATCCCAGCAAAATCTGCACCACAACTATTTTTATTGTTAGGGAATGTAAAACATTAGTCATTTAACCACAGTGACCGCAGTTACCAAGTGCAGGCAGCTGTTTAAAAGTCAACCTATGACAAAACAAAAAACTCATTCCCTACCTTTCAAAATGGTACAGAAATCCAACTTCTGAAAAATGAGCAAATTCAATAAATTTACATGGAGCAGAGCTGCATTTTTCAGGTAAATTATCTTTTTGTTTGGTTTCATAATCCTGACACTCTCCAGAAGCAAGGAGCTGCCATGGTTTACCAATACTTCCTGAACGAAAGGGGCTTCCAAGCCAAACCAGAAGTCACGCTGACCCCACTAGCTAAGGCTTTTAATCCTCATGAGCTGTGGGTAGTCTGATACAACTTTGCCCTCATCAAACTGTTACCTGTTCCAAGTGTTAGCAGATGTTTTCCAGCTGTGTCAGAGGCTACCATTATGACTTTGTTGTTAATGACACTTGAATGGTTTCCTTTAAAAATAGTTCAGACCCACTTATCCTCCTGCTCTGGGGGTGAGGCAGAAGGCAGGCTCAGTGTTCCCAGTCTGCTCTGCCAGTTGTTGCCATGCAAAACAAGTGCAGCTCTCACATAGGATGAGCAGGATGTGGGAACCAAATCACTGCTTGGGCACTGGCAGCCCTCGCAAAGATATTCCCAAGCTATGCCTGGGGAGAAAAAGAAGCCACCAAATCACTTGTTTCCAATCAGCTTATGCTTCAACATTCACAAACATGCCTGTGCTGTGGGGGACAGGAGGGTACATACTACAGGGACATAACATTGGCTGGAAACTACTCAGGAACAAAAGAAGAAAATAAGCCTATTTTCTGTTGGGAAAGCAAGAATGTGGAAGTAACTTTTCATGTAGGAGAGGTGATACATAAACCAGGTACTACAGGTAGAGGCAATAGCTCATCCTATTGGGAAAGAAAGAGTGTGGGAGAAGCCCTTGTTTCTTGTTGCTGGAGTGACCATTTACAACCCTGTTCTCCTCGGGGTTGATAAGCTCCATTTTTACCCATGCTGGGTGGGGACATTAATGCCAGAATTAACACAGGCATGGAAGAGTCTTCTCTGCTCTCTTGGTCAACATGTCAGACTGAGCCTGAGCTCTGCACTGTACTGCAGATCTTAGTGCTGCATTTATTGCCTGTGTCCACAAAGACTCGGTCTTCCTTTTAATTTGTCCCATTTCCTGACATGACACACTGTGGAGAACACAACCATGGACAGGTGGTAGGGCATCCAGGAGGAGCTGTGCTGTGTGTTAGGAGTGTGTGTGAAAACACCAAAGCTCACAACAGAAACTCAGCAGCTGCAAGATGGAGTTTTTCCTTCAGTATTCTAGTTAATTATGGCTTACCTCACTTCTCCCCTCAGAAATCCCCTTTGTCCTTTCCACTACTGTACTATTAAGTGTATCATGCTCAGCACTGACAGGTGACAAATGAAGCGTAAGTTGGTTCACCACACTGACCCTTCTTGGCAGGGTTTACCCAGCTGGGCCTGACCTTTTCTTGCAGGCTAAGCAAATTTCCCTTCTCTGAAATTCTGCTCACAGGGTGCTGCTTCGTGGCAAAGAACCAGAGTTGAAGCCACTCACTTCCCACTACAGGGTTCAGGGGAGTCGTCTCCTAGCACCTCAGTTAAAATCATCAAGAAAGCAGATACAGCAGAATGTGAAGAATATTCTTTTGATAAATGAATTATAATGATAAGATTTTTCTTCCAGGAGAAAGGGCCTGAGGGGAAAATGGACAATTGCTGCAATGCCATCCATCCCTCCAAGCAAAGGTAGCGTGTCTCTCATTAAAATACTGAATTTTCTGTACAGCTGTCAGCAAGCACAAGTTTTCCAAATGAACTGGTCAGCAATAACCTGCTTTCATGACAACTTGTAAAGAAGGGAGCGGGAGGGGTGATTTGTGCCCAGTACAAAAATAAACCACAAAGACATCCCATGCAGCAGATGCGCAAAGCTGAGCTCTGCACATCGGAATGCTCCCCAGAGAAGGAGTCAAAGAATCAAAGCAAAGAAAAAGTGATACAAATAGCCTGACTTTTTCAAACACATCAAAGGCCAGAAAACAAGTCCCTCTCAACCCCAGGGATCAAGACAGAAAAGATCTAATAAAGAATTCAAATGTGATAATCACATAATCCAATAAGGTACAGTTAAACCAAAACACCTCTTTAGCAAACATCTGTAAGTGAGATAGGAAAGGCTCCAAAATGCTAGACATGGATGGCTCCCTTCACTTCTCCCTGTTAACATCACCTACTGTCAACAAAACAGATCTGAAAGGTTCATTCTTGGTTTCAAATTCCCACGCAGGAAAATAGGAAAAGGAAGAAGAGCATCTCAATAAAAACAGACAGCACAGATTGACCAGTCACTGAGAGTGGAGCAGTACAGAATGTGTGCTGGACTGACTTGCCATGGTGAAAGCTAGTTAATATATGTGTGGAAAAATGAGTGTGGGAAAGATGAGAAGGGGTAGATGTTGAGAAAAACAAAGAGAAATAAAACATCCTCTCCAGGTTGCTGCCAAGGTAAGTCCCTTTCTCTATCCTCCAACAACACTCCACTCCTTGTTTTCATTTCATTCTGGATACATTCTTTCCTCCCCTCCAGTCCCACGTGGTATTTTCTTCCTTGTCATCTCTGAATCTCTCCCTCTTGTATTATCTAGGACTCCATCAGTCATTCTGCCCAAGTACCTGCTTCCCCAGGTGCGTCCCTTCCATCACCTCCCTGCCAAGTCTGCCCAACAGGGAAATGGCTCACTTTGCCATTGTACAGCAGTGGCAGCTGCACTGATGATTGAGAGTCTGAGGCAGGCTGACTCTGATGCTCTCATACAGCAATCACACCTGTCACAGAAAGAAGCTTTCCCTTCCACACAGGCATCAGTCAGGAACTTTGTCCCTCCGTTGAAATGCTGGGTAGGCCTATCCCCTTCTCCTTCCATGCTCAGACATGTGGACAGGAGCAGACTTAGGGGACAATTCTGACCTCATCTGAGTAAGCAGATCCAGACTTACAAACCTTCCTTTAACACAAAGGCCATCCATGGCCTAACTGGAGTAATCAGGAAGAACAAGTTTTGCTGACGTATGCATCCCTTAGGTATTTGCTTTTATACCAGCTCCCGAGTACAGTCACTGAGCAGAGAGCAGTAAATCTCTGTGAAACACAGCAGGGGATGGCAGCACCAGAAAGGGTCATTTCCTCTTGCAGAGACTAGAGCAGGCAAGTGCTGTTCAGTGGGTATAAAGGCAAAGGAAAAGGGGCCCCCAGCTCTTCTGATACGCTTGTATGTACAGATGCTTCTGCAGAATCCTAATATTGTCCAGTGACTCTGTACTTAAGTAGTAGAATTAACATTTGTAAATACATCAACCTTGTACTGGAAGAATTCCACTCATTACTTTCCTTCCTTACAGCCTCCTGTCATTAGCCTCTCTTCTACTGTACACGCCATGTGCTAATCCCTGTTTTCTCTGAGTACAATATTGCTATGAGACACCTTACCAAGTGCTTTCCTGAAATCTAGCTAGATGATGTCTGCTGATGAATCAAGACAGTTAAGCTTTTGTATTAAAGAAATACATTAAATTCATTGTAGACATGAGAACAGTATAGAACTGGTGGACTCAAATGTTGCTGCAGAGCCTTAGAACACAGTATGCTCACGCCAGCAGCAGTTTTGGACATGATGCTGTCGTTTTCAGAGCAAGTGTAAAGTGTAGGCACCTACACAAAATTCTGGCAAGGCATGAGGAGGAATGCTGGAGTTCAATGAAAAAGCACTTTTTCTTTTCTGTAAGTAATCATTATGGAGAGGAGCACAACTCAATGCAGCCATTACAATTCTAAGAGTGGGAATTAACTTACTGGAAAAGGTTGGGCAGTAACCCAGACACGACTCCCATCTGGAACTAGGCCAAAAAGGGTCATCAGCTCTTTTAAACTCCTTGCTTTATGCTATATGAAATCACTTTTTGTTGATGCAAAACATGACAGTACTTCCTAGGGTATTCAAGAAAAATCCATTACCTTGATGTGCCACATACATATCTCTGCAACAGAGAAGAATGTGTAAGCATGCTCACACCAATCGTACAGTGAATTTCAGAAAGAGGGTTATAGCAGAAATGGAAGGAAAGTGCTGAATTGTTGTATATGATCTTTTACATGGTGAGTTATCAGTTGATTTATGTAGCAAGTCCCACAGAGTTAGTTCATGATAAATTCATGAGGCATGTGCTTTTGATCGTGCAGTGCAGCTCAAACCATCTACCATATCTACAAATCGCAATCTGCTTTTGCACCTTGGCAAATAGTGACCTGTGGGAAGATTGCTGCTTTTCTGCACAGATGGAACTTGATGGGAAGAACAGAGTCGTGGAAAGATCTCTGGCATCTGAACCAACAACTGCTGTGGTCTGAAGAACTGTCATGAGAGCATGTTTCAGAGTCAAAAAGCTGTGTCCACCATGGCATAAGGAGCACTGGCTTGGAGCAAGAAACCACACTACAGCATGCATGCTTTAGTGAGAGAATACCCAAACCTGGTATGTCACAGAAAGATCTATGTCTCATTTTCCCCATCTGTAAGACTAAACAGCTGAGACACATAGGTGAGGAACTGCATGAGCTAAGGATCGTGTGTTAAGCTTGCACATTCTTTCTGGAAGGGATATGCCAACCAGGAGGCATTTCCTGATGTCAAACACCCAGTACACCACCAATTGGTAAAGTGAGGTGACTCCTTTGGAGTCCAGGTACTTGGGTCTGATTTAGTCTGATAAGAACTCCTGTCCTTTTAAACATCCTCAGTAATGTGGCACTTCGGAAGACACAATAATTAGGATAATTGTCAATTCAGCCTCTAATAATGTACAATGCACTCATTAACCCAATTAACCCCTCACAGCACAACAACCATCACAAACAACACAACTGATGCAGCGATGGGGAATGGATCCTTGACAGCCCTGCCACATCCCAGCAGGATGAGCTGACACTGGCAAGGGCTGACGGCAACTCCCAGAGGCAGGACCCCCACCCAGCTCAGAGATGGGGCACACTGCCACCTGAGCTGGTGCATCAGCCATGTGCTCAGCTCTCTTCAGCCCTGTCTCAGGGCAATAGAGGAGTTTCTCCTCCCACAAGGTTTTTCCTGCTACATTTAATTAAGCACTATGTATCAACACCCACGTACGCACACCCCACTTCTTCAACCCCCCCTCTTGCTGGAAGAGTCTCAGGCGGGATTCACTCGCCTGCTTTTGCTGCTGCTTAATTCAGTCAGGCTGGTAAATAATTCAGCAAGCACTCAGCCAACAAACAAACAGGCAGGCAGCACAAATGACCAGACATGGAGATAGAAGAATGAGAGACAGAAAGAAAAACCAAATGGGAGAGTGATAGCTTTTGCTGGAGCTCCTTTTCTACAGGCAGGACTTCAAGCTGTGCCTACTTCTTCATTCTCTGTGGTTACACTCTCATCCCATAAAGAAGCAGGAAAGTTTGTCCAACTGACACTGCCACAACCTACCAACAACTCACTGGTTGGGGCCTCACTGAGTGACCACACAACCTTTTGCTTAAAGTTTAGGAAGAGTTTCAGTGCCTTGCTTATGCTCTTCAGCTTTGAAACCCTTCAAGATGGGGACCAGCAGCTCTTGGGCTACAGCTGGGCTGTAGGAGCCTGCATCATTGACTCAAGTCTTTTTAGGCCTCTATTTTCCCAGCTATAGAAGAGGAGATGAAAATCCTTCCCCACTGGCATCCCAGCAGGCCAAACAAACAGAAGCAATGCTAGGGGGTCGAGAGTCTTTCAGATGAAATGCCAAGGCTTGGCAGAATCTTTAGAATTCTCTGTCTGCATCAGTGAATATAGCAAAAGACGGTATCATCAAGCACCAAAAATAATATTTCCAGCCTTCCATAAAAACTGATAACCATAAAAAATATATCCCAATCAAAGCAAAGGTTTGGGATGATTTGAGGTAAACACTCCACTATTCTGTCTCTAAAAACAAACAATAACACAAAATGTTTGGAGTAGAATTTTCTGTGATGCTTAACCTTACAATAGTAAAGAAGCTTTAATGAATGATATTTTGAAAATGTTTTCTACACACATAATAAATTAGCATAAGACAATCTTATTAATACAGCTAGTTTGAGCTAGCTATGTGAGCATCCTATGAGAAAATCATTGTATGAAGCTAATAAGGAAACTTCTATGCACCACAAAAACAGAATCCAAATCAGCAAGCACTATTGGGAGCCACAGTGACAACAAGACCACCCATTTCTCAAACTGCTGGGACACCTCTAGGCCAGGATTAGTGAGGGACACAATGACAACAGGCATTTAGGGGTAGCTTGCACACAATGTGCTCATTAGGTAAATGCCCCAACTCTGTGCTGACTCCTT
This sequence comes from Vireo altiloquus, assembly GCA_013396875.1. Taxonomy (NCBI): domain Eukaryota; kingdom Metazoa; phylum Chordata; class Aves; order Passeriformes; family Vireonidae; genus Vireo; species Vireo altiloquus. The sequence continues at coordinate 255,477 of VZRF01015423.1, read as the reverse complement.
GCTACAAGATATTTGAGTTTGCATGTGAGGATTGTCCTGAAGTGGCAGTGGAAAGCCATGAATTTCAAAGGAGGTGACAAAGCATTGTACAAACATCTCTTAGATTATCAATTCCCTCAATCTATCATTGGAGCCGCATAATTACATGATAGTTGCCAAATTTCAGTATGCAGAAATATCCTTCGCAAGAGCAGAAGACAAGCAGGTTGGTTTATTAGCATGCTTCATGTGAACATCCTCTGAGTCTCATTGAAAAGGATAAAAAGAGCAACGGAAGGATTACTTGAGTAGGTGTACATAGAAAGTAATTACAGCAGAATGAAGTTTTTTCAGACTGTGAAATAACAAAGCATTTCCTCTGCCAAAATAGAGAATGAAGTAGCAAGCAAGAGCCACAGCTCAATGACCAGTTGCAGAGGTTTACATGCTGGACCCTGTGCAATTCAGGGTGAGAGCCCAGAAAGACACCCCAGAGAGAAACAGGTCCCTTCTGCTGGTGGGTAACAAGTCAGTCAGATGATCAGAAGGCCACATGCTCTTGGAGAGAAGGTTGCCCACATAGTGGCTGAGCCACCATTACACCGTGGTGACTGTTGAGCCAGCAGCATTGCCATGGTGTGGCAGTCCCATGGCAATGTGTGCTGGCTGACTCCTTGGCAGCTCTTTAGTTACCTGCCAGACACAGAGATAATGGGTTAAAAGAGAAGAGGGGCTACTGCTGACCAGGTCTGGATACTGCTTTTGAGTTCATGCCGAGATCCACTTGGGCTAAGCAGTGAAGTCATGTGAAACCTTCTTCTAGCAGTTCTCAGCAGGGTCATGAAAACCCCTTCTGGTTTTGGCTCAAGGAGGTTCCTATTGCCCGAACCTTGCTCTGAGATTTTGTTTCAAATACACACAGGCCCTCCAAGCATAACCATGGCCAAGATCAGCCTGGTTGCAAGTCAAATGTTCAGATGGTTTCCACCCCAAATCATAAATCCCACCCTGTCACCTGGAACTGAGCCCATTCTGCTCAAACCTCAGCTTGGATTTGGGGGAAACTTGACTCCAGTTCACTGAAAGGTTCACAAATCCAGCCCGTGTTCTGGATTTGTAACAAACCATCCCAAACAGGGAAAATGGCCTTGGCTTTAGGGTTCATCCGGACCTTGTTGCCAGAGTCATGGTGTCATCTAGTGGTGACAGCTTGTATGGGCACACACACGGTACCCCACCTCCACTTCGCAAAGATCCCCACAAAGCATAGTGCAATTGCAGGTCCAGTAAATGTCTTCCAAAGTACTCCAGCTTTTTCAAAGGCAGAACAGTTCCACCATTTCAATAAAAGCCATTTGCAGTTCGAGGAGAGCTTTTTGCAAAGGCTTCCAAATAAAGTGAAGGGCAAGCTTTGCATCCCCTATCACTTCTATGCAACTAGTAGACAATCTCCTACTTGGGAAAAGGGAAAGCAACACTAACTTTGAGGGATAGCAGTCAGCAGCAGGCTCAGCTGTGAATATGTTTTCTATTTAAAAGTCATTCTCAGTATAGAAGTTGCATCTCTTGAAATGTCCCTTTTACCTATACTGTAATAATGCTCAAAAATCATTGTATCTGATACAAGAGGAAAAAATACTCCAATTTCAATTTGTATTTTGAGAGCTCTCTTGCACTGGTACACATGCCCAGTTCTCAAGAAAGGGCAGCTGATTTTTGGATTCCCAATTTATGTCTGACTGGGGGCAAGTTCAAGAACAGTGCAGCCGAAGCAGCTCCCAAAGTCACAGCACATCTTTTGCAAAAGATCAAGTGCCTTAGGTCTCACTTCAAGCATTTCTAAAGGGATTTGATCCACCATATATTCTGTGTGACAGAGTTTTGGCAACATGAATTCCTTCTCCTTGGTGAAGCTGGGAACTGATGTACCTACTCTTAAACCTACTCTCATTTTAATTTGATGAAATTTAAGCTAAAGAGTTTTACCATGCAGCTAAGACAAAGCAGGAACACAAACATGATTGGTTTTCCAGGCTCAGCTGATGGGTAGGAACAGAGTCACCATCAGCCCTGCTCTCATAACCTCAGGCACTGCACAGAGCCACTTGCCACACAAGCTGATAAGAGCTGCATCTCAAAGGAAAGAAAACTCTGTTCAAATTGGAAGAAGGATCACAGTGTCAGCAGAGAGGCAAGAAAAAATTGTCGATTTCAGCACTGTCCTGGAAATGAAGTGGGTTTTCAGGTTCCTGAGGTCTATCTGAGGTTTCATCATAGATCCAGCTCAGGTGTTCCCTTGGCAGGTTTGTCTTCTAACCTAGAGATTAATCCTTCCCTCTGATCTAGTCTTTCTGTCTGCAAGCTAATGAGCTTGAAATTACTGTATATTTATGTGTCCCTCTGAGCTCTGATCTGTGACACAACCACAGCTACAGCTGGACTTGCTTCTTTCTTTATTGTCTAGAGTTGCAGCCTAAAGGCCAGGCTTGATGCTAAAAACTATGAAATTCAAATCTCAGTTTAAATGTGGAGTAAGAGGGAGAAAGCACTTTTCAGAACCCTGGTTCCTTTTGGGATCTATCCTGAGACACTGAATTTTAAGCCTGGTAACAGCATAGACCAAGGCTATCTTCATAGCAGCAGATTCTACACACCCATTCCACCTTGGTCACAGATAGCATGGGGAAGACTTTTAACTACTACTTGTCTGGAGTCAAAATGACCACAGGAATTATCCAAAATCAATGAACTCTTTATAAATGCACCAAAGTGTTTTCTTCCCTTGGATCTGTTTTTTTCCCCATCCTATCACCTGTGATCCACTTATTCTATGAAGCTTAAAGACTTTATTGTGCCATTTACCCACGAGGTCTACCACAATGGTGAAGCCCAAGGCAAGTTGCTCAAAGGTAAAAGAGAATGCTCAACTACTGTTATGTGGAGCAGGTTTTAATTTTTAGTAAGTACACAAAAATAACAGATAATTTACATCAGAGCCTGCATATAGAGTACTTTCAACGCCAAAGAAGCTTTCACAAAACTTACATGCACAGAACCACTGAAATGTAGTCACCTCTGGAGCTGATTACAGCTGCTGCTCATCCAACACAGTGCGATAACAACAAGGAGAGCCACCTCAGTAAACCTCAGGGTTTTTGGTAAATGCACGATGGATTTCTGCACACTTGCTATAACAGAGGACACCCATATATTTAAAGGCTTCCCCTGAGACAATGATGCAGAGCCAGCAAAACGCATTTCCTTTTTGTCCCTTGGAAGGTCAAAAAACCTCCCCGGCAGAATATGCCGGAATACAAACAGCCAGGCTCTTGGGCAATTTCATATCTGATATTCAGGTACTCGCTAGCTGTACCACTCAGTGCGTGCCGTGACAGATATGTCACAACTAAAGGTCACGGCAAGGTTTTCCCTGCCAGACCTGCCCGCCTTACAGGAAAGGCAGATTTGTGCCTGCTCTCTTGCTCTGTCCTGTGTCCCAGGCACCGTGGCTTGTTTTGGAGTGCCCTCTGCCGCTCAGCCCACAGAGCTGCGAGCCTGCGGGGAACGAGGCCGGGAATGAGGATGGGAACATGAGCAGGATCTCGGTTAAGGACGAACAGCGGTCAGCGCCATTCAGCTTCGCGTGCTGGTCAGAGGCCCTCGCTAGAGCCGAGCCCTGAGCGCAGCATCTGGGTCTGACTATCCGAGCTCTAAAGGTTTGCAAAGCACTGCCACCCACCAGGGCTGCAGAGACAATTGATTTTCAGGTCTGTTTTCTGGGACAACTCTACCTCAGCTCACCTTCCACACATCACAAAGCTCTTCCCAGTTCTTCTCATCTGGGATCTGAGGCAGAAAAAGCAGCACATGCCCCTTGTACTGGCACTGCTGGAATTCTTCCTTTGCAGCCATGGGAGGCAGCTTTACTCTTCACTTTCACCCAGCCCACCTGACTAGTCCAAGATATGGAGCCAGGAATCCCTTTGGGGGTCAGCAGGCCTCTAAAAACTGCACAGAAACAGTTTCTATCTATGTGGTAAGAGATCAGATATTCTAGAAGGTTCTATTAACTTACAACCAATGATACCAGGCAAAATTCTGTCATCATTCTGTTATCCGCACAGCTCCAAAAATCCTTACCCTTTTCTGTTCAAGCTGGTGCAGGCAGCCAGGCCTGACACCAAGACTGAAGTTTCTGAGTCCCAATGCCAGAACATAATGTGATTTTTACTTACCTAGGTTAATAGTTCTTTCAATAAAGTTCTTTTAAGAACAGCACCCGTAAGTATCTTTATTACATCACTCATGTCCAATCAGCTACACAAGCATGGCATGGTCTTGGACAAGAACTTTGCAGTATGTACAGAATTCTCTGTGCAGTGAATTTGGGTACTGAAAAGCTGTTTGGTCTCTGTTCCAGAGTCCTGTGAAGTTCTTAGCAAGAGGATGGTTTGCAGGTGTGCATGCCAAGATGCACACATACAGCCTTCACCTGTGTGTTAACAACAGGTATCTTAAAAAGGTTGAGATGTGGCAGTCAAAATGTAACTTGAACTGGGGAAGAGAACTACGTGAGAGTAATATATGATTTTATCTCTTTTGTTATCCAGTCATATTTCTCTGTGAGGTATTACTCCTATACCACTACAAGGATGGAATTCCATGACTCTTCCTTTCTTGTATCTGGATCAAAGTTAGCACCTCACATGTTCACTCCTAATCAATACATGCAGTGAGAACTGTCTCCTAGATTTGCTACAATTCAGACATTTTTTCCTCTCTGACAGCAAAGCACAATTCATTTTGTCAGGCTTGTCACTGCAAACCTGGGACTACTTGCTTGAGAACAGACCAAGACACAGCCCTAGCTCTGTCTGTTGCCCATGAAGGGTTTTTAATTCCAAAAGGTGTATGTGGAGTGTCAGTCTTTGCGTGGGCACTTATAATAATAACTTCCAGTTCCCTTCCCCATTTGGCTGCCATGCATTCCTTGGGAAGAGATACCTGAATGCAGTCAGGTAGGTAACCTCTCCCTTCAGTGAACTGCCAGCCATTGTTGTTTGCCTGTGTGATTACTGTGATTACTTATCTGTGTCACTGTGTCACCCCTGACAGGCAGCAGAGCCACATGTAATGTTCATAAAACTTAACACAAGCCTGGTCACAGTTTTTCACTGCCACAGTAAGCACTGAGGCTGTGCGGACCCTGAAGAGGGCCATGTTAGAGTAACATGACTCACAGCAACACTATCACTGCTATTAGGCTACTGATATTGTACCAGAAATAAACACAAAGGCATTGCCTATAGCTACAAAGCTCTAGTCACAGGGCTGCTGCAGTGGCAAGGGCCCAGCAGAAACCCACTCCTTCTGGGAAGGCTGTGCTAGTTACTAAACCAGCTGGTGCCAGGGCTGCACATTATCAGAGTTCATCTGCTCCTGCCGGCTAAGTAGCTTATCTGATAGTTACACTATGTCACCTTACAGATCTTGCATCTTCAGGAGTATATTCAGGAGTATGTGCCCTCCCAAATGCAGAATCCCTACTGAAACAGATGAGGCACCAAAAATACACAAACAAACCAACCCAAATACTGTAGGTAACCGTGTGAGGCAGGGATCCTTTGCATCCTTTGCACGTCAGAAACAAGGTTCTATCAGAGAGCCTTCATCTAGAAAGGATCCCTTGTGCATGCTGTCTTTGAGCATCCCACATGCTGCCCAGCAGATTTCAGTCCTTGTTATATGGAACAAGAAAAACCGCCAGGTCTTAACACCAAACGGCACAGGCACAGTATTTTTCATAAGGTCAATATATACATTCACATTCAGGATAAATTCTTTTGTTTACTGCCTTTT